>JAWQEG010000535.1:220000-230000 GCA_033782935.1 Petrolisthes cinctipes
GAGGAGGGAGAGAATGAAAGAGGGAAGGAGAAAAGAATGGAGGAAGGAGGAAAGATAGAGGAGACGAATGGAGAGAAGGAGATAGGGAAGGAAGGAAGGAGGGAAAAAGAGAAGAATGGAGAGAAGGAGTAAAGGAAGAAAGGAAGGAAGGAGGAAAGAATAGAAGAATAGAGAGAAGGAGATAGGGAAGGAAGGAAGGAGGAAAGAATAGAAGAATATAGAGAAGGAGTAAAGGATGGAAGGAAGGAAGGAGGTACGAAGAGAAGAATGGAGAGAAGGAGATAGGGAAGGAAGGAAGGAGGGAGGGAGGGAATGAAGGAGGGAAGGAGAGAAGAATAGAGGAAATGAGAGAGAGAAGAATGGAGAGACGGAGCAGAAAAGTTGATATAAATAATAATCCACTTTTACCCTTGAGAGAGAGAGAGAGAGAGAGAGAGAGAGAGAGAGAGAGAGAGAGAACACAGTCATTACTAACAACTTTCCTCTCTCACCAGAATGTCCCGCCTACAACCAGTCATCCATGGTGCTTCAACAACCATTAGAGATGAACAAAATCGGTGAAGGTGTCCTGGAGGCTCGCTTTCAGTTATTGTCTCCACCTGATAATAATACCACGTGGGGGACAAGTCTACACATCATGAATCAAGACGATAAACAAACTCTGGCAACACTCGACATTGATCACATTACCGGACCTCATAACCAAGTCAACATCAAGTTTTCCTGTAATAGTAAAGATGATCATTCCAGTATCAAAACCATCACAGGACCAGACGTCATCACCAAGCTGGCACTTCAAGACTTTTTCAAGCTTCGTGTATGGTGTTGGCATCTTTATTACGACCACCTATACAGGATGACCTACCCATTGTCATTCACCTTCTTCAAGTGGGAAAAACAATCTACTCGTTTCAAGAAGAAGGTCAGTTGTTCTCTTTATTAGCAATTCATACATGTAAAATCATGACAATTATTATCATAACCTGACCTAACCTAACCTAGCCTAGCCAACCCTAACCTAACAAAACCTAACTTAACCTAACTTAACACGAACAAAACCTTACCTAACCAAACCTGATCTAACCTGCAGTAACCTAACCTACAGTAACATAATTAACCTAACCAAACCTAACCTATCCTACAGAAATCTAACCTAACTTAACCTACAGTAACCTAAGCTAACCTAACTATTACCAGATGAATATAATAATGATGTAAATAATTATGTGTGTTATTATTATTTCAGGGAGGAGAATGTTGGGTGGAGTTGTCGACTAACAATGATGAGGAGGAGGAGAAACAAATATTGGACCACAAGTGTCCCTACAACCTACCAGAGTTCCCTCAACTTCAACTGACAGTCAAGTGTCCAGATAATGATGAACAATGTGCAACCATCAACTTCTGCAACACCGGTTAGTCTAATTCATCAACTTATGTTTATATTCTTTAATTAAATTATATACTATATTAGTATTATATTGGATGTCAGACAAGGATTTTTCTAGCACTAACAATGAATGAAAAGTTATTGACAACCATCAATCAAATATCAATATAAGAAAATTAAGCATGTAACACCAAGGTAAGGGTGTTATACACTTGTGGTACATTGGAGTTACAAGGAGTTACAAGGAAAAGAAGTACCCTAGGGGACCTTACGATCCATACAAAGAGGGTACCTGTGGGTTTAGTTGCGCAAGTAGGCGACCGTCCTCGAATGTGTCATGTGAAACCATCAAGGAACACTCGCACAACGGCTTAAACACCTAGACGGTGATTTAAGACTTTGTCTAATCTGGACTTGAACTGATCCACAGAGTTGCTGTTGACTACATCAGCAGGAAGCGCGTTCCAAGTACCGCAGATGCTGTATGTAAAGAATTTACCACACAGATCACGGTTGTATCGCTTCAGTTCAAGTTTGTAGCCATGATTCCTGGTTGTGCCCTCACTGAGTTGGAAAATGTCCCTGTAGTCTACATTGTCAAAGCCTCGAAGTATTTTAAACACTTCGATAAGCTGACCACGCAGTCTCCGGGTTTCCAAAGAGAACAGGTCGAGTTCTACCAACCGATCTTTATAGCTCTTGTGTCTAAGAGAAGGTATAAGTTTGGTTGCCCTGGCTTGCACTCGTTCCAATCTCGCGATATCCTTTCGGTAAGAAGGACTCCAAAACTGGACTGCATACTCCAGGTGCGGTCGGACAAGGGAATTGTACAGACAAAGTACTATCTCCTTGTTCCGGTATCCAAACTGTCGCTTTATGTACCCTAACATCCTTTGGGCTTTCTTCTCAGCCTCAATACACTGCTTTGAGAACTTGAGGTCGCTGGTGATAGTTACACCCAAGTCTTTCTCAGTATCAGTGCTTACGAGAGCATTGCCCTTAAGGTTATACTCTGTTCGGGGGTTTCTGTGGCCTATATGCATAACTTTGCATTTGTTCACGTTAAATGGCATTTGCCACGTGTCAGACCACTCCCCGATCTTCCTAAGATCTTCTTGTAAGTGGGTAGTATTTCCTTCTTTCGCGACATTCATACCAAGCTTAGTATCATCGGCGAATTTGGAAATCTTGGCATCCATGTCACCATCCACATCATTAACATAGATGATAAACAGTAGTGGTCCCAGAACAGAACCTTGGGGAACACCGCTAGTAATGGTCACCCACTCTGAAGCCTGTCCCTTCACTACCACCTGCTGCCGTCTGTCACTTAGCCAGTTCTCTATCCAATTTGCCACATTTCCGTCTATGCCCAGTGCACGCACTTTCCGAAGGAGGCGGCGGTAGGGTACCTTATCAAAGGCTTTCTGAAAGTCTAAGTAGACAACATCAACCGCTTTATCCCGATCATGCTCACTGAAAACAAAATGGAAGAATTCCACCAGATTTGTAAGGCATGACCGGTGCTGCCGGAACCCGAGCTGGGAACCCCTCAGTAGCAAATTTGATTCTAAGTGTGCTGTTATTTTGTCCACCATGATGCTCTCCATGAGTTTACAGACTATCGAGGTTAAACTGATGGGTCTGTAGTTTGACGGTTGGCTAGCATTTCCCTTCTTGAAGATAGGAGTCACCTCT
Organism: Petrolisthes cinctipes; assembly: GCA_033782935.1. Lineage (NCBI taxonomy): Eukaryota > Metazoa > Arthropoda > Malacostraca > Decapoda > Porcellanidae > Petrolisthes > Petrolisthes cinctipes. The sequence continues at coordinate 223,089 of JAWQEG010000535.1, forward strand.
GCCTCACGCCAGTCTCTAGGAACGCATCCAGTCTGGATTACCCTGTTGAAGACCATGCACAGGTGCTGTGATACTTCACCATGCACTTCTTTCAACACTCTAGGTAAGAACCCATCCGGACCGGGGGACTTGTTTGCTTTTAATTCGATTATTTTTCTCTCGATTTCTTCTTGGGTGAAGACCATTGACTCCAACTTCTCACTGAAGGAGTCCAAAGGTTCGGGAATGGGACCACTCTCCTCAGAGAACACTGAAGAGAAGTACTCATTTAAGAGGTTAGCATTTTCTGCATCAGAGTGCATCAATGCTCCATCCTCATTCACCAAGGGACCAATCCTGCGTCGGATTGGTTTACGGCCATTCACATAACTGAAAAAACTCCTTGGGGTTCTCTTTTCAGAGTCTAGCCACACGGACCTCCTCAGCACGCTTAGCAGCCCTTATTTTGGACTTCACGTTTCGATTCAGTCTTCTATGACCGTCAAAGTCCCCAGATACCTTCGCTCGACGATACACAGTTCTCCTCTCCCTTAGTAGGTTACGGATTTCCCGATTAAACCACTTCGGTTGAATGAACTTCTGGCCTGTTCCCTTCAGAGGAATAAAGCATGACTGAAGTTCCATGAAGGAAGACAAGAATGACCTCCACAGATCATCAGCACTCTCTCCCTCCTCTAGTTCCATTTCAGCAACGCCTTCACGAAGACCTGCAAAGTTCGCTCTTCCCATGTCTAATTTTCTATGCACCGGGGTCACGGTCTCCATATTAGGGACCTTAACTGAAAATCTTATAAGCTTGTGGTCGCTTCCGCCTATTTCTTCGTTTACAGAGAGGTCTTGAATGATGTCATCCTCGGAGGTGAGGACCAAGTCGAGTATGTTAGCACCTCTTGTTGGCTCCCTTACCCATTGAGTGAGGAATTCATCATTTACAAACTCCAAGAGTGGTGTGTTCTCGGCAGAGGGCTCTCTGGTTTCCCAGTCAACATGTGTGTTGAAGTCCCCCATAAGGATGCACACCCTGCCGTCTACTAGTTCACCCTGCAACTGGTATAGGTCCCTGTCCATCTCATTGAGTTGTCCAGGGGCTCTATAAAGCAGCAGGGTTCTGTATTTTGCAGTGCCTATTTCTAGGTCAACTCCAAGGAGCTCGTGGTTCGATGTGATGTTGCAGGTCATCGATTTGATAGAGTTCTTTACATACAACAGCACACCACCACCCCCTCTGTGTGCCTTCATTCCTTCAAAGAATGTCAAGAAACAGGAACAGCAGGTAAACAAATATACTAATGTCCTGTTGCTTGGAATAGTTTGGAGGAATCAGTTGCTCCAGTATTACCTCCTTAAAGGTATTATTTGTAATGGGTAAATTAGAAGGCTACTAATTACTCCAAATTATCCCAGGAAACAAATCATCTCAGTGATTCTAATACTCACAACATTCTCACCTTGTCTTATGGTAACCTTAAAGTTAATGATGCCTTTAAACAATTTCCAGCAACCTGGTTCTATTTTCTTGGATACTTTGGAGGAATCAAAGTGCTCCAATGTACCTATAGTGTAATACCCTCTTAACAATGTATAATGTTGTGGAACTTTGTACACTGTCCTCCTGTATATATATATATATATATATATTATATATATATATATATATATATATATATATATATATATATATATATATATATATATATATATATATATATATATATATATATATATATATATATATATATATATATATATCATAACACTCTCACTGGTACCATAACACCCTCACTGGTACCATAACACCATCACTGGTACCATAACACCCTCACTGGTATTATAACACTCTCACTGGTACCATAACACCCTCACTGGTACCATAACACTCTCACTGGTACCATAACACCCTCACTGGTACCAAAACACCCTCACTGGTACCATAACACTCTCACTGGTACCATAACACCCTCACTGGTACCATAACACCCTCACTGGTACCATAACACTCTCACTGGTACCATAACACTCTCACTGGTTCCAAAGCACTCTCACTGGTACCATAACACTCTCACTGGTACCATAACACCCTCACCGGTATTCGACGAAATATTATTAATATCTTTTGAAGGTTAGGTAACTCTACCGACATTAATGCCAGCTGCAAGTCTTAGCATTTCCCTACATATCACGGATGTTCTTCTTATATAGGCCTGGTATTATCTCTCTGCATTGAAAATATGATTCAATGTACGTTATAGAACATCACATAAATATTGCAATCATGATAAAACTTATTAAGATGAAATAAATAAGGCCTCTTTGGTCCGAAAACGATATTAGGCTACCACTCCCTCCGATGCTCACCGACATTTGACAACACAAGTTAAAATAGTTTGTTATCAGTATTCATTGTACTTTACTGAGATCACACACACCATACTTTATACAACAAAATATACTCAAAATTATATTTTATATCTCTGGTGTAAGTTAATGATATACCTCGCGATATATCCTGTATATATATATATATATATATATATATATATATATATATATATATATATATATATATATATATATATATATATATATATATATATATATATATATATATATATATATATATATATATATATATATTGGTATAGCCAGGGAGTATATTCTCTTTCAAACAAACGAGGTTAAAGGAAATGGCTTGTTCTGCATTAATGAGTTTATTATTTATATTTTCAATATTTCTTACAATTTTTCTTAAGTCTTCACTTAGATGGTGGATGAGTGAGGCAAAAGTTGAGTTGTTGGGGGAGGTCGACGTTTCGTCCAGTACATCGGACATCTTCAGGAGGAAGTGGCGATTCTGAGTGGGTGAGGGGTATTTAACTGTTTTCCGTATGTGGGGTGGGCGGGGCCACCATATCAGAGGCCTAGTGATTGGTGGATAAGGGGTAGCTTCTGATTCTGGCGCTACGTCTGAGTTGTTGGTTGGTTGTAGTGGGTAAGATGTTAGATGTTTGTGGTGGGTCAGTAGGTGTTGGAGGTGTGGTCAGGATACTCACCACACCTCCAACACCTACTGACCCACCACAAACATCTAACATCTTACCCACTACAACCAACCAACAACTCAGACGTAGCGCCAGAATCAGAAGCTACCCCTTATCCACCAATCACTAGGCCTCTGATATGGTGGCCCCGCCCACCCCACATACGGAAAACAGTTAAATACCCCTCACCCACTCAGAATCGCCACTTCCTCCTGAAGATGTCCGATGTACTGGACGAAACGTCGACCTCCCCCAACAACTCAACTTTTGCCTCACTCATCCACCATCTAAGTGAAGACTTAAGAAAAATTGTAAGAAATATTGAAAATATAAATAATAAACTCATTAATGCAGAACAAGCCATTTCCTTTAACCTCGTTTGTTTGAAAGAGAATATATATATATATATATATATATATATATATATATATATATATATATATATATATATATATATATATATATATATATATATATATATATATATATATATATATATCAGCTACACCACATAAAAATAAATAAAGGTAATGTGTATGTATATTTGTTGTCAATCAGAGAGTGAAGCTACAGTAAAGACCCCAACACACTGTAACATGATGGCCCTACCACACCTAAGGGGCTACAGGGAACCACTACACCACAACCACTACTATCACAACAACAACAACAACACGATGATAATGATGATGAAGGAGGTGGTGCTGGAGGCGGAGATCGTCCTCACACCTCCACCAAGCACTGAGGATAGCTGGGTGAGGCTGGAGGTGGGAACACTCGACATGAATAATACTCCTGTGGGATGGATAAACTTCCAACGCTCTCCATCTGCTGGTGATGAGTATCTGTCGTTCTATTGTCTCCAGGATTATGTTGGTCGTGTGTTGACTCCCTGGAATATCACACCATCACACAACACCATCAGTATCATACTCAAGGTAAGCCTATCTCTCTCTCTCTCTCTCTCTCTCTCTCTCTCTCTCTCTCTTGTATTACAGCGTTGGTGAATCTGGAGTAACTGATTCCTCCAAAGTATTCCAAGCAACAGGACACCAATATATTTGTTAATGTGGTTCTGTTTCATGTCATACTTTGGAGGAATCAAGACACTCTAATGTACCAACACTGTATTAACCCCTTAAGCTTACAAAACGAGCATAACATATCACATAACGTATATAATTTTTCCTTTATTATCTATTATATATACTTGTTAATATATTTAATTCAACCTTTATTGTATAAACACACACACACTCTCTCTCTCTCTCTCTCTCTCTCTCTCTCTCACTCTCTCTCTCTCTCTCTCTCTCTCTTAAACAAAACTATATGATTTACTTGTACTGACTCAAGTTTATATTTCTTTATGGGAACTTAATACTATTCCATCTCATTATGGAATAGTGTGTGTGTGTGTGTGTGTGTGTGTGTGTATGTAATAATAATAATAATAATAATAATCGGTTTATTAAATAGTAGCAGCTGGTAAGCTGAAAATGTACATATTACAAAAAAAAACAATAATGGTAAAAATGGGATTGAAAACGAAGACACAAAAAACATATGGGAGAAAAATACATATACGTAGATAAATGAGGAAATACACAGAGATTTAAAAATATATATAAATACATGTATGCATACACACAAACATATATATTCATACATATACACATACTGTACAAATATGTACAGTACATATATATACACATAAACACACATACATACATACACACACATAAATACATACATACATATACACATATATATACATATACACATATATATACATATACACATATATATACATATACATATATATACACATACATATACATACATACATATAAATTCTTATACATGCATACATATACATATACATTAATATACATACACATACACACTTATATACAGATACATACATGATATAGCAAATGGGTGCAGCTCTATGGGTCAGAATGGCTTTGAGGTGTGAAGGAAACTGGATATAGTGAGGTGAGGTCAGAATAAACAGAGATTAATACGGTGTGTGTGACTTTCCTGAAATAGGTTAACTTTGTTGTGGTGTCTGGTGTGTGTGTGTATGTAATAAAAAATTCATGGAGGTAGTCTAACTATTGCTTTATCTATTCAGGTGTTGGACAATAGTGGGGATAGCACTGTTTTTATTATGTGTGTGTGTGTGTGTGACAAATTGGTGGATAAAGGAATAATATAATATGTGTCTGTGTGTGGCAAGATGGCGTCTGAGAGAGAGACTGGTGTCAAGAGCTCCGTATTTTGAGTTCGATAACAACCTTTTAGTACCACTAAAGTTTTCCAGAGTGTCACACAAGAACAGTAAGGTATCAGTGGTCGTCCGGGTGTGATAAAATGCACTTGAGGGCCCCTTAATAGTGAAATATCGGTGTAATAAGAGGTGAGGACTCTGCACTAGCTTGGCTGCCAGAGGAGGCAACGTAGAGGAGACGTGTGGACACTGAACCTTGAGACCCTGAGTCGAAAATCAGTGTCGTACAAGAAGGTAAGATGGCCAGGCCTGTTGCAGAGCTCAGAAAGCTGCAGCATAGCCAATTGCTGAGAGTAAACAAAGACGACCTGGTTGATAGTATTTTGGCCCCAGCGGACGACGGCAACGCTCTTCTACGAACCCTATCAGAGAAGGTCGAGTCACTGGTCATGGAGGTGACTGAACTTAAGAATGCAGTTACGTCACCAACTAGTATAATAAATACCAAGTTAAAGGAGATGCAAGCACAGGTAGAAAAACAAGCGGAAATAATTGCCAAGCACCAACGTTTTATGGAAACATTGGACAGAAGAGAGATGGAAACAAATCTTGTAATTCTTGGCGTTCCGGACGATAATGAGAGCCTCGACGGAGCGACTTCAGATGAGGAGAAATTAGCAAAAATATGGAGGACAGCAGGTTCAGGAACCTATTCCCTCCCATGGTGTACTGCAAAGTTTTTCACAATTTATAAAAAAGGTAATAAGCAGAACCCTAAAAATTAAAGAGGCATTAGTGTGATTAACGTGATTGCTAAGATATATGATATGGTTTTGTGCAACAGATTGGTCCAGTGGTTTGTCCCCTGGCGTGAACAAGCAGGAGCTCAAGCAAAACGTGGCTGTGTGGAACATATTGTAGCACTCAGGCTCCTTTGTGATAACGCTAGGAGAAAGAAATATAAACTGTATGTAGCTTTTATAGATTTTACACAGGCGTACGATTTAGTGCCCAGAGAGGTGCTGTTCAGGGTGTTGAGACGTTTGGGGTGTGGGGCGGTGATGTTAGCGGCATTAGTTGCTATGTATCAGTACACTAATAGTATACTAGGAACCACTGTTATTACTGTAACACTTGGGGTTAGACAGGGATCACCCACATCTTGCATTTTATTTATAATATTTGTCAATTATTTAATTTCGTTAATCAAACAAGGCTGTGGTAGGGAAGGCGTGTTGTCGTGGTTACATATACTCGCACTGATGGACGACACTGTGTTACTTGCCACAACCAGACATAATATGATCAAGAAGCTGACTATGCTACAAGATTATTGCGTGGATTATGGCACCAAGGTGAATCAGAGCAAAACGAAATTTTTTGTAGTAAATGCCAACAGAGATGACAGAGAGCCTTTATTGGTGAACCGACTAACGGTAGAGTGGTGTGAGAGCTATGTATATTTGGGCTCGCCCTTTACTTGTGATGGTAATGTGTCACACTCGGTCAAAGTCCACGCTGACGCTAAGTTACCACATGTCCTGAAGTTTATATCATTTATTAATAAAAATAATGATGAAGCGTCGTGTGTTTGATGCTGCTTTGATGTCTGCATTGCTCTATGGTTGTGAATCGTGGATTGGT
>JAWQEG010000535.1:235000-580000 GCA_033782935.1 Petrolisthes cinctipes
TGGATGTTAATATTTCTCTCTCTCTCAACATGGTTGTTAATAATTCTCTCTCTCTCTCTCTCTCTCTCTCTCTCTCTCTAAATACTCAACATGTGTGTTAATATTTCAGACATTATGCAAGATACTACGGACATTGAGAAAGACATTACGGAAATTGAAAAAGAAATGTCTGACCTTGTACCCAACAGCACTGAACAAGATACAAACTCAACACAGAACATGACGTTGTGTGACCAGGTGTGGAAAGCAGAAATCCTGAATGTGGCATTGTATGTACCGAGGCTGGAAATAGTGACCTTGTTCTTGGCCACGGTGATATCTGTAATTATATACTTGTCTTGGATTAAGTTTGTGGACATTAACATTATGCTGTACATTGCCCCAATATATCGTAGGCTGGCTCTCCTTCTTTTTGGACGAGTACAAGTACCAGCCAACCAGTAACAAGGAAACACACACACAAACAGACACAAGTACCAGACAACCAGTAACAATGAAGCATGCACACAAACAGACACCTACACACACAAACAGACACCTACAAACAAACAGACACAAGTACCAGATAACCAGTAACAAGGAAATACACACACAAACAGACACCTATACACACCAACAGACACCTACACACACACCAACAGACATAAGTACCAGACAACCAGTAACAATGAAGCATACATCACATAATGAACATTGTTTACAGAGAATGACTCTTGATAAACAGGTATAAACTATTCTATGTTAATCTCAATAATTATCTAATGCCATGTATTCAGTAATAATATCTAATACCATGTTTTCACTAATAATTTCAATGTTTTATTGTATGACAATATAAACTGCATATTGTATTAATTTGATATGTTTTTATATATGACCTGCTGTTATATTGTTGTACTCCACTATAAGGAGTTATATTATATCTATGTACTCCACTATAAGGAGTTATAACGTGTGTGTGTGTATTTTTGTTTCTTGTGAGTGGGATAGAGAAAGAGAGAGAGAGATAGTTGGTGTATTTGTCTCTTGTATGTGAGAGAGAGAGGGAGCAAGAGAAAATGTGTGTGTGTGTGTATGTGTTCTAAATCTAGAATAAAATGACTGAGTGATTCTCACACTGAGTAGTTGGACTGACACACACACACACACACACACACACCTTTACTGCTTTTTGTACTTTGAATATAACCTGTATTTTAATGAGATAGTAGCCTATACTTTGGGTACATTGGAATGCCTTGATTCACCCAAAGTATGCCAGGAAATAATACCAGATGAGTTAAAATTAATTGTGGCCTGATGTTGGCGGCAATAGTTTGTTGGAATTATTTGCTTTGATTGTAACCTGTGATTTAATAAACACAAAAAGTTTGCATTTGTTGCAGATCAGTGTTTTATTATCAGTCCTCCTTTGTTTATTAAAGTATTTTTTATCTGTGATGGACAGTGAGGGTGAAGTGATTCATACATACATAGAAGTAATAAAGAACTGATGATAAACAACATTACTCTATAAACAAAGAAAAGAAAAACAGACACACAGACACAGGAGAATATACATTTGTAGAATATGTAAGTTCAGACTTGCTGTAATGAAACGTGGGTATTGACCAAGACGATGAAGGACATATTGGTTGGATGTGACAGGAGAACACACACACACACACAAACACACACACACACACATTCTTTCTCTCTCTTACACACACACACACACACACAGTGGTAGTGGCTGACAGTGGTAATAAGCGAACGTGTTTGTGTATTGGTCTCTGAGCTTCGGGATAATTGGAAGACAACAAGTGGAGCCCGGCTACATTCTCTACTTTGCTCACCTGGTAAAGTTTAATATAAGGGTGAGTGGGCGAGGAAATCTTGTCTCCAAAAGTTTATAGCTAAAAGGAAAGGCGATAGTTAAAATAAGAAATAAAAAGTAATGAAAGCGTCGGTGACGAAAGTGAATCTAGCTAGACATGGCTGGGAGAAATACTAGTCAAAAAGGAACATCAGATGATAAAACAGAGAGAGGTGAAGAAGGGAGGGATAATAAAGAGAAAGGAAGAGAATATGAACTTCAAATTAAAAGAGTTACACAAATGGAATAAAATATTGAGGAGAATTCCAAGAGATGGAAGGAAATGGTACAAGAGATGAAGGAAGTAAAGGCGTTATTAAGGGATAAGATGGACAAGTGAGTGGTTGGTTAGTAGTTTAAGTGTGTGTGTGTGTGTGTGTGTGTGGTTAGTATTTTAGGCGTGTGTGTGTGTGTGTGTGTGTACCAAGTAGAGATGGTTAGTTTTAAGCTGGATGAAGTTAGATTAGGTCATTATAGGTTAGGTTAGACCAAGATTTAATTATGCTATAAGCTAAGATAGGATAGAACAGGTTATAAATGAAATGAGGTTAGGTTATGATAGCTTAGGTTAGGATAGGATAAGGTGGAGGGTCGAACAAATGAACATTCAAGGAACGGAATTAAGTGAGATAATAGATGGTTTGAGAAAAACAAATGATGGATTAATGGAAGAGAACAAAGCGTTGAAGCAACGAGTCGAAGTAATAGTGGATCAAAACGAAGCACTTCCAGTAAGATTGAATAGCAGCGAGGATTGATTGATTGATTGATATTAGGTGCCACAACAGCGAGGTCATATTGCGCAAGAGAAAGGTGATAGAGAGGTGTGACAGCAAGCAGGAAGGAAATAAAGTTAAAAGGGGGACAGTTGAAGAAAGAAAAGGGAGTGGCTGGGGCCGAAGAGGCGCCAAAACCCTTAAAGTATTGCCCACATCAGCGAGAAAAGAGGTAAGGAGCAAGGAGAGAACTTGTGTTTGTGTGTATGTGGTTAGTGTTTAAAGTGTGTGTGTGTGTGTGTGTGGTTAGTATTTAAAGTGTGTGTGTGTGTGTCTATGTGTGTGTGTGTGGTTAGTATTTAAAGTGTGTGTGTGTGTGTGTTTAGTATTTAAAGCGTGTGTGCATGTGTGTGTTTTGTTAGTATTTAAAGTATGTGTGTGTGGTTAGTATTTAAAGCGTGTGTGTGTGTGTGTGTGTGGTTAGTTTTTATAGTGTGAGTGTATGTGTGTGTGGTTTTAAAGTGTGTGTGTGGGTGTGTCGTTAGTATTTAAAGCGTGTGTGTGTGTGGTTAGTATATAAAGCGTGTGTGTGTGTGTGTGGTTAGTATTTAAAGTGTGTGTGTGTGTGGTTAGTATTTAAAATGTGTGTATGTGTGTGTGTGTGTGTGGAAAGTATTTAAAGTGTGTGCGTGTGTGGTTAGTATTTAAAGTGTGTGTGTGTGGCTAACATTTAAAGCGCGCGCGCGTGTGTGTGTATGTGAGTTTGTGGTTAGTATTTAAGGCGTGTGTGTGTGTGTATGTGTGTGTGGTTAGTATGTAAAGCATGTTTGTTTGTTTCACCTGGTCTTGACTGGAGTCAGATTGCAATGTCAAGGTTATGCTCTGTCAATTTTTTTAAACCCAAGTTTAAACTGAAATTTTCACAGATATAAAAGATGCATTTTAGTCTCAGACTATTTTGTGAAAGTGTAATAGGAAATTGTATCATTCCTTTAATGATTAATTTACTACCAGACAAGGCAGTTAAATTTAAATCTGATGGTTGGAGAGTCCATCGTTCCTGCGGGTTTCCTTCTAACAGCTGTTTAAGTGTTACTTCAGAAAGTAAGGAGACACAAGCTCCTGTATCCACAGCTAATGAGATATTTGTATTCCCTATGTTACAAGGAAGTGAAAGTACATCCACTTTACCCAAAGCAGCAACAAGTATATTTAATTGATTAGGTGCGATTAATTTGAAGTTTTGTTGTTGTAAAAATCGTCACCTGCATTTGCACGTCTGTTATTTACTTCATTTCTGGCATTCAACGTTACTCTACATTCATCTGTGTCATGTGTTACACTGTTATGAATAATGCAGAACTTATTACTTGGCTTGTTGTCACTGTCACTTACTCCCTTACTATTATCCTTACTTTTGGCATTTGAGCGATTATTCTTATTAAAGTAACACTTATCTGGGCTGTGTCCATATTTTCTACAGATTTTACAATAAGGCGTCTTCTTCGCGCTCTGTGGTGTGAAGTTTGTAGTGTGTTGTGTTTGTGAAGTGCTGTGGCGAGTGTTTGTGTCAGTGATCACAGCGACAGGTAGGGCTCTAGGTACGTTTAGAGGTTTTTTTGACTAACCTTTGCTGCATATTTGACCAATCTGTCACTTGATTTATATTCTATTTTAGCAGCTTCAAGTCTGGATTCCTCTGTTAAAATTAAAGTATACTGTATGTACTCAATTAGCTTGTACACATTGTTCCCTGTCATGTTACCCTGTGAGTTCAACCACTCTGACCCTGTTAAGAGTTGTTTAGCATCGCTAATGGTCGAACCTGCTAACGCTAGAGCCATACTTGAATTAGCTGTTCCACAGTTACTCAATGTCCTTCTAACCATTCTATGTATCCATGCTAGTGGACCGCCAAACTGCCCCCCACCGAAAACATTTATCAGGTCTTCACTAAACTGCTTAAAATTATTTAGATTATCTGGATCGGTGAAGGCAGTTGCAGTCAACAATGTACTAGCGTGAGAATCTGGTTTAATATGTCCACTACGAACCTTATCTTTCCTTTGTCATCTGTAATTCCTGCAGTAAGCATATTATCTTCACAAACCCTTAGAAAAGTATGGATATTATAGTTAACATCTTCCCCAGTGAATTCTTTCACAGTATGTGCTTGAGGCAAGACATTAATGGTAGGTGTAGTGTTAGTAGGCATTGTCGTTGATGAAGTGTTAGTATTAGTTGCCATTGTGTATGATGAAGTGTTAGTAGGGAAAGCCGTAGAGTAAGTACGTCCTGAGCGAGTTTTACTGGGTGAAATGTTAGTGGTAACACTAGCAAACAAGTCAGTTAGTGAGGTAGATCTAGTAAGAGGAGTATTAATTGTTACTCTGTCTTCTTTTATGTCTAAATCTAGTGCAAGAATATTTTTACTCAAGGGAGAACTTACACTTTCTATAGTACTTACGCTTAAATTAGTGATTTCTGTTGCATCGACTAAGCTTTCACTACTTTTAAATATTGATAAACTATGTTTAAGTTTACGAAGTGAATCCAGTGCGGTACCGTATTTTCTCTCATTCATTACCTGCCACTCTGCTTGAATAATAACAAAGGACACTCTTCTGTTTATATACGTGAAGGCGTACGCATATAATACCCACAATTATGTATACATAGAATGTGTAATGAGGAAATATATTGTTAATAAGTTTACATATATTATTATATCCTAATTTGATGATGTTAGGATTGTGTTATATATTTGTAATATATAATTATATATACCTTGCTACTGACCATGGATCGTTGTTGTGGCGTTGATAATTAATTGGATTGTATTCCAGTACTTCCGTGTGTCCCAACGTGGTACCATTACCAAGCCGACGTCCTTCCTATAGTCGTATGGTTGCACTTCGTTGAGTTTCGCTTTTAATAATCCAGTCTAGATGAAGTTTGAAGTTAATCACTTCCCTCAGCTATACTGTATGATTGAGTATAGAAGGTATAGTGGTGTAGTGATGTCGTACCAGACCACGCCCACATCCTTCCTTGTGAATGAAGTGTGGGATGGTAGCTGGTGAGTGATGAGTAGAGCGGTGACGTAATAACCCCTCCGTGTGTGAGGTGGTAAGTTCGATGACGTCACCACTGTCTGCTACAGTGAGCTCGGGAGAGGCTAGAGTTTTGTTTTGAGTTGTGATTTGCTGAGTGTTCACTTACACTTTTCTCTCCCCTCTCTCTTTCTCTCGCTGCTTCTCTCTTCACTCTTCTTCACTTAACTTCACTTCTCTATTATTTCACTTTTTTAACCCTTTCATTATTATATGTTTCTTTCTCGGTTATCACTTGCTTTTTTTTTTTAACTGTTGTATTTCTCCTTTGTTTTACACCATTTATTTCGTATCCACACCGCTGTTCACCAAATGTTCTGGGGCAAGAAAGACTTACTTACTCCAGACATGTGATGATAGATGAATGTGGTGGCTGGCGACTCTTTGTGGTCTTTGTCTTTTTATAGTCTTTGTAGTCTTTGGAGTCTCTTCGGAGTTTGGTTTTAATTATATGGTTTTCTATAATTATATGGTGTAGGAGAGGTAGCAAGCTCTATAGTTTACACTCTTTATTGATAACCCGAGTGAGTACAGTTTCACAAATATGTTTGGGTTAAGTTAGACTTGATAGCTAACTTTATAGAGAGATTATATGCTAAGGTAACCTGTTAAGGGTATGGTTATCAATAGCTAACTGAGGCTTGTGGAGCGGGAAAAGGGCGTCGCTCTGACCTATGTCGTCACTATCTGCTAACGTGTTAATGGTTCCCACAGTGAGCTAGGGTCTTGTATCCAAGCCTACGTTAGCAGTTTCACGGCATCATGTGATGTGTGACTCACTCTTGTAAGTGAGTATAAGTGATTATAAGTAGCCTCTTAAATGTAGGTTTAACCGGAACAACGTCCTGGACACGTGCTCACCAACTGTTACTCTCCCAGAATGAGCTCAGAGCTCTTAGTGACCGATCTTTGGGTATGGCTGGAACCTTTTTCCACACACCGTGATAGCGAGGTCATAACTCCTCAACTTACATCCTGTACCTATTCTCCGCTAGGTGAACAGGGGTTACACATTTAAGGAAACAATCCCAAATTGTCTCCACCCGACCGGAGATTCGAACCCAGGCCCTCTCGGATGTGAGCCAAGCGCGCTAACCACTACACCACCGGGCTTGTGTGTCGAACTGGCCTAGAAGAAACAGGGGTGGCAGGGTGTCCTCATATTTTACATGTTATTCAGAGAAATAGAGATCATAGAGGATTTTAGCATATACCATCGGAGTGATTAAAGTGCAGTGCATCGTTGAGAAGTGCAGTACAAACAATAACTGCAGAAATTACAGAGATATTGGAGTTTGGAAAAGTTAAATTTACTGTGCCAGCCCAGCAGCCCTGACCAACAGCAGCAGCAGCAGTAGCCGGCCTGGAACTTCGACTCTGTTCGACACGACAACATCAGCTCAATTATGGCTAGGGCACTGGCTGACTCGCTCCGAATCACCGACATGTCGACGTACCTATAAAAAACTGTAGCGAGTAGCTAGCGAGCTGGCGTTGGTAACGATGGAAAGCTAACGTCCTTGAGAAAAGGTTTGACTGTGGTAGTGGTGTCTGGTGGGTGGTGCCTAGACATACCCCCACCAACAAGGACCCCACCTTTCCACTACATGGTGTTTTCTTATGTTTCTCGTATCTCTCTGCTGTCTACTATACTCCAGGAGAGTCTAGACAGACAAAATTACACTGAAATACGTTTATTATCATTGAAAACCACTTAGACGCATTGATTAGGTGTTTATTTACATATTTAGAGATGTACGCAGAGCGTATGAGGTTTTCTTTCATGCGTTTCAGGGGATACTATTTTATTTATTTTCGGACTTTGACGCTCTGTCATACGCAAACGCGTACACCTAGGAGGCTCCCGTTTTCAGTTCCTGGTGTGTAAATTCAAGCTCTTTCATTCTGTAAGAACAAAATTTGCCTACATGAAAGTTGAAAATTGACCCCTAGAAGTCGGCTGGGGATGAAAAAAAAAATAATAAGTCGGTCCTAAGGGGTTAATAAGGTAAATAAAGATGACATTATTAAAAGCATGCTACAGTCATCAGGAGATGGAAAAATAGCACTGATAGCTGTAACTGATAAACTCAACGCAGTGATGAATGAGTTGGCGGAGATCAAGAGGGCATTCACGTCACCGGATAGTATTATCAATAAGAAATTTGCTGAGTTACAGTTGCAGTTGGACAAACACTCGGAGATAATTGTAAAGCAACAAGGTTTTTTGGAGAAGATAGACCGTAAGGAACTTGAAAACAACGTTGTTATCCTAGGTATGCCAGACGAACATGAAGCACTAAATGGAGCAGTGACCAACCAAGATAAACTAGCTAAGTTGTGGGAAAAGGTTGGCGTGACTGACGTGACTGGGAAGCACCTGAGGTTGGGAGATAGCGGCGACAGAGGCAGCAGACGACGACCTATTCTACTCACCATCACAGTCCACAGACAAGGTTCAGCATACTAGGATTTTGGAAAATGCAAACCGTCTCAAAACATCTGGTGACACATACAGCAAAATATTCATTAAGAAGGATGTGCATCCAAGTGTGAGAAACGAGTGGCGGCGGTTACGAGAGGCAGAGATAAAGGAATAGGAGCGACCCGAAAATGCTGGGTGCATGATTCGCCTCGACACCAGAGAACGTAAACTCTACCGAGATGACGATGTAATAGACACATAGAATCCGCAGTTTTTCTTAATTCACCCCAGCGAGTAAGAAAATTAAAGATAATATCATGGAATATTATTAATGTACAGTTGGCTCCACTCCCACGTTTCTCCCCTAGCGTTGCCAATGTTTGACCACTCAGGAATTCGAATCCCTAAGCACAAGTTAAAAGACTCGAAACATACATACATACGGTCCCCTAGAGTGAGGGTGGTTGGAGGGTTGAGAGAGGGAGGTGTTGGGGGACTGAGAGAAAAGGGGGTTTAGGTAGCAAACGGCAGGAGGGAGGGTTGGCGGTAAGAAATTAAGGTGTAGTGAGGAAAAATTTAAGCTATTAGAGAAAGATGTTAGTAATGATTGATGTTTATCAATTATTATTATTATTATCATTAGGCCTATTATTTATCTATTTTACGGCGAAATAGACAACTCAAACCATATAATCACGCCGTGAAGTTTATCGATCATTGGTTTTTTTTTTTTTTTTTTTTTGGCGAGTTAGGTAGCCAAGACCATATGACCCGCCGAGGAGAAGTTGATAGAGAAGTAAGACAGTAGATGTTTATCAATAATCTGCAGTCAACGTTAGATTAATTCACTTCCTTCTCACCCTACCGTTCAATCCCCATCCCCAACTTACAACCTCTCAGTCTACCTTCAGACATTAGGCCGCCATGCAACCTGTGATGCCAGAGGTCTTCTGTTCAGTGGTATAACATTCTTTCCTTAATTTAACGTGTTACATGCTTTCACTGTGATTGCGTTATTCAAGCTGCAAATACAGGAGTTTAGAATGCCTTGGGTTGTAATGTCAGTTAGCATTACAAGATTAATGAATGTTTGCCACAGAACCTCATGTATAAATAAACACATGCAGTAATTTTACTCTTTTTTATTTCAACAAACACCTGCATTAAATAACCTGGCCAGCAGTCTGCCACCAAAGCCCGTCCACTGCTGCATCAGGATCACTCAGCAGTGAAAAAAAATAATTACTCACATATATGGAAATATATATATATATATATATATATATATATATATATATATATATATATATATATATATATATATATATATATATATATATATATATATATGTACAGGGTTATTCAAAACTACATTTACAAAATGACAGGGTAAATTCCTGACATGATGTTAAACATAGTTCCATATATATTTTTCAAAAATGTAAAATGTTAATTACACACATGAAAGCCAAATCCATTGCCGTGGGCGAACGATCGAACGCTTTAAAATTAACACCTACCCCCACCTCATCCCCTGCTCTCTCTTAAGTGGACGAGGCAAGTTTTAAAACGTATGAAACAATGAAACTCTTATCGATCATGGAATTCAAACAGATCCGTTGGCTTTTAATCGATCCCAAGGCTTCGTGTTTCTTGTAATGTCAGATAAGTTAGTAGTACCGCCCTGGCATCTACACGTATCACTCGGTAAGTGTAACTCGACCACAAAACAATACCCGTGATCGATAAGGGTTTATTGCTTGATACGTTGTATTAAGTTTCCTCGTCTACCCGAGAGAGAACACGGGGTGCTGTGGGGGGGGGGGTAGTTAATATAAGAAGTGTTCGTTCATTCGCCCACGGTAATGGATTTGGCTTTCATGTCTGTCATTAACTTTTTAAATTTTTGAAAAATACATATGGGAATATGTTTAACATCATGTCAGGACTTTACCCTGTCATTTTGTAAATGTAGTTTCGAATAACCCTGTATACCGGTATATATATACCGGTATATATATATATATATATATATATATATATATATATAGATAGATAGATATAGATAGAGAAATCAGATATATATATAGATAGTTATAATAGATAGATAAATCAGATATGGTAAGAGCTGAGGGTGGCAATAGGGGTGAGAGTAGAAATCGGGATGGTAGCAGGGAGGAACTGAATGATGAGAGAGAGAGTGGGTGGAGGAGAGGTTACTGAGGTCTTGAATGCTGACTTCAATTAGCTAACATTGTTTTGTTATTGAAAACTGGAAATTATTTCAGGTGTTTTGTAAGATTGTTACTCATGGATTAACAGTTACCGTTGTTATAGACAATGTAGACCCATTTTTCAGAAAACTACGAACACTTTTAACAGTGAATAAAACCCACTCTTGTTGACGGAAATAATATATTAATCCATACACTTTCGGTGGACACTGCCACCATCTTCAGTGGTCTAGCGAGAAGAAAGGAATGACATAGATAGTACATAGGTATGAACTTATATACAGTTTGTGGAGTATGGTGAGGTCTATTTGTCACACAAGTGATGTAAATATAGCCTTTAAATACACCTCAACTATTAAATCAAAGTTAGTAAAAAACAAATTTAGAACCCCTACACAAGCAGGGATATATAAAATTCCATGCAAAGATTGTGAACTAGTTTACATAGGAGAAACTGGCCGAAACCTAGAAACTAGAATTAAGGAACATAAATATGCCACTAAGACGTGTAATTTAAACAATGCTATTTTTAACCATGTTTGTAATGCCAATCATAGAATTGATTGGCAAGGTAGCCATCTGATGTATAAAAGCAACGACTTTAGAAAACGTAAGATAATCGAATCAATGTGCATTGAAAAATACCGCAATTTCAACCTTAGTTATGGTATGTATAAATTAGACCCAATAATGAGATCCTTGGTAGAAATGTCCCTTCCCTCACCACACACACCTCACCTCACCCACACCTATAGTAGGTGACGCCCAAGGGGATTAACACGTGACCTGCCCTCACCGACACCTCCTTCTACCCCATCCCACTGACACCTCCTTCCCTCCCCCCTCCACAAACTGTATATAAGTTCATACCTATGTACTATCTATGTCATTCCTTTCTTCTCGCTAGACCACTGAAGATGGTGGCAGTGTCCACCGAAACTGTATGGATTAATATATTATTTCCGTCAACAAGAGTGGGTTTTATTCATCGTTTATGATCATCACGCCAGTGTGATTTCACCACCACTTTTAACAGTATGAACAGCCACATCCAGTTGCCATTCATATACTGTATATATATATATATATATATATATATATATATATATATATATATATATATATATATATATATATATATATATATATATCATAAACTGGAAACTGTTTCTAACTCGTACTATATTTCAAATTATTATTACCTTGTGCTATCCCTCCTCCATAAGTGTATGCGTCCATGGTTGCTGGAAGAAAAAGTTTTCTCATCAGAGAAAACAGATCTCTCCCAAAACCCGATGTCTTTGGTCACATGCTCCTGGGCGAAGGCAAGCCTGACGATGAAGAGTGAATAGCTGAATTGATAATATAGAAAATCTCTAGCACATTGTTGCAGTCCTTTGTTGCGGATCAGCTGAAAATCAATAATACATCTCAAATAAACAATAACAAACAGTAAAACATCATAGTATTGAGACCAGTTAAAGTTTACCTGGTGTTACGGTGCACATCAGTGAGGTGCTCCTTCATAGCGGGCACTCGATGATGAAGACCAGCCGCATGCAGACGCCTTCTCACTGTCGTATTGGACACCTCCAACCCTAGATCCGTTGTGATGGCTGCAGCGTTGATAAATGGCTGGGCTACAGCTGCCTGGATGATTCGCTCGTCCTCCTCGCGGCTGGTTACTCGAGATCTAGGTCTGCGCTGTAATCGATAAATGCATGGCAATTACCCATATGATATTATTTCATTTGAAGCATTCATGATCAACTACTTATGAAAAAAGCAGCATTTCAATCGATGTCAGTTCAACAATGCATTGGTAGAAGGACAAATTTACAATCAACATTGGAAGCAGAGTTACAAATCATGCAGAGAATATAATAATCATCACCATTTATTGCTAGTATGATATGAATGATAAATGAAAAATCAGGCCCTGGTGCCTCCATATATGTTAACTGCTCGTGTATACAACTACAGGTATTGAGTATGTTACGAGTTATTAAGACTTCGTTGATATAAAAAGTTCGCATAATATAGCAAAACAACTGAACAATTTTATATTTAGAAGTATATGAATCTTCGATATTTTATTTCTTAAACTGATTACCCTTTATCCCATTGTAAATAAAATTGTTGATGGAAAACTGGAGGGCTACAAATTTCTCCAAACTATACCACGAAATAATCCTCGAGTAAGGTGGTCGCTTCATGGCATAGTTTGGAGGAATTGGTAGCACTTTAATTTACCAACAGGAAAATGTTCTCTTAAGTAAAGCATTAAATATTTATGATTGAGTTATCTCCTTTGTGTGTCCATGCACTAAAAGTAGTAAAGCCAAAACATTGAAAAATAACACATACCCAGATCATTTAGATTGCCAGTTTCCTGCCAACGACGGATCCACTTCCTCACGGTCGGCAGAGATACTCCAAGTCGCCCGGCAATTGCTCTGTTGCTTAAACCCTCGTCGTGAAGGGCAACAATGCGGCTCCGCTCCGATATGTGCAGGTCGTGGTGATTCATACTGGCGGAGGTGGAGAATAGTTTCCATACCGCGGTGGGACCGCCAAGGAAAGCTCGGTTTGACGGATACCACAACCATCTACTTAGAATTGTTTGTTGATACTGACATCATAAACGTCATATATCTTGTCCCGAAATATTCAGCAGTTAATGTTAATTATTTGCAGCTTGAATAACGCAAAGTATTACGGTTGCACAATAACAGTGAAAGCATGAAACACGTTAAATTAAGAAAAAAAAAATATTATACCACTGAACAGAAGACCTCTGGCATCACAGGTTGCATGGCGACCTAATGTCTGAAGGTAGACTGAGAGGTTGTAAGTTGGGGATGGGGATTGAACGGTAGGGTGAGAAGGAAGTGAATTAATCTAACGTTGACTGCAGATTATTGATAAACATCTACTGTCTTACTTCTCTATCAACTTCTCCTCGGCGGGTCATATGGTCTTGGCTACCTAACTCGCCAAAAAAAAAAAAAAAAAAAACAATGATCGATAAATTTCACGGCGTGATTATATGGTTTGAGTTGTCTATTTCGCCGTAAAATAGATAAATAATAGGCCTAATGATAATAATAATTAATAATTGATAAACATCAATCATTACTAACATCTTTCTCTAATAGCTTAAATTTTTCCTCACTACACCTTAATTTCTTACCGCCAACCCTCCCTCCTGCCGTTTGCTACCTAAACCCCCTTTTCTCTCAGTCCCCCAACACCTCCCTCTCTCAACCCTCCAACCACCCTCACTCTAGGGGACCGTATGTATGTATGTTTCGAGTCTTTTAACTTGTGCTTAGGGATTCGAATTCCTGAGTGGTCAAACATTGGCAACGCTAGGGGAGAAACGCGGGAGTGGAGCCAACTGTACGTACAAAACTAGAAAAAACTAAGTATTCAGCAGTTACTACTTGACTATGATTTGATTAGCTTGAATGAAATAAAAACTTCACTACCTGTCTCGTTCCGGGTTACGTGACACACAGGAGTAAAATACAGGGTTCAGCCAACAGAGGAGGCACAGTGTTTTTGGTGAAAAACTATCTGGCAAATTCTGTGCATAGTGTTGATACTAGCATAGCAGATCAGGTGTGGATAAAACTTGGCAATATGTAAGTTGTGGTGTTTGCATTTGTTTATATACCACCAAGTGACCACAGATATTAACGATGATGTAAACATAGCGAATGACAATGCAAATATCTTGTCAGCATTATATAGTGATAATCAGTTGTTGGTTGTAAATAATCTCAAAACACCCGATACACACTTTGTAGGGAATATGACATTTAATTAAAAGACGAAATACGAGGATTTCTGAGCTAGACACATGAATTGCATCCTTCAATTTGGTTAATAGGCTAAGTGAGTTTGCCGTAATTCAGCGTAGCGATTTATCGTCTGATCATGCCCCAGTAGCTGTAACTGTTTCCGTAATCAGAGTAGATTTAGATAATGGCTTAGCCTGGGCATCGTCACTCGGTGATCATGCTGCACTACACGGAGCTTTCTGTAAGAGAAGATTTGCAAAGAAACCTATACGGTTTTCAGACGTTAGATCAACAGTTGTTCTCTGTTAATATGTCACCTCTAGATACTGTACCGAATGTCAATGCGGATTTAGATGTATTTGCTTCTCAGGTGGCAGATGCCATGTATCGCATTGGTGGGACGGGTGCTGGTCACGTTCTTACAAACTTAGGGAGATGGGAGAGGCTGTTGGAGGAGAGTAATTATTCAGCTATGTGGAGAGCTATTAACTGGAAAGGGGAGTTTAGCAATATGCAGCGTGATGATGGCGACTGCCCTACCGACGATGATTTCAGGCGACATTTTGAGAGTGTACTTAACTCCCCAAGAGCTGGCGTTGGTGACATTAGTACAATCACTACTATTCCGATTCTTGAAGAGCATACTTCTCTTGAGCAAGTTAAAAATCAAATCAAGAAAATGAAACCTTATAAGGCATGTGGACCTGACGGTCTTTCCCCAGGTTTGCTGTCATTGCTGCCAGCTCAATGGATTATAACCCTAACCACACTGTTTAATATTGTGTTTTTATCTGGTTCGTATCCTGAGTCATGGACGAGAGCAATTTTATTTACACTGTTTAAGAAAAGAGATAGATCTGATCCTAACAACTATCGAGGTATTACAGTTTTCAACAGTTTAGCCAAGTTGTATGATATGGTCCTTTGTGACAGGTTGAATCTGTGGTTTAGCCCATACAGAGAGCGGGCTTGAGCACAGAAGAAGCGAGGGTGCTTAGAGCACATTGTCACTTTATGCCTGCTTACTGATATGGCTCGACGAAGGAAGCTTAAACTGTTTGTAACCTTTGTGGACTTCACCAAGGGATATGATAGGATCCATAGAAATGTACTCTTTAGTGTGTTAAAGCGCCTGGGGTGTGGAATAATAATGTTATCAGCATTATTAGCAATGTACCGGATTACACAGAGTATTATTGGTTCAGCAGTGATGGGTGCCACCCTTGGAGTTAGGCAGGGTTCACCCACATCATGTTTTCTGTTTGTGATATTTGTTAATGAATTAGTAAAAATGATAAAGGATAGATGTCAACCTGAAGGATTTTTTGCAATGGCTCCATATTTTAATATTCATGGATGATACTGTACTGTTAGCGACCATAAGGAGGAATATGGTTAGTAAGGTAGAAGTTTTAAACGAATTTTGTCAAAATTATGGTATGAAAGGGAATCAAGGAAAACTAATTTTTTGTGATAAATGGCAGTGAAAGAGACGCCGTGTGTGTGTGGTTAGTATTTAAAGCCTGTGTGTGGTTAGTATTTAATGCGTGTGTGTGTGTGTGTGTGTGGTTAGCATTTAAAGTGTGTTTGTGTGTTTGGTTAGTATTTAAAGCATGTGTGTGTGTGCGTGGTTATATTTAAAGCGTGTGTGTGTATGTGTATGGTTAATATTTAAAGTGTGTGTGTGAGTGTTGTTAGTATTTAATGTGTGTGTGTGTGTGTGTGGTTAGCATATAAAGTGTGTGTGTGTGTGTGTGTGTGGTTAGTATTTAAAGTGTGTGTTTGGTTAGTATTTAAAGTGTGTGTGTGTGGTTAGTATTTAAAGTGTGTGTGTGTGGTTAGTATTTAAAGTAAGTGTGAATGAGTGTGTGTGTGTGTGTGTATACGCCGTAGAGATGGTTAGTTTTAAACTGGATGAATTTAGATTACTAGTAGGTCATTATAGGTTAGGTTAGACCAAGATTAAATTATGCTAAGCTAAGATAGGGTAGAACAGGCTATAGATGAGAAAAGGTTAGGTTAGGTTAGGTTAGGTTAGGATAGGATAGGCTAGGGCAGGTTAGCTTAGGTTAGGTTAGGGTAGGTTAGCTTAGGTTTGGATAGGTTAGGTTAGGATAGGTTTAAGTTAGGATAGGATAGGGTAGAGGGTCTAACAAATGAGCACTCATGTAACGGAATTAAGTGAGATAATAGATGATTTGAGAAAAACAAATGATGGATTAGTGGAACAGAACAAAGCATTGAAGCAACGAGTCGAAGTAATAGTGGATCAAAACGAAGCACTTACAGTAAGATTGAATAGCAGCGAGGATTGATTGATTGATATTAGGTGCCACAACAGCGAGGTCATATTGCGCCAGAGAAAGGTGATAGAGAGGTGTGACAGCAAGCAGGAAGGAAATAAAGTTAAAAGGGGGACAGTTGAAGAAAGGAAAGGGAGTGGCTGGGGCCGAAAGGGCGCCCAAACCCTTAAATTATTGCCCACATCAGTGAGGAAAGAGGTAAGGAGCAAGGAAAGAACTTGGTAAAACTGAAACACGAGCAGGAAGGATGGGTGAGGGTTCATGAAGAGAAAATTGTTAACTTTAAAGAGGTTGTTGCGTGTGACAACTAAGGTTGTCTCTTAGTATCCTGTGCAAGAACTGTGAGATGTTTGGGGTACATCTCTTAGCAGTAATTAGTCCGTTAGTTGCTATGGTAGGATGAGTGATAACATTCCTTCAGTGGAGAGCTGTATTTCCTGATTTTAACAATATATTCATGCGAGTAGTCACATATATTATACACAACAAAAATAAATATTCTGGGAATCTATGGTAACATACAAACATAACAATGAATATATATACATGTTGCATATCACTGGAAAGAGCTTTAAATTCTATATTTTATGGTAAGAATGAATTATGACTGCCTAGCTCAGGCGCAGCGGAGCAGGCATACAAATGCAAATAATTTGTGATAGGCCTAAGGCAGGTAGAGTGAGGGTCAGGTCAGGGGTCACATTCTTTATTTGACCTGTCAGAGAATGGACTTCTACCTGGTACATTTGAGGGGTTACTAATACAAACATGTGGTATGTACACTACAGTACTCTCCCCCTAGTGACGAGGAAGGAGGAACGATATGGATTTCTTGTGTGTTGTTGTAGCTTGTTCCGTGGTAGTGTGTGTTGATGGGTTGATTACAGGTGGCGAGGCAGGTTCGTGAGACATTAGGTAGGCAGGTTTCACTCTGTCGATTGACACGGTGTTCGGCTTACCATGGTAATTGATGGTGATGGTCTTCCTTTGGCGTCTGATGATGGGGAAAGGACCAGAGTAGGGTTGTTGCAGCAGCTTCTTGACTGAGTCCACCCAGACAAAGACATGGGTACAGGTCTGAAGGTCATGGCTGATGAAGGTCTAGGATGGTTGCTGACGAGGTGGTGAGGGCTGCAAGGAACTCATGTGGGAGGTGAGGGGGGCAGCGAAGTCCAGAACGTCAGTGTTGTTGCGAGGCGTGGTGGAGGCGAGGAGTTCACCAGGCAGTTGTAGGGTGAAGCCGTAGAGTAGTTCTGCAGAGGAACAGCCGAGGTCGACCTTCAGGGCACTGCGGATACCTAGTAGAACAAGAGGGAGAGAAAAGAGCCATTCACCGCTGTGTTGTACCGTTGCTGATAGCGAGGTTTTGAGTTGTCTGTGGAACCTCTCCACTAGACCATTTGATTGTGGGTGGTAGCTGGTGGTGCGGAGTCTCTTGATGCCAAGGAGGGTCATCAACTTGTTCCAGAGGGAGGACTCGAACTGGCTGCCCCTGTCAGATATGATGGTGAGAGGGACATCATAGCGGGATATCCAGGTGGAGATGAAGGCTTTGGCAACAGTGGTGGTGTTGATGACAGTGAGAGGTGACACTTCTGGCCATCTGGTGAAGCGGTCCACTCAGGTGAGGAGGTATCTGCAATTTTCAGAGGGAGGAAGGGGACCTATCAGGTCGATGTGAATGTGGTCAAACCTGGCAGAGGGCGGTAGGAAGGTTCCTGGAGGCGACTTGGTGTGTTTGTTGATTTTGCTGGCTTGGCACTGTTGGCAGGAGCGGGTCCACTTTCTTACATCCTTGTTGATTCCGGTCCACACAAATTTTGAGGTTAGGAGCTGTTGAGAAGCACGAATACCTGGGTGGGAGAGACTGTGGAGTTGGGAGAAGAGGAGGAATCTGTGATTCTTAGGAACATAAGGGCAAATAGAACCAGTGGAAGTGTCTGCGAAGAGAGAAACATTAGTGCCGGGGTAGTCAACCTTTTTCATTTGCAGGGCAGGGTTCGCTGGGAGTTGCGTCAACTCTAGGTCATCAGTTTGATCGGCGGCGATAGCGGCGTTGTTGATGAGGGTTGCTGAGTTGCGCGAACGAGAGAGGGCGTCTGCAGGCACGTCGTTTTCACCTCTGATATACCGAATGTCAGTGGTTAATTGTGAAATGTAAGAAGTGTGGCGTACTTGTCTTGGTGTGTAGGAGTTCTTGTGTTTGAATGTGGAGGCGAGAGGTTTGTGATCAGTCAAGACATGAAAAAGCCTACCTTCGAGGAAGTAACTGAAGTGTTTGATGGCTTTATAGATGGCGAGAAGTTCTCTGTCGAAAGCACTGTATCTTGATTCCGCTGGAGATAGTTTCTTGGAGAAGAAGGTGAGCGGCTTCCAGTCATCATCGTGGTGTTGCTGTAGGATGGCACCCATACCTGTGTCAGATGCGTCAGTGCAGATGGCTGTGATGGCGTCTGGAGTAGGGAAGCAGTGGGAAGTGGCTTCTCCAATGGCATTGGTAGCGTTGGTGTAGGCTTGCTCGGTAGTGTCTGACCATGTAAGTGTTATTGACTGACCTCTCTTGCAGGGTTTCAGCATGTTGTAGAGAGGCTGAAGGAGTGCTGCACAGTGTGCGATGAACCTGTTGTAGTAGTTGAGCATTCCCAGGAAGCGTTTCAGTTCGCGTTGAGTCTTGGGTCTTGGGAACTGCTGGATGGCTTCCTGTCTTGAAGGTGTGGGAGAGATACCAGAGGAGAAAACAGTGTGTCCAAGGAATTGGGTAGAGTGACACTGAAGGAGGACTTGGCAGTGTTAAGTTGTACCTGTATACCTTAAGTTTGGAATCTCTCAAATACCTGTGTAAGATGTTGCTGGTGAGTTTCTTCATCAGGGCTGGCGATGAGGACGTCGTCAACATAGGCGAAGCAGAAGGGCAGTCCACGTAGTACTTTGTCGATAAATCTCTGGAAGGTCTGTGCAGAGTTCTTGAGACAAAAGGGCATCCTGACATATATAGATAAACCAAAATGGGTGATGATGGCTGTTTTAGGAATATAATCAGGGTTCACAGGGATTTGGTGGTTGCTTTGACGAGGTCGAGATTAGAAAAGATGGTTGTGTCAGTAAGTTGGGAAGATAAATCTTGGATGTTAGGGATAGAGTATCTGTATATAATAGTCTTACTGTTAAGTGCTCTGTAGTTGCCAGAGGGTCTGATGTCACCGTTCTCCTTGTTAACAATGTGGAGTGGAGAAGCCCAGTTGCTTGAACTTGTTTGGATGATACCTCGGTCGAGGAGGGACTCGAATTCAGCCTTAGCGAGTTTGTACCGTTCAGGGGCGAGTCTTCTGGCCTTGACATAGGTGGGGGCTCCAGTGGTCTCCATGTAGTGAAGGGCGTGGTGCTTGGCTGGCGTGACTGCTGAGTATGGCTATGTAAGAGAGGGGTAAGACTTGAGTAAGGATGCATACCTGTTGTCAGCTGAAATTGTAGACAGCTGTGGGCTTGAACCTTTGGCGATCGAAGTGTTGGCGGATATTCTGGTGAGTGGATCGTACAACTTGCTGGTCTTGAGGTTGATGGAGAGATTGTAGTGTGTGAGGAAGTCAGCACCAAGTATGGGTTGGGAGACGTCAGAGACGTACAAGGCCCACTCAAACACTCCTCGTAGATGGAGTTCAACCTTGAGGGTAAGCTTGGTGTCGACTGGTATGGTGGTAACGTTGGCTGCAAAGGGTGAAGTGATGGGTGGTAGTCTCCTTTGGCTGGCTGTAGCAGAGAGAACACTAATCTCGGCACCTGTGTCTACTAAGAAAAACTTATGGTTGAGTGGATCTCAGATGTGGAAGAGTGTGGACTTCCGTTTGCAGGCACTATGGACCACTAGTGACTGCAGGTGTCGTTTCCCGAATTAAATGAACAGGGTTGCTAGCAATGGTGTGCATTTTGACCAAAACGATTATGATTGAAGTTAGTTAGCGTTAGTGTTGGAGTTGTTGAGGGAGACTCTGCTTCAGAACCTGTGGCGTCATGGAGTTGGAGAGCGGGCACGAGACTGTTGTTGTACTTGAATTGTCAACTCACTTACTTGTAGTTCCAGGCTGGAGATGAGGTCCTTGAGTTGGGTGATTTCGTTTGATGAGGTGATGTTGCAGATGGTGGTGTCATTTAGTATGGTGTCCATGAACTCATCTGCATGCAGGGCGAGGTCTTCAAGGGATATCTTGCCTTTAACTGTGATGAGGTTGCGTTGGATGGTCTGCGGGAGGTGCTGGTAGAAGAGGTGGGTGAGGATGGTGGTGTCGAAGAACTGCTGGTGGGTACTGATGAGTTTCTTCATCCATCGGAGGAGGTCGGTAGGCTTTTCATTTCCTAACTCTTCCTTGGAGAGAATTTCCTGGAGTCGTGTAGAGAGAGAAGCTTCAAGACGTGTGGTGATGGTCTTCGTAGGGAGTGTCACTGGTGCAGGTGGCTGTGACAGAATCAAAGAATTGGGCGAGAACTTCAGGAGGCAGGAGGGTGGTGGCGGCACTGAACTTCTTAAGACTGGAGGTGATGCGGTGTGCTCTGAAGTTGACTTCAAGAATGGTGAACCATAGGGTAGGGTTGTGAGAAGAGAAGGTGGGAGCATGGAAGTTAGAGATGGTGGGAATGGTGTCAGAGATGTCTTGAGGTTCAGACATGGTGAATGTAGTAAAAGGCAGCGACAGGTGGGGTTAGAAGAGATAGGCTGCAACGGGTGAGGTTGGGAGGGAAAAGCGGCTGCAGGTAAGGTAGGTAGGTTAGAAATGTAGGGAGCGGACAGCGTCGGGTAAGGTGAGTAGTGGAGGAAGAAACATGCAGCTTCAGGTAAGGTGAGTAATGGAGGAAGAAGTAGGTAAGGTGAGTAGTGGAGGAAGAAGTAGGTATGCTAAGTTAGCAGTGAGAGAGAGAGACGGCGGCGGCAGGTAGGCTGGAGGCGGTGGCAGGCAGGCTGGAGGCGGTGGTGGCAGGCTGGAGGCGGCGCCAGGCAGGCTGAAGACGGCGCCAGGCAGGCTGGGTAGAATTGCTGAGGGGAAGGAGGAATGTTGTGGCGGCAGGCAGAGATGCAGTGGAAGTGAGAAGTAGCACAGGAGAGGAGACAACTGAAGCAAGTTGTCCAAATAATAACTAGCGAGCCAGTGGTTGCTGGCTGCTAGTTAGGAGATGTGTCACTCAGGAGGTCACCAAATGTTGCGTGTGCAAATATGGTTGTCTCTTAGTATCCTGTGCAAGAACTGTGAGATGTTTGGGGTGCATTTCTTAGCTGTAATCAGTCCGTTAGTATCTATGGTAGGATGAGTGATAACATTCCTTCAGTGGAGAGCTGTATTTCCTGATTTTAACAATATGTTCATGAGAGTAGTACCTGGTACATTTGAGGAGTTACTAATACAAACATGTGGTATGTACACTACAAAGTAAAGAAACAGCACGAGAAAGGATACAATGGGTAAACCAGATTCATGGGGAGCGGCATTACTCGAACTGACAGTGGAGAATATGATGACAAAATGGGTGACAGGAAAAACTAGGTATAGAGGAACAGACGAGCCATCAATGCTCCATCTGGTGTTCACTAGGGAGGCAGATGTAATAGGAAACATCACATACAAAAGTCCGCTAGACAAAAGTGATGATGTACACTCGGAATCCAAAATTTGTATCCAGGTCTTGTTGAAGTTTTGAATCAGTTGACATACTAGTGAAACAATGATAACGCTTATCCTGTTTCATATTTGCTTGAGCTCGCTATATTAATACTCGATCAGGCTATTCGAAGGAAGCCTGGATACATATTTTGGATTGCGAGCGTACTTATTGAGTTGGAAATATTAGAGGGAGGTGTAGATGTGAGGGATGAAGCACATAGGGAGAATAGGTTGAATTATGGAAGGACTGAGTTTAGAAACCAAAGAAAGTTCTTTTGGGGTACAGACTGGATGGAGCTGGTGGATGCCGGAAGTGTGCAGAGAAAATACCATATATTTGGAAAAATATATACGGAAGGAGTATCCAAGTATGTACAGTCACGAACACTAATAAGTATACAGC
This sequence comes from Petrolisthes cinctipes, assembly GCA_033782935.1. Taxonomy (NCBI): domain Eukaryota; kingdom Metazoa; phylum Arthropoda; class Malacostraca; order Decapoda; family Porcellanidae; genus Petrolisthes; species Petrolisthes cinctipes. The sequence goes on from JAWQEG010000535.1 coordinate 257,504, forward strand.
TCTAGTTGAAGCTTTGAACAGGCCAAATTCACCAACGAAGTAATTCCAATGGAAATCTTATTGTAGACACACCTGAATACTTAATAGTGCTGGTGACTGTATCAAAATATAAGATAAGTAAACTGAAGAAAAAGGAATGGTTCACTGGACAATGTGAGACAGCAAGATTGAGAAAGGAGGAAGCCTGGAATAGAATGCGGAGGAGGAATACACAGAAAATTAGAGAGGCATTTAAAAAGGTAAGAAATAATTATGTTCAGGCAAGAAGAGAGACGGAGAAGAATTATGAGAAAGATATTGTAGCGACATCAAGCACCTTTATGTAGCTTCCATCTCACCTGTCCTCGGGGTGCATCTTCTGCCTCACCTGAGCCAACCCTGGCTGGCCTGAGCGGCCGCAGCGTCGTTGTTCATTCACTCGGCCACTAGCTCTGCACCTGGAAACACCTCCCTCTCTTGACCTGCTGTGCCTCCTGTCGTTACCTGCCTACACCAAGCTCTCCACGTGTCGCCTGCAGCAGCTGCCTCTCTCACACTACACTACCACGGCAGGCGGGAACTCACAGCTTCAAGGTGCTTGCTACTACACAACCTATGTACTTACCAATAAATTGTTACCGTGTATAATCGAATCTGTTCACCCCGGTAGTAACACAACCACTTGTTGTTACAATATCGTGGATAAATATATAAAAGAACCTAAATTGTTTCATAGGTTTATAAATGGAAAAATGAAACAGAAGGTCGGAATCAACAAGATAAACATGGAGGGTGAAGTATGTGAAGACGATTATAATATTTGTGAAGTTATGAAGAAGAAATTCCTAGAGGTATTTACAAGGGAGAGTGAGTTTGATAGGAATAGAGAGGACAGAGGGAAGGTTATGCTGGGGGACATAAAGGTGGAGAGGGAAAATCTACTGGATAGAATGAATAGATTAGATGGAAGAAAAGAGGTAAGTCCAGATGGAATTGTAGGTATGATTCTTGATTAAGGAATGAAAGGAGCAGTTATTATTGCCAGTCTACAGTATCATAGAGAGTAGCCTACAGGAGGGTAAAGTTCCATAGTGCCTTTATATAAAGGATGCAATAAGGAAGATCCTCTAAATTACAGGTCAGTGTCACTAACAAGTGCAAGCTATGCGAGGGTATCATAAAGAATGAATGGGTAAGACACTTGGAAAGTACATATAGCATAACTAAAGCCCAATTTGGATTAAGGAAGGGGAAATCATGCATCACAAATTTATTGAGTTTTTACTCGAGCATAATAAATGAGGTACAGGAGAGGGAAGGATGGGTCGATTGTGTTTATCTGGATTTAAAGAAGGCATTTAATTAAATTTCTCACAGGAGGTTGATGTGGGAGTTGGAATATTTTGGTATAGTACAGGGAAGGCTACTGGAATGGATGAAGGATTATTTGGTAGGGAGGCAGATGAGTACAGTAGTCAGGGGTCTGGAGTCGACATGGAGAGAAGCTGTAAGTGGAGTACCACAAGGTTCGGTGTTGGGACCGATTATGTTTGTTGTATATGTTAATGGTATGGTGGGAGGTGTTGAAAGCTATACAAGTCTGTTTGCAGACGAAACTAAGATAATGAAAAGGATAGAGTATACAAGGAGTTGTGAGGAATTACAGGAGGATTTGAACAAGATTCACAAGTGGAGCCAGGATTGGGAAATGAAATTTAATGCTAAGAAATGCAAGGTATTGGAAATGGGATAAAGTAATATGAGGCCATCAGAAAATTACAGCGTGGGTGGGGAGGCAATACAAAATGCCCCCGAGGAAAAGGATTTGGGGGTGAATCTCACCAGAGAAACATTTTAACAGGATAACAGGCACGGCGTACAGAATGGTGGTAAATATGAGAATGCCTTTTCATTATATGGACGAGGTGATGGTAAAGAAGTTGATAGAGTCAATCATTCGACCTCAGTTGGAATATGCAGCAGTAGTGTGGGTCCAACATAAAAAGAAGCACATCAAGAAGTTGAAAAGGATACAGAGAGCAGCAAAAAAAATGACACAGAGCTTGCCATATGAGGAGAGACTTGAACAATTGGGGTTGTCCACACTGGGGGAAAGGAGGAGGAGAGGAGACTTAATAACGTTATATAAGTATATGAAAGGAATTGAGTGGACAGATGGAGAGAACTTTTTGGTTAAGGACAAGGGAGAGCATAGAGGTAAGAAGATGAAAAAGATTAGATGACGAAAAGATGTAAAGAAATACAGTTTTCCGTAAAGGTGAGTGGATGAGTGAAATAGATTGGATAGGGAAATAGTAGAAGCAGTGAGCATTCAGTCATTTAAAAGGAAGCTTGATAAGTATAGACATGAAAACAGGACAGTCCGAGCCTAGCTCATATCCTGTAGAACACAACTATCTGAGTACAACTACTATACGTTTCAGCGCCGGACAGACGGTGTTTTTCGTAAATATCTCTTAAACGAATCGTTGTATCAATATAATATTTCAGCACACTGTCTTTAACACCCGGGCGTAATTTATGGCTGACATACCATATTACTATATGTGTTATGTTAGGAGTTTACTGAGTGATATTAAGCCTAATCCAGTCATCATATCTAAGGCGTTATAGAGAATCGGACGAGTGTGGGGTACTCGTGTAACCCCTCTACCAACACCCCGAAATCCCCCCACACCATTCCTTCCTTCCCTACCCCAATATCTCATTATCCCCCTCCCCGTTTCACTCTTCACCCCCCTATTTACACCATCCACCTTCCATTTTTTATTTTTTTTATGACAGTATGTATATACGTATCGTTCATTAGTAATATTGTTTAATACAGTTACCGTTGTGTGTGGACATGAAAACCAGAGTGGGTCAAATGACCATTAAAGCAATAGCTAATCCCGTTGTTAATGGCCGTATAGCCGGATAATAACCCACGTGTCTAAGGCCACCAGAAAAATGATTAATTTTGGTTTTGGGCAACCAAATATAATCGTTCATGGTTGCTTCATGTGTTCTTTACCTTTTTAAATAACCAATTTATGCCTTAATTGAATATTCACAGTCTCCCGTATCCCCTCCCCCTCTCTCTGAGGTATGAGGTACCCCCCAGTCCGAGGCCATGACTCAAGTAGTGACAGGGTAGAAATCATTGACTGCCGAGGCGCACCTATTAGCAACAATGTTGTCCATTTGCCCCCGTGGATGCAGGACAGCGTTTGTTCTTCGTCTTGCCACATTGTACAAACGTGAAAGCCAGTGATGATGAAGACGATGACGTTTTCCTTGACAGTGATTGTGAATAAATTTTGTTTTATCATGTTTGCATCATTAAATCCTACACTATTATATATATATATATATATATATATATATATATATATATATATATATATATATATATATATATATATATATATAAAGGGACAAGTCAACAAGATATCACTATATTAACTGGACCAAGTTGACATTTTATAATGAATAGGTACACAGTATCTAATAACTTTGCCTAGAAGGTCCAGACCACAGGTAATGCCAGTACATCGTGTTCACTTGCATGGTTGACCATAAGGACTACAAACATGGACCTTCTACATACTACATGTATGTAAACATGCTGTTGTACAGTAATTATCAAAGTGAAATACGTCTTGCCTCTATAGAATTGTACTGCACCATACTCTTAGTTAATAATCATATCTATACATATACATCTACATAACATTCTAATATATAATACAGTGATGGAAGAAATAGGGAGGGACACGAGTGATGAGGGAGGTGAGGAGCTAGGGGGAGAAGAGGAGGAGGGAGGGGTGAGAAGGGGGGGATGTAGTTGTGGTTAGGAATGGTTTGGGAGGGTGTTGGGGGGGCCACACTTTCCTTCGAATGCGTCAATATGACTGGCAAGCTTTGTGCTATTTTTCACGAGTAAACTCCTCGCATAACACATATAGGAATATGGTATGTCAGCCATAAATTACGCCCGGGTGTTAAAGATAGTGTGTTGAAATATTATATTGATACAACGATTCGTTTAGGAGATATTTGCGAAAAACAGCGTCTGTCCGGCGCTGAAACGGATAGTAGGTGAATACACACACACAGAGAGAGAGAGAGAGAGAGATTGGAGCCATAATGAGTATCCAGGTCCGCTTCGAATAGCCTGATGAATTATTAGACGAGTGCCAGCAAGTATGAGACAGGATAAGGTTTGTTGTATTTGGTTCACTGGTGTCACAGATTATTAAAACCTTCAACTAGACCTGGATTCTTATTATGGCCTGTAACTATTGCAGAATAAACTTTGTAAGTTGTTTACTGGTATGTCATATGTATTAAGACTTCAACAAGACCTGAATTCTTATTATGGTTCCTGACTGTTATAGGTTAAGTTTTGTAACTGGCTCACTGATATACAGAGGATTCAATACATCAACAAGACCTGGAAGTTTGTTATGGCTTGTGACTCTGACACTATAAATCTTGTAAATGGTTAACTGTTATGTCAGAAGATTATAAACCTCAACAAGACAAGGATACTTATTAAGGTTTGTAACTGTTACAAGATAAACGTTGTAATTGGTTCACTGGTTTGCTAAAAGATATATAACTTCAACAAGACCTGGATACATAATTATTATGGCTTGTCATTGGAGAGAGAGAGAGAGAGAGAGAGAGAGAGTGTCTTCTTATGAGAAGAAATTGGGTTGATCAATTGGAGTAAAATGAGGTGATAATAGAGAGACAATTTTGGTTTGGAAATAGTAAGTAACAAACGTACTGAGTTCCTATACGAGAATATCAGAAAAAAAAACAAGGAAGAGAGAATGGTGGGTGGATAGTATTTACCTTGACTTTGAAAAAGCTTCTAACAGAGTTCCGCACCCAAGACTTATATAGAAATTACAACATAAAGGAAGAGTGAAAGGAAAACTACTATAATGGATGGATATTTTTTTAGTAGGAAGAAAAATGAGAACAGTACTAAGAGGGAACTATTCTCCATGGCTGAAGGTCATACATCTAGTTCCTCAAGGCTCAGTATTGGCACCAATAATGTTCTTAAATTATATAAATGATATAGAAGTAAATGTTACAGATGACACTTTTATGAATATGTTTGCTGATGATGCCAAGGTACAAAGAACAATTGAGAATGAAGACTGCAGTAAAAAGTTTCAAGAAGACTTGAACAAAATGGTTAACTGGAGTAATAAATAGCAGATGGAGTTTAATGCAGATCAGTGTCATGTTATTAAGTTTGGAAGAAGTGAGAAAAAACAAATTGGCAATAGAAGCTTGGAATATGCTGCAGAAGTACAGAACCAACATTTAAAGAAACATATCACCAAATTAGAAAAAGTACAAAGAGCAGCAACAAGATGGTTACCAAGTCTAAGAGAACTAAGTTATGAAGAGCTAACAGAAAAACTAAAATTACCTAAACTGGAAGAAAACGAAAGAGAAGAGATATAATTATGGATTACAAATGTGTCACAGAAAAGGAAAAGATAGATATAGAAAACTTGTGTCAACAAGGAACACCTGTTCTGGGGCAAGAAAGACTTACTTACTCCAGACATGTGATGATAGATGAACGTGTTAGCTGGCGACTGGTTCGTGGTTGTTGTTGTAGTCTTTGTCTTTTTATAGTCTTTGTAGTCTTATTAGTCTCTTCGGAGTTTGATTTTAATTATATGGTTTTCTATAACTATATGGAGTAGGAGATGTAGCAAGCGTCTGTAGTTTGCACAATTTATTGATAACCCGAGTGAGTACAGTTTCACAAATATGTTTGGGTTAAGTTAGACTTGATAGCTAACTTTATAGAGAGATTATATGCTAAAGTAACCTGTTGAGAGTATGGTTATCAATAGCTAACTGAGGCTTGTAGGTCACTCGACTTATGTCGTCACTAACGTGTTAATGGTTCCCACAGTGAGCTAGGGTCTTGTATCCAAGCCTACGTTAGCAGTTTCACGGCATCATGCGATGTGTGACTCACTCTTGTAAGTGAGTATAAGTGATTATAAGTAGCCTCTTAAATGTAGGTTTAACCGGAACAATGCTCGGCCACTACCATCCTTCGCTCTCGAAGGAATATTACACATGTACATAATATATACATTCTTATTTTAATACATGCAATCTGTAGATAGTTTCATTTTATTATGTCTACAGATAATAATGATTATAACATGTACAATATATATTATGGTAAAATACATCCTATCTAAATGTGTAGGAGTGTGTAACTAACCTATACATTTGTATCCTCATTACCTTCTGACACTTGTCTCTGTCGTTCGCGAGCCGATAATTGTCGGTACCTAGCGTACACCTTCCGTATACACCAGCTAAACACAATAGTACAAACAATCAACGTTAGTGCAGGTATGATGTGTAGAGGGAATACAACTTCTCTTGAGAGATGTACAGGTAACAATTCATCCAATGTTGAGGTAAACTCTGATTCATTTAAATACTGAAGGAACTTGATTTTGTCTGAAACAATAGTGATTTTATCTAAAGAGATGTTTGCTACAAGGTTAAGTGATTGTAACTCTGTAGAAAGTGTAGACACAAATGCTTTATGGTGATGAGTAGGTAAGTTAAGGAAATGTTCATTCCTAATCTCACTATGGTCCGGTGCCATATAATAACCATCCACCCAAATGTGTTGGACTTTACCATTGCAAATTAATGTCACGCTTGTTCTCTTTTGGAAATAGTAGTAGTGGTTAGTACCGAAGTGCTCATGGTAGGAAATATTATTACTTACAGTTTTGAAAGTACAGTAAGATGTTGGTAGAGTTGATTCAGGAATTATGAATGAAAGTTCACACTGTGCCTTGTTTGTTAAACTGAAGGTAAACATATACGCAGGACATACATACAAGTGTAAGTACGAGGTGAGACAGTCATCCAATGAATGTTTTTCTAAGGTGTCTATGGCAGTATAATCCTCAGATGCGACTATGTACTGACGTGACTTGTCAACAACCAGTAGGGTATTATTTACTCTAATTGGAAAAGGTCGTAATTCCCAAATATTAAATGACGTTTTTTACTTAAAAGGAATATTTAATAAGATACTTGACTCAGTTAGAATTGATCCAATGATGGGGTAATAATATTCCACGTCAGATATGGTAAATATAGGGGTTAGCTTATAAGTATTTATAGCTATTTCCACTGCTGCTTGCAACTGCCGTAGAGGTAACAACTTAGAGTTCACTCTACCCAATCCAGCATCTACTAGGTCACTTATTACTAATTCATTTAAATAATTTAGTTCCTTAACAGCTATCTCAATGGCTGCTATGTACTCACTAATTAATTGGATTTGTTCAATGTTAGGTATTATTCCAATTAATCTGTTTACCACAGAAGTCAATTGGTTCGTTGTTTCTATTATTTCATCAGTTTTCTGTTTTAGGTGTTGGAGAGCCTCGTAGGTTTGAATAACTATTCTATTCTGTTGTCCCAGGGCAATGGTTACTTCTCCTAATTTCTTTCCTAATGCAGTTACATCGTCGGCCATTGCTGTACCAAACAATTGTTTACTTAACAGTCCCATGAAATTGAAAAAGCCACGTCTCTGACGATGAGCGTGGGCAGATTGCCTCACCTTATGTGGTTCTTCAGAAAATGATAACTTCATATCATGTATTATTGTTACTAGCCTATTTACCCTGCTAGTTTGTAACTGTAGAGTCATTTTTACAGGTCTAGTATTATTATAGAAGTAGGCTAGAAGTGAGTTAGTTTTAACATCAGAGCTAGCACTCATACCCTGGTTGTTATAAAGATTATATACTTGTGTTGTGACAGCTTCTACATGTCTGTGTAATTCTGATACATGCTGTCCAAGGTTATAGATTATCTCTGGCATATCAAGCAATCCGTGAACTTCCAGTTGTACAGTAACTAAATCTTCCACTATCAAGACTTTTCCTCTATGTTCAACCAAAGCACCTGTCTTCAGTACTTGGGATGGAACTGCTGTTTGTTGAGCAAGTGTAACAAGCGCTGTGCCCAGCAAAAACAGTAATAGAGTCTTCTTCCCCATCTGAAATAAATGTCATTATTTAGTTTGTTTTGCAGACCTAAGTTTTTGTCTGTATGTATTTCTTTTACTTGATGTGGGAGTGGAGTTTACTATTTCTTGTGATTGTGTTGTGTGTGTTATAGGTGGTTCATTTAAGTTTATCTTTTTACACCTATCCACATGTACTATTTCTACCTTCCCCGTTTTTATATCCTTTATTTTTATTTTATTTCCATGGGCCATGTCAATTATTTCAAATGGACCAACAAACTTTGGAGTTAACTTTGATACTCTTTCTGGGGATTTTACCATGACATTCTCCCCTACAGCAACATCTATCTTCACAGCTTGAGTATGTTGTTTGATCATCATCTCCTGCCTGCTACCTTCTAGGTGTTTCCTGACTTCCTTTTGGATGTTATTAAACACTTGTAGTTGTCTAATGGAATAGTCATCCATATTATATGCTGGAGGAGAATTTCCAGTTATTATGTCATATGGAAGTCTTTTGTCTGTTCCATATAGGATATAATACGGGAACTTGACCACTGATGAATTTATGGAACCGTTAATGGAGGCAGCTGTAAAGGATATCCAGTCTTCCCATGATCCTTGCATAGGATTAGCCACATGTCGCAAAACGTCAAGTATTTTACGATTTGCTCTTTCTGTGAGACCGTTGCTGGCTGGATGATATGCTGTAATAAAAGTTTGTTTTATATGATATTGATCACATATGTTTCGTAACAAATTATTAGTAAATTCTTTACCATTGTCTGTTTGTATCACCTTAGGTGTAGTGTACTGGCAAAGTAAATTTGTTACAAGTTTGTGTGCAACCTCTTCTGCAGTTTTTGTCTTCAAAGGAGTAATGACCACATAACGTGAGAAATGGTCTACACATACAAGGCAATATTTGGAGCCTTGATGACTCATTGGTAAGCTTAGAATATCTATACCAACAACATCCCATGGTTGTTCAGGTATTGGGTAATTTAACATAGGGGCTGGGCCCATTGTATTACCTTTATGAGCATGGCATGATTCACAATTCTTGATATGTTTCTCCACGTCTGCGCGGAGAGTGAACCAATAATATTTTTGTCTAGTTTCCACTATACAGCGATCTCTTCCCGGATGTCCAGCTTGTGGATGATTATGCATAAGCGTTAGTACAGTCTTAATTAGTGTATCAGGGACTACCACTTGTGAAGAAATGTTAGTTTGTTTCTCAAACTTCCTGAACAAAGTGTCATCTATTACCTCAAACTGTGTTAGTGGGATTGGTAACTCTGGTAGGTTAGTCTCGTCACCTGAAACCAAAGCATAAATGACCCGTGACCAAAATTTGTCTTTCTTTTGTTCAGTCTTAACAAGTTCCACATTGAAGTCTACATCACTATAAGTGGGAATAACAGCAGCAGCTGATACATTGCGAGATAAAGCATCTGCAACTCTATTGAAACGCCCAGGAAGATATTTAATTGTAGGTTGAAATTCTGAGATTGTTAGATACCATCTGGCTAACTGACCTGTCAAATTTTTACCATTGAAGAGACCACACACAGGTTGATGATCTGTATATATGGTGATAGGATACCCCAGAATTATTTCCCTGAAGGTCTTTAAGGCCCAAACTACCGCCATAGCCTCTAGATTCGTGACGCTATATTTCTTCTCTGCATCGTTCACAACACGACTGGCATATGCACAAACCTTGCAACGACCCTCAGTGGAATGCTGCATAAGCACTGCGCCTAGACCATCCTGTGATGCGTCAGTACAGAGAGAAAATGGGAGGTTATAGTTTGGATAACTTAAAATTGGAGCAGTTGTGAGCTTATTAATTAAGTTTTAATTGATCAAAACTATCTTGCTCTGTCTGTGACCACTTAAATTCGATATTTTTCTTTAGGAGTTTTGTTAGTGGGCTGGCTATTTTAGCAAAATTCATTATGAATGACCTGTAGTATGAACATAATCCAAGGAAACTCCTTATTTGCTTTATTGTAGTAGGTTGAGGGAATTCCTTTACTGCTTTAATCTTGGAATCCAAAGTGTGAATTCCTTTACTATTTACTTTATGACCCAAAAATTCTATTTCAGCCTTAAGGAATGTGCACTTTGACAGTTTAACCTTTAATCCAACATCCTGCAATCGTTGTAAGACTCTGTCTAGTTTTTGTAGGTGTGAATTGACATCAGGGCTGACAATAATTAAGTCATCTAAGTATGCAACAACGTCTTGAGTCATGTCGCTGAAAATAGTATTTATCATCCTTTGGAATGTTAAGGGGGCATTGGATAATCCAAAGGGCATTCTTATAAATTGCCAATGACCATTGGGGTGCTAAAAGCAGTAATAGGTTTGGATTGGTCATCTAATTCTACTTGCCAATAACCACTAATTAGGTCAAGACTAGTAAAGACTCCGTTATTTTCCCCAATCTCCATGAGGATATCTTTAAGTACAGGTAATGGGTACCTATCCTTGACAGTTTTCTCATTTATTTTCCTAAAATCAATAACAGGACGGAAATCACCTGTTTTCTTAGTCACTAAGAATAATGGGCTGTTATAAGGACTGTTTGAAGATTCAATGATTCCTTCTGCTGACATATCATCCACCATTTTATTCATTATTTGTCTCTGACTATGAGGTAATCTGTAAGCTTTCACATATACTGGATCTGTGTCAGTTAATTTTATGTGATGTTTAACTAGTGTTGTTTTCCCCAAACGCTCACCAGGTAAGGCAATAGCCGACCTGTGATTTGCTAATGTGTGTAAAAGCTGTGTGCGATGTGAAGGAAAATCATTTACTTTTACATGCTCACATAATTCATTAGTAGTTTGCCTAAGTTGTAATTCATCAACAATGTGTATGTTGGCTAAGGGAGGAGATTCTTTTTCCACCTGTATGGGTTTAAGAAACACAAGAAAGTCACCTATGTAAGTACCTGGTTTAATGTTCACTGCCAGATCAACCTTGTTAAAAATTAGAGCTTCGATGAAGCTGTCTTTTTGTATCAGAGAGAATATGGATTCCATACCGACATTATTTATTTTACATGTTTCACTTAAGGATATGATTTGATTTCCTTCATAGTTATTACCACCTTTCACTTGCACATTTATGATAGCAAACCCCTTACTTGGTAAATGTACCGTACTTTTGACAGTGCCTGCCAGTCTAGTCTGTGAGTCACTGACCCTTGTCCCCAAGCCTACAGCTGTGCACTGCTGCTGACTCATAGGACAACATGGGTACACGCGCCCTTGAAAGATAATTGACTGGAGTGAGATTGCAATGTCAAGGTTATGCTCTGTCAATTCTTTTAAACCCAAGAGGCCATCAGTTGGTAAACTGAAATTTTCACAGATATAAAAGATGCATTTTAGTCTTGGACTATTTTGTGAAAGTGTAATAGGAAATTGTATCATTCCTTTAATGATTAATTTACTACCAGACAAGGCAGTTAAATTTAAATCTGATGGTTGGAGAGTCCATCGTTCCTGCGGGTTTCCTTCTAACAGCTGTTTAAGTGTTACTTCAGAAAGTAAGGAGACACAAGCTCCTGTATCCACAGCTAATGAGATATTTGTATTCCCTATGTTACAAGGAAGTGAAAGTACATCCACTTTACCCAAAGCAGCAACAAGTATATTTAATTGATTAGGTGCGATTAATTTGAAGTTTTGTTGTTGTAAAAATCGTCACCTGCATTTGCACGTCTGTTATTTACTTCATTTCTGGCATTCAACGTTACTCTACATTCATCTGTGTCATGTGTTACACTGTTATGAATAATGCAAAACTTATTACTTGGCTTGTTGTCACTGTCACTTACTCCCTTACTATTATCCTTACTTTTGGCATTTGAGCGATTATTCTTATTAAAGTAACACTTATCTGGGTTGTGTCCATATTTTCTACAGATTTTACAATAAGGCGTCTTCTTCGCGCTCTGTGGTGTGAAGTTTGTAGTGTGTTGTGTTTGTGAAGTGCTTGGGTGAGTGTTTGTGTCAGTGATCACAGAGACAGGTAGGGCTCTAGGTACGTTTAGAGGTTCTTTTTGACTAACCTTTGCTGCATATTTGACCAATCTGTCACTTGGTTTATATTCTATTTTAGCAGCTTCAAGTCTGGATTCCTCTGTTAAAAGTAAAGTATACTGTATGTACTCAATTAGCTTGTACACATTGTTCCCTGTCATGTTACCCTGTGAGTTCAACCACTCTGACCCTGTTAAGAGTTGTTTAGCATCGCTAATGGTCGAACCTGGTAACGCTAGAGCCATACTTGAATTAGCTGTTCCACAGTTACTCAATGTCCTTCTAACCATTCTATGTATCCATGTTAGTGGACCGCCAAACTGCCCCCCACCGAAAACATCTATCAGGTCTTCACTAAACTGCTTAAAATTATTTAGATTATCTGGATCGGTGAAGGCAGTTGCAGTCAACAATGTACTAGCGTGAGAATCTGGTTTAATATGTCCACTACGAACCTTATCTTTCCTTTGTCATCTGTAATTCCTGCAGTAAGCATATTATCTTCACAAACCCTTAGAAAAGTATGGATATTATAGTTAACATCTTCCCCAGTGAATTCTTTCACAGTATGTGCTTGAGGCAAGACATTAATGGTAGGTGTAGTGTTAGTTGCCATTGTCGTTGATGAAGTGTTAGTATTAGTTGCCATTGTGTATGATGAAGTGTTAGTAGGGAAAGCCGTAGAGTAAGTACGTCCTGAGCGAGTTTTACTGGGTGAAATGTTAGTGGTAACACTAGCAAACAAGTCAGTTAGTGAGGTAGATCTAGTAAGAGGAGTATTAGTTGTTACTCTGTCTTCTTTTATGTCTAAATCTAGTGCAAGAATATTTTTACTCAAGGGAGAACTTACACTTTCTATAGTACTTACGCTTAAATTAGTGATTTATGTTGCATCGACTAAGCTTTCACTACTTTTAAATATTGATAAACTATGTTTAAGTTTACGAAGTGAATCCAGTGCGGTACCGTATTTTCTCTCATTCATTACCTGTCACTCTGCTTGAATAATAACAAAGGACACTCTTCTGTTTATATACGTGAAGGCGTACGCATATAATACCCACAATTATGTATGTATAGAATGTGTAATGAGGAAATATATTGTTAATAAGTTTACATATATTATTATATCCTAATGTGATGATGTTAGGATTGTGTTATATATTTGTAATATGTAATTATATGTACCTAGCTACTGACCATGGATCGTTGTTGTGGCGTTGATAATTAGTTGGATTGTATTCCAGTACTTCCGTGTGTCCCAACGTGGTACCATTACCAAGCCGACGTCCTTCCTATAGTCGTATGGTTGCACTTCGTTGAGTTTCGCTTTTAATAATCCCATGTAGATGAAGTTTGAAGTTAATCACTTCCCTCAGCTATACTGCATGATTGAGTATAGAAGGTATAGTGGTGTAGTGATGTCGTACCAGACCACGCCCACATCCTTCCTTGTGAATGAAGTGTGGGATGGTAGCTGGTGAGTGATGAGTAGAGCGGTGACGTAATAACCCCTCCGTGTGTGAGGTGGTAAGTTCGATGACGTCACCACTGTCTGCTACAGTGAGCTCGGGAGAGGCTAGAGTTTTGTTTTGAGTTGTGATTTGCTGAGTGTTCACTTACACTTTTCTCTCCTCTCTCTCTCTCGCTGCTTCTCTCTTCACTCGTCTTCACTTAACTTCACTTCTCTATTATTTCTCTTTTTTAACCCTTTCATTATTTTGTGTTTATTTCTCGGTTATCACTTGTTTTTTTTAACTGTTGTATTTCTCCTTTGTTTTACACCATTTATTTCGTATCCACACCGCTGTTCACCAAATGTTCTGGGGCAAGAAAGCGTCTGTAGTTTGCACAATTTATTGATAACCCGAGTGAGTACAGTTTCACAAATATGTTTGGGTTAAGGTAGACTTGATAGCTAACTTTATAGAGAGATTATATGCTAAAGTAACCTGTTGAGAGTATGGTTATCAATAGCTAACTGAGGCTTGTAGGTCACTCGACTTATGTCGTCACTAACGTGTTAATGGTTCCCACAGTGAGCTAGGGTCTTGTATCCAAGCCTACGTTAGCAGTTTCACGGCATCATGTGATGTGCGACTCACTCTTGTAAGTGAGTATAAGTGATTATAAGTAGCCTCTTAAATGTTGGCTTAACCGGAACATACCTACAATGAGAGGACACAGTAAGAACTTAATTAAAAGAAGAGGAGATAAAGATGTACAGAAAAATAGTTTTCCAAATAGAGTAATAGATCAAAGGAACATATTTCCAGAAGTGGTGTGTGTCAAAAACTTACATAACTTTAACGAAAAATATGATAATTGGGTTTTAAAATACAGTACATTACAAGTTTGATTCAATCCTGTAAGGATACAAATAGGTAAGAACACACACAAACACACATACAGAGAGAGAGAGAGAGAGTGTGTGTGTGTGTGTGAGAGAAATTGACCTCTTCATATATAAGGATTAATTAAGTACTTCATTATTATTATTATTATTATTTTCTTCCTCCATGTTTACTCTCTCTCTCCTCAGACACCATAGCGAGTGGACGTGTTTTTTTGCTGCTCCCCACCCCACCTCATACAGCCTACCTACCGGCTTCCAGAACGTAACCAGCTGATAATGGATACTTCTTTCTGAAAACTATGTTGGTTTCGCAAGACCAAGCTTACTTCGGTGTCATGGCGGTATTCGTGAAAGAAATTAATGAACAGTATAATCAGCTACAATCTACAATACATGACCTGAGAACAACCTGGAATTTTCTCAAGGTGAAATTGACACCCTGAAACAACAAGTGAAACAGCTGAAGCTAGAGGACGAGGGCAACAAACAACTGATCAAGACACTATCTGAACACATGCAGGTGGGTTGCAATTCTATTGCTGCACTTATTAAAGATTGCTGTGACTACCTGGATGATTACAACAAACGTAATAATCTACAATTTGTGGGAATTGAGGAGGAACCTAACGAGATCTGGGAACAATCAGCCAAAAAAGTAAATCACATATTGGAAGAAAAGCTACAACTATCAAACATCCAGCTAGAGCGTGTTTATCGTGTAGGACAACACTACCTCCATCAGAACGGTAAGCGGCACATCATTGACACCTTCAACAGAGTGTGTTTATCGTGTAGGACAACACTACCACCATCAGAACGGTAAGTACCCCATCATTGACACCTTCAACAGAGTGTGTTTATCGTGTAGGACAACACTACCACCATCAAAATGGTAAGTACCCCATCAATGACACCTTCAACAGAGTGTGTTTATCGTGTAGGACAACACTACCACCATCAAAATGGTAAGTACCCCATCATTGACACCTTCAACAGGTTTTGCGATAGAGAGGCAGTCATCCGAAATCTTTCTATGCTACAGGGAATACAGATTTACATTAATGAAGACTTGTGCTCCACATCGCAGGAGATAAAGAAGACACAACTTCCTCGTTTAAGGCAAGCCAGGAGCAAAGAAAAAACTGCATATTTTCGCCATACGAAGTTAATTATAAAAGAAAGTCACACCAACAAAGCTACCGCCGAACCTGAACCAACAACAACAACAACCAGAAATACCAGAGAAACAATGTCTGACGTTATCGGGGATGGCGCTGCTGTGCCCGCCTTTACCGCCACTAGTGCTTCAGTTGGTAGCCAGAACCTGACCGGTACGAGCCGTGACTCAGCCCGCCCGGCGCCGCCCGTGAGGGACAGTGGACGGCCCCTCAATATCAAACCAAGTCAACTGCTATGACTACACGGCAGAGGAATAAGTAAGCTTCTCTCTGGTAGAAAAAAGTACACACTACCCAGATAAATTTATAAACATACAGTATGTGTACTATGGATCAGAACTTTTTCCATTTGCTTCATCTCGTTTCCATATTTAGTGACAATGTTGAACATAATTTTCCACTCCATGAAATTGATAACTTGACGTTCGAGCCTCTTAAGTATTATGAAAATATACCGAATATTCTCTCTATTGAGTTCGACTTTAACGAAGTATATTGCAACTATCTCTTCTGTGGCAATCAAGAAGTACTTAATGATAAACTTTCTCTTAATTTACTAACGCTTTCAGGGCCCGTGTCGCACTGTTTTTCTGGAATAACTCTGTAACAAAAGGTTGGATCAGTATGATGTTTTGCCACGGGTTATTTCACACCTTCCGCTAATTTTTGGCACTATAATAGATTACCAAAAGTGATTAATTAAGGCACTTGTCCCCGAGAAATGCGTCATTTTTATGAAATTTAACACAGGGATACGAACGAGCATAATGTGACGTATATACCACGTCAGTCCACAGGCTCCACCCATCCCCTTCTTTCTCTCCCCCACCCTACTCTCTCTCTCTCCCTCTCTCTGGTCTCGAAACTTTATTCGAAAATACACCACGGTCACAAGATTTGTCATATATATATATATATATATATATATATATATATATATATATATATATATATATATATATATATATATATATATATATATATATATTGGAAGCATTTATTATGTGTATTGGTAAACTATTGTCTGATGGTGTCACTGACATATCAGGGAGGACGTAGGGTTAATTATTATTACAACACATATATTTAAATACTGAAGCTTTATTTCATGTGAGACAAACTGGTTTCGGTTCTGATGCAGTATTCGAAAATCGTGTTTCTCACATGAATGAATGTATCATTATTTGGATATATGTGTTGTAATATTGTTGTTGTAACATGTCCATAATGTTTATAACATGTTACTCATTATCAACATATTACGTTTACTTACATGATATTTGTTAGGGAACAATTAAACCCGTCTATTGACAAATTATAATTGGGTTTGTTTCGCTTGAGCAGGCGACTGAATTTCGGTTTAATTCATAGCTGTTACCAGATACAACACCAGCATATTGGTGGATAAGATGGCCTCGAGTCATATGTGTGCAACTGTACATAGAGTACAGCCGCATGACAAAAGCGTTCCTACAGCCACGCGGACAATGTAACATCTTCAATATGACGGACACCGTTGGCTCTTACACAGCATCTGACAGTGTGTAAAGCACTTCGTCCATGTGTACCCATTTCACACGAATGAAACACAACACTCCTGAATTCCAACAAAGCATTGCTATCCCGTCAAGCACTGGCGTTATCCTACACAACTCTACCATATATATATCCACGCTGTTATGTATCACTATATGATAAAAAGTGATAACAATAACACTAAAACATAATGCCTGCTAGTATTATATACTTATACATATTTTTAGGACTAAAACTTGTGACCGTGTTGTACTTTCGAACAAAGTTTCGAGACCAGAGAGAGAGAGAGAGTAGGGGGGGAGGAGAGAAAGAAGGGGATGGATGGAGCCTGTGGACTGACGTGGTATATACGTCACACTATGATCGTTCGTATCCCAGTGTTAAATTTCATAAAAATGACGCATTTCTCGGGGACAAGTGCCTTAATTAATCACTTTTGGTAATCTATTATAGGGCCAAAAATTAGCGGAAGGTGTGAAATAACCCGTGGCAAAACATCATACTGATCCAACCTTTAGTTACAGAGTTATTCCCGAAAAACAGTGCGACACGGGCCCTGAAAGCGTTAGTAATTGCTTTTAACATCAATAGTATACCGCTTCGCTTAGACAGTTATGTTGAGCAATGTATAAAGGCAACTAACATGTACTTTGATGCTTTAGGTTTTTGTGAAACACGTCTCAATGATGTTATATGTAACCTATGATATTGATGGATAAAATCTGTATTGCAATAATAATACTCAAGGTGGAGACATTGCAATTTATTTAATTAAGTAAAATACAACAACCCCATAGAATTAGTAACTTAACAGTACAATTTTTATTTTCCTTTCTGATGGACTTTATTACCTTTATTATAAGATACAAGATACCGGTGCATATTATGGGTGACTTTAATATTAATATTTTGAATGACAATAATATTCAATTATTAGTAAATCTTTTCCATAGTCACTTATTCTTCTCCACAATTAATAGGCCAACACGGGTTACCAAAATCACAGTAACAATTATTGATCATATCTGGACAAACAACTGTGATAATTACTTAAAGAGTGGGATATTTCATAACTCCATTAGCGATCACTTTCCTAGTTTCTGTTGTTTTTCTACAACCTCCGATAAGACTACAAATACAGTAAATTACAGCAAAATGAAAATGACTGATGAAGCCTTTTAGCCTTTCAAACAGGACTACTATCTCTATCAAGGGCCGTATCCCACTGCTTTTCTGGAATAACTCTGGAACTTAAGGTTGAATCAGTATAATGTTTTGCCACGGGTTATTTCACACCTTCCACTAATTCTTTGCATTATAATGGATTACCAAAAGTGAATAATTAAGGCACTTGTCTTCGAGAAATGCGTAATTTTTATGAAATATAAGACTGGGATAAGAACGATTATAGTTTGACGTATATACCACGTCAGCCCACAGGCTCGACCCACCCTACTCTCTCTCTCTCTCTCTCTCTCTCTGGTCTCGAAACCTTGATCGATAATACACCACAGGTGTATTATATGAACATAAGTATAAATTGTTACCAGGCATTATATTGTAATTTTATTGTTATCAATCACTTGTCCTATACAGAACATATTACATTCTTTACAAGGTACTTTGTAGATACACCCACATGAGGAATTGGGTGAATTTTTGATCAACATTTTCTTGACTGTGTTATCATTGCAAAAGGCAACATTAACATTCCATGTTCTTAGAAGATGAGGGATTTGGGCAAATTTATGACTGTAGGGTAATATCAGTAAGAGAGGAAGTTAGTCTGTGTAAAGGAATTGTATATTCTGCTATTTCAAAACAGTCAATTCCAAATTGCCCTAAAAGATTTACCTCTGCTATTAAAACCTTGAAAAATGACAGTGAAATGCACATTACAAAAGCTGACAAGTCGAATGCAGTAGTTATCATGAAAAAAGATGATTACATACTCAAAATGAAAGATTTATTAAGTGACGATGTAACGTACTCGAAGCTAAGGAAGAATCCCATTGAAACGGTGAATTCTCAGTTCAATAAGAAAATGAAAACAGTTTTAAAGGGTAATGATCAACTCATTAAACAGTTCTCCTCTCGTTCTCCTTCCCTGCCCTACATGTATGGACTAATTAAAACTCACAAGCCCAATAATCCAGCCAGACCTATTATTAGTTCTGTGGGATCCATCACCTATAAATTATCAAAGTGGTTAACTTCCTTGCTAAGCCCTTTAGTTGGCACAATTTTGGACTCCAACATAAAAAACAATGTTGACTTAGTAGAAAAACTTAACAATTTACAGGTAACTGGTGCATTTAAGCTTGTGAGTTTTGATGTTAAATCTCTATTTACCAAAGTTCCTGTTGACGACCTTTTGGATTATCTTGATGAAATACTTGATAGCATCCCTCTCCCTATCACCAAAAATGCTATCTTAAAATTGATTAAGCTATGCATTAAAGACTGCAAATTTGTTTTTCAAGATGAATATTTTGAGCAGAAATTCGGTATGGCAATGGGCAATCCACTCTCCCCAGTTTTGAGTAATTTGTACATGGAGTTTTTTGAGAAGAAACTGCTTAATAACATTTTACCCAGTAATGCTGTATGGTACAGGTACGTAGATGACGTACTTTGCCTCTGGCCATGCACTGAAAATCTAGATAACTTTCTGCCATTGCTTAACAACTTAGCCCCTTCCATTAATTTTACCATTGAAATTGAGGAGGATGGAAAATTGCCATTTTTGGATTGCCTGATTCATAGGGTAGGCAACACCTTTAAGTTTAGCATTTACAGGAAACCAACCAATGTTTTGTCATATATTCATTTTTACTCTGCACACCACGATAAAGTCAAACTGTCTGTTTTCTCTTCCATGTACTTACGTGGTCTACGTGTATGTAGTCCTCAATTCATGGATGAGGAATTTGGATTTATCTCTGACATTGGAGCAAAATTAAAATACCCCAAACCATTTTTGGATAAAGCCTTAAAATTGGCAAGAACATCATTTTATAGGGTTGAACCTCCCCCAATTCCTTATGTGGGTGTATCTACAAAGTACCTTGTAAAGAATGTAATATGTTCTATATAGGACAAACTGGAAAAGACCTTTCAACCAGGGTCAAACAGCATAATTATTGGTATAGTGAAACCAGCACAGCTGGATTGCTATAGAATACGCCCCTTCTCAAGCCCAGGCCCCGTATAGGCATAATCTGGGTTGGAAGGGTCAATTCCGTGACGTTCATCAGAAGTAAATAAAATTCAAATCTGGCGCTGTACTGATAGTGGAGCCACCTGGTGGTGGCGTGGTGAGGTATTAAGCCCCTCCTCCGCTGAATACCGCTCGATCACTCTGTCGCGGAACACGTCTCAGTCAACATCCACGCTCCTCGCTGCTACGCTATGGTATTGTGTCACGTGTTCCTGCTATTGGTTCTTTTGTGTTCTAGTGGCTAGCCTGCTTTGCAGATGTATCGTGTGTGTATTCTAGGAGGGTTTTAGGTGTTTATGGGGTTTTTTTCTTCGTTAGGACTGAGTTCTTTTTACCTTAGCGAAGGGGGGCTTTTCAGCCCCTTTGTTCGGAGTTTTTCTCCGTTTTTCCCCCCTTTCACCTTTCCTCCTGCCACTAGTACATTCTTTGTGTGTATTTTATCGGGGTTTCTGGGTTTTTTAGCGAGGTTAGTGGGCGCCACGTGGGACTTCACCTCCCCACGTGGTGAGCACATGGGGTCTTTGCAGCCCTTCCTCTTGCCTTCCCCGATTATTATGTGTCCCCTCTCGGTAAAGGGGAGTGAGAATTGTGCCCTGGTTCTCTCTTCCTCTCCCAGGCGGGGGTTTTTTATTTGATTTTTGGTGTTTTTCCAATATTTGTAGCCTGGAGTGTTTCTTCTCAGGCTAGCTTGTTGGGGGCTACTTTTCGGGGTTTTTTCCCCTTCCCTGTCCTGCCTCCCTTCCTCCTGCCACTAGTCCACGTCATTTAGTGTATTTTTCCTCGGGGTTTTTTGGTGTTAGCGAGGTTTTTTCCTCCCCACGTGGGGCTCTTTCCTCCCCACGTGGGGCTCTTTCCTCCCCACGTGGTGCGGGGGTAGGACTACTTAGCCCCTTATCGTTGTTTCCCCCGAGTGTGGTTTAGTGTTACGTGGGGTGCGGGGAGCGAGGATTGTGCCAGGTTCTCGTTTCCCCTTCCCAGCGTATTTTTGGGGTTTTTTCTGGTGTCTTCCCAGTTTGTCTGTTACCCTGGGAATTGCCCATCAGGCTGTCTGTGCCTCTCCTTTGGGGCCTGCAGACCGGAGGTTCTTTCCCAGCCCCCGCGGGGGGGGGGGGGGGGGGGGGGGTTTCCCGGGTTGGTGCGTGTGGGGGTTTTTTGTTTGGGGTTCGTTCCCGGGTCCGAGGGGGCTTGCTAGCCCCCTCTGCCCGTGTCCTATTATTTTTTGTTTGTGTCTTTGTACGCATGGCTTCACGTGTTAACCCCTTTTTTGTGAGTTTTTCTCCCGCAGTCTGGCCACCAGCATCGTTCGCCCCACGCACCCTGCTTCTCCCCCTAGGCTTGCGACCCTTTGGTGTGTAGTGTGGAAGGCTGTATGTTGTGTTTTTCTCTGCACATGGCGCGAACACGTGTGCGTGTTTGCCCCTTGTGTGGGGATTTTCCCCGTGTGTGTGTTGATTGGTGTGTGTGCTCACGCTGTGACTGTCTTCCCCCGTGTGCGGTGAGTACTTGTTTGGGTTTTTTCTCCTCGGGTTTTTTAGCCCTGTGGGGAGTTAGGTTTTTTATTTGCACGTGTCCCTTCTACTCTGTGTCTTGGGGCCTCTGCACCTTTTTGGTGTTTTTCCTTGTCAGCTCTTTTAGTGTCTTAGGATATTATTCTGATAATGTTGCCTGCACTTCTGTAGCTGCCTTACCAAGCAACGTTTTACTCACTACACCTGCTTGACTTCTTGCTACTACTGTACTGTTCTTAGTCTGCGTTGTAGCATTCTTCTTCGTGCAGTACTGTTTTTTCAACATTCAGTACCTTCTCTTTTCTCACAATTCAGTACAGTTTTTATAGTTTTTAACATTATGCGGTAGGGTAGTAAGACTTTCTATCTTTCTTCTTACATAACTC
Organism: Petrolisthes cinctipes; assembly: GCA_033782935.1. NCBI lineage: Eukaryota > Metazoa > Arthropoda > Malacostraca > Decapoda > Porcellanidae > Petrolisthes > Petrolisthes cinctipes. Next base: position 279,788 of record JAWQEG010000535.1, read on the forward strand.
TTACTTTGTGCTTGCCCTTATTGGGGGTAAGAGAAGCTTATTACTTTCTGGTAGAGTAACAAGTTCCTCCTTTTAAACCCTCTCCCTCCTTGGGTTTCCTAGGGTCTACTCTCGGCTTTTGGGGACCGTGTTTGCGGGGTTTTTCCCCAGCAGTGTGGGGGTGAGTATGTGTGGGTTAGTGTTTTGCCTTGGGAGTTAGTGTTTTCCTCCCTCGGGGTGTTTTGTGTTTTTCCATGTGTGTACACGTGGGTTCACGTGTTAACCCCCTTTTTTCTCCCGCAGTCCACTCGTGCCTTGTGTGCTTCTTCTGGCTGCACCGTGAGGTTGTTCCTCGACGTGCATCACCACTGTTCACCCCGCACATGCTTCTGCACTCCCAGGAGTACGTTCCTGCTACGTGCCTCTCAAGGTCACAGAGGATCTAACTCCTAGCACCCCGCCGAGTCCCCATCGCCTTCCCTGGATGGTTCTGTGCCTCCCTTCCATGGTTTCCCACCATTCCCGGAAGCGAGCCAGACCACCATGCTGGCCCCCCTGGCTACCTGACCGGTACCAGGACCCAGCAGGGAAGCTGCTTCGTCTCCCCCATGGGCGAGCTCCTCGAGCCGCTCTCGGGGGTGCAAGCACGAGTCCAGGAGGAGGTCTCGCCCTCAGGTCCACAGGGTTTCGGGTCCCTAGCACCCCGAGAGGCCTCCTCTCCTTCCTTTAGTCGGCTCTGATAACCCCCCCGAGGTTTCCACCTCAGCAGGAGGGGGTCAGACCGTCGGGCTGTACCCCTGGTCACCTCCCAGGTACCAGGGCCCAGCAAGGAAAGGCTCCTTCTCCCACGCAGACGCGCTCAAAGAGCCGCTCCCGAGGGAGCAAGCGTAGCACCAAATGCAGGTCCTCCTCAGCTAAGGACCCGGTGGGGTACCGACTGACGAACCTGCAGGTCCCTGCCAACTAGGCTCCGACCACAGCCTAGGGACCTACCCATGCACAACCTAGTACCAAAGAGCAGGTCCCTCTCAGCCAAGGACCCGGTAGGGTACTAACTGACAAACCTGCTAGGACCTGGCCAGCTAGGGGGCTACCCAGGCACAACCTAGTGCCAAGAACAGGACCTTTTCAGCCCAGGACCCGGTGGGGTACTAACGGGCAAGCCTGCTAGGACCTAACCAGCTAGGCTCCTACTACAGCCTAGGGTGCTACCCATGCACAACCTAGTGCCAACAGCAGGACCCACTCAGCCAAGGACCCGGTAGGGTCCCGACTGATAAACCTGTTAAGACCTGGCCAGCTAGGGTTCTACCCATGCACATCCTAGGGCCAAGAGCAGGACCCGCTCAGCCAAGGACCCGGTAGGGTACTGACTGACAAGCCTGCGAGGACCTGGCCAGCCAGTCTCCTCCACTATCTAGGTGCTGCCTATGCACAACCTAGCACCAATAGCAGGACCCGCTCAACCAACAACCCGGGAGGGTACTGACTGAGAGGCCTGCTGGGACCTAGCCAGCTAGGCTTCGACCACAGCCAAGGTTCTACCTGTGCACAACCTAGGGGCTACCTCGGGCTCAGCCAAGGCGCTACCTATGCACAACCTAGGGCGCTACCCGGGGCTCAACCTAGTGCGACATAGTCCTCAGCCTAGGGGCTACCTGGACCTGAACCTAGTGGCTAGCTGGACCTGAACCTGGGGTCCCAGCCTAGGGGGTACCTGGGACTCAGCCTACGGCAGCTAGTTCATGAGAGTTTATAACACACGGCCTCTTTGCCGCGTGAGGGAAATAGAAGAGCGAATGCGATAACGTTTCAAAACGTTCTCAGAGCTGTAACAACACTCAAACTCGGAGGTTTTTCCAGTCACTGGCCTCCCTGACAGTGACGTTTTTACGTCCCTCTTTTCCCGTAATGATTCGCAGGTGGTCACCAGGGTTCTCCGAAACGTGAATCATTCTTTACCAAGAACGAGACACCCTACCCTGGGCTGACGTAGGTTTTCAATGGAGGTATGTCTTCCAGCGGTGGGGCAACTGTTGGTCCCCCATAATTTCCCACAGGTAACTGCTTGACCCACCAGTCTTCTGTTCTGCTTGGCTGGAAGGTTTTCAAAGTAGTTTCCTCACCTCACGGTGGTCCTTACCAAATTCAAACAAACCATTGATAAACTATACGGCTCCGGTTGTTGCCTACCATCCTACCAAGCTGCACATGTCACTCTTGGTGTCATGTCCAAGCTCTCAAGGATGATATTACAGCTACCCTAGTCCTCGCCTCGGATCACCTGTTTTGTATCCCCATAACAGGGAGACATGGAGCAGCAAGATTTGTGTCTTGTACACCATACTCACTCAATGGGGGCTTCTTAACTACGTCCTTAACCTTTCATCGCACGCATTCCACTTAGGGGATGGGGGCGAGGGGATATTGGGGCTTCGGCCTTCCCTGGTCGATGCCTTGTATTAGTGCTCAGGACGGTCCTGGCGTTACACTCTCGACACTGTCCCAGACAGCCTCGTGAGATTTAAGGTTCGCCTCATTCCCTAGTGGGGGAGCCGGCCAATTATGTGCCACCCCACAGCCCCACTATTGCAACGGTACCCGTTCCTGAACCCGCCCTTCTCACCTGGGGATTTTGGAGCCGTTCCCGTTCCCCCAATCTCTCTGGGTCTCGAGTCCCCGGGGGGCACCCTGGCGGAGGAGCTGGCTGCCTCTCCTCCCCCTTTCCCGTCGCCTCATCCTGTGGACGACGGGTACCTTCCCTACTCTTGGGCCTTTCTTCCTTCGTCCTGGACTCACTCTTCAGAGGAGGTCAGACGGGTGCGTAGTCTCCCGATCCTTCTCAACCAGAGGTTTGGGTGAGGAGGCACGACGGGCTAGCGAAGCGGGAAGCGGACGAACTTTTTGGTTTGTCCGTAGGCCACGCGCCCTTCCCCACCTACCATGGTGGAGGCGGCAGGACCCGTTCCTGGACCTGCTCTATCCGAGTCCCCGCGGGGGAGCGGGTACGGGATCTGGGGGTGGGGGCGGGACATCCACCACATCCTTCAAGACGAGGTATCTGTTCCACTCGCTCTCCCTCACCCCCTGTGTTGCAATGGGGACTCCGCCCACCTTACCACAGGGTCCCCGTGGGAGACAGAAAAGGGGGAGGGTACGCCCGAATGGAAAAGGTCGGACGACTTACCTTCTGTCACCAGACATCCCTTACGTCATCTCCATTCTGTACAGTCTCATGTTTAGAACATCTTGGTGTTTCTTTTCTCCTCTCGGGATATTTTACCCGAACCTAGGCCATAGCCTAGGTTCGGAGGACCCTAACAACAAAAATGGGGGGGGGGGGTCCTCGACCCCCTGGCCCATCCCCTCGAGGGTGTCTTTAAAGACTTACGACTTGTAACACTTTCTGGTTTTAACCGAAAGTTATCCGTATATAATGATAATAAATTATATGCGTAACAACCCTTCCACAGCAGCTACCACCCTAGCCTTGGGAAATCGTTTTACGATGGTCGGCCACCTCCACTGTTCGCCTCACGCACCCTGCTTCACGCCCAAGGGTTACGACCCTTTGGCGCGCGGTGTGTGCCGCCCCGGGGCTGAGCTGTGTCGGGAGACACCCGCCTCTGCCCGCCCCCAAAACTCCCCCGCCCTTGCCTCCTTTCGTAACATGGGGACTAGGGCCTGGAGAATGGCGGGCCCAGACTCCCTCCTGGCCCTTCACCGCGTCCTTTTCCTACCTGACCTTCGAGGGGGTTCCTCTGGAGGTTTGTCACCTCCTCCAGAAAGCTCTCTTCCTGCTCGCCTTAGCTACAGGGTACAGGGCCTCTCAGTTGGCAGCCCTTACCCGTCACACAGCCTTTTCATCTGTAAGCCCTAACCTTACTTCTTTAACTATCCCCCCCTCTCCCGCTTTCCTGGCTAAGAACGAGCAGGCTGACGACAGGATTGGCCCTCTCGCAGTACCCTCGTTCCTGAGGGCTGGAAGTTTCCACCCCCTCTGGCCAGTCCACGCATTTCTACATACGTGGAGGCGACGAGAGGGGCTTCTCCGGACCACCTCTTCTACAACTCTAGGTCCGGTAACCCTCTTTTCCCTAGGTCAATCGGATGGGTGACTGGATATATATATTAAACACAGGATTACTGCATCCTTGTGTCCTCCTTCATCCTCTCGGGATCGCATGACCTGAGCCGGGGCCATAGCCCTAGCTCAGAGGACTTTAATAACAAAGGGGGGTGGGGGGGGGGGGCACCCCCTCTCCTGTACCTGACCCCTCGAGTCTGCCTATATAGACTTTAGTTGGTTAACAATTCTGGTCTATAACAGAATAGTCTACGGTATATATATTTTATTATAAGCTATTACAACACTTCCACCACAGCTAGTCCCCTAGCCATTGTTGGAAGTTGCTTTAGCTTCAGCCTCACCTTAGCTCGGTTACCTGTTATGATGGGGGGGGGGGCCAGGGTCACGGCTAGGGTCACCCCTCCCCCTCCTCTCCTAGACCCGACCCCTCGAGTCTGCCTTTAAAGAAGACCCGAACCCTCGAGTCTGCCTATAAAGACTTTATGTGTAACAATTCTGGTCTATAACAGAATGGTCTACGGGTATATGGGATAAGCTACTACACCCCCACCACGGCTACTCACCTAGCCAGTGTTGGGAGGTGCGTTAGCTTCTGCCTCACCGGGCTCGGTTACCTTTCCTGCCCTCCGCTCTCAACCACTCTTAACTAGCACGTGATTGCCTCCACCTCACCTCCCACCTACCGCATCGCATGCATAGCAATCCAGCTGTGCTGGTTTCACTATACCAATAATAGTGCATTTGTCGCGGCCTCTGGCCGCTTAAATTGTATTTATTGGTTGTGAAACCAGCACAGCTTTGACTGTCCCACCCACCTCCCGATGCGGCAGGCATTCACTTCTTTCTCATTGGAGTGATCGAGCGGTATTCAGCGGAGGAGGGGCTTAATACCTCACCACGCCACCACCAGGTGGCTCCACTATCAGTACAGCGCCAGATTTGAATTTTATTTACTTCTGATGAACGTCACGGAATTGACCCTTCCAACCCAGATTATGCCTATACGGGGCCTGGGCTTGAGAAGGGGCGTATTCTATAGCAATCCAGCTGTGCTGGTTTCACAACCAATAAATACAATTTAAGCGGCCAGAGGCCGCGACAAATGCACTAATATAGTATTAGGACCGGACAAGAATCTAATGCTTTATTTATTCATATGAGAGACAATAATCATTGTATTGACTGGGATAATGCTTCGTCAATCATGTCTTGTATTTCATCCGTAAATAGAAACATCATTGAGTCAAGTTTGATTAAACACACAGAAAATATTAATATGAATTTAAGCAATGGTATGTACAAGTTGGATTGTTTCATCATAGACAAGATTGTTAATAAGATAAGTCCAACTGCTATTCCTTAATGACTGAGGATAATCTTAGGTTTAGAGGTCATGTCAGGTAAATCCTTGTAGCACCATATGGGTGTATATTGCTTTGAACTCGCAGTGGCAACACCTTCAGGTTGCCAGTTAGTTATTAAGTGTATCGGTATATAAGGTGTCTCTCGGCAACCATTCTTCTACATTCTGTATTTCCCCTAAAGATGTGAATACACGAAAGCGCTTGGGACTCCGTGTTTATTTTTCCTTCCTTGTGGATTTACGCATATTCCTGGATCACGTGCCACCAAGTGATTTATTTGTATATATATATATATATATATATATATAATATATATATATATATATATATATATATATATATATATATATATATATATATATATATATATATATATATATATATATATATATATATATATATATATATATATATATATGCAGAAACCTCACTCCACCGTGGGATGTGTGTATGCAAAATAACCACAGGAGAAATAATAGACAGAACAGTAAGTACTTTCGCTTTCGTATATTACATCCTCAGACAGAGTGTAACGTAAAAGGGTATAGTCGGAGTATATATACACATAGGCCACCTGGGGGTGGAGCTAAAAGAAACCTCACCTCACCTCGCATCACATCCCAGATTAGTCTGGCGGGAATCTCTTAATTACCATATCTGTCAACACTTTATCACACTTAAAATGACCATAACTCAAATTCACATTACTATCATATGTATTAGAAATCATACAAGATTCGATTACATTTCTTTCATAAAAACATTTTGCCTTAGCTAAAACTTTAGAGCCAGCCCAATTAATATGGTGATTGTTGATAGCTTTATGTTGGAATAATATACTACTTTGTTGTCCCACCTTGACGCTATACTTATGTTGTGATACTCTAGTTTTTAAATCTTTACCAGACTGTCCTATATAAAACTGGTCACAGTCCCTACATGGAATTTTATATATTTCACCAGAGTCATTTTCTGGACTATTCTTGATGAGAGTTTTTTGAACTGTATTATCATATTTAAACACTATTTGTGCATTGAGTTTCTTCAGTACCTGAATACAATCAATAAAGTTTTCATGGAGGGCGACATGCTGCTCTAGACAAAAAGGATGTAGACATCCTACCTGCCTTCTATTATGAAGAAGGTGTACTCATGAGTGCATACCGGCCTCCAACTCTATCAGCCAACTATTCTTGGTTAGAAACCCATCAGATTGTGTTACCTAGTTCAGTACATTCAGATGTATTAAAGCTAGCTCATGACGGTTACAATGGACATCTTGGGTTCCGTAAAACTTACTATAAAGTTTTGGGTCACCTTTTCTGGCCAAATATTAACAAAGATGTGAAACATTTCTTCAAGACCTGTCATGTTTGCCAACTGGTTAGTGGAATTAATTAACATATACCTGATGCCCCCTTATATTCCATCCCCGTGCTTGATGAACCTTTTGAACGAATCATCCTGGATTGTGTAGTACCCCTTCCCAAGACCCAGAAGGGACACCAATATTTACTAACAGTGATGGATACGACAACGCAGCATCCGGATGCATTCCCTCTGAAGAGTATCACTGCTAAAGTGATAATCAAACCCTTGTTGCACATATTTACATCTAAAGGGATTCCCAAACAAATACAGACAGACCATGGGACTAACTTTACCAGCCAGGTGTTTAAACAGGTGTAACATGAAGTGCTGTTACTAGTTGCATGGGGTGCTCAAACTCACAGGTTACATGGTACACTAGTTTATTGGTAGATATAGGGTGTGGAATAGTAGTGTAGTACAAGCAATGAATACTCCAGGAACAGTAAGAGTAGAGAAGGAGCACGTGGTAGCGGGTGAGCACACACGAGGTAGAGCTGGCAGGTGGAGCCGTGCTGCAGATGAGTCGCTGTAGTGGGGAGCGGGCGTAGCAGGAGCGGAGCAGGCGGCTGGACACGAAGAGGTCTAGCTGGCCTGGTTAGAACTGGAGGCAGAGTGGGTGCTGTGAAGATTTAGGGCTTTATGCATATCGACTCATGGTGTTGGTCATTATGGCAGACAAGTCTAGTTACATCAACACACCTTTCCCAGCCTACAAGGTTGCTATCCTTGTTCTTACAGCCGGGTACCTACTTACTGCTAGGTGAACAGGGACATAGGGGGCTGGGAAAATTGTCCATCAATTTCACTGACTCGGCAATGGAACCCGGGACCTCTCACGTGCTGGGCGAGTGTGCTAACCATTACACCATCAGCACCCCCAGTCTTTGGGGTTCATATGAGCTGCTTTTTATTCAGAGAGAATTGCCAGATATCTCCACATGCCAAACAAATATGGGGCAGAATATGCTTTCGTAACTGTATATGTTTTAGAATTAGCATGAATTTATTCTGTCTTATCTGGACTGAGGTAGACTACTGGGACATAATCGAGGAGGGTGGTGGGTGGAGAAATAGTGGTTTATCCAATAAACCATATGATAATATTGATTTTTTTTTTTTTTTTTGGCTAATTTTAACAAATACTTTTTTTTTTTTGTATTGTTATTGTATTTTTTAGAAGTAATACTACTACTTCTAAGAGTATTGGTACTAATATATCTAGCAGTAGAACTAATAGTAGTAGTAGTAGTAGTAGTAAGGCCATGATGCATACTTTTCTAGATGCACCCATGATTTTAAAACTGAACCTTTTTTATCACCGCACGCCTTTCAAGCTACATCAACTACTTGGGGGCTTGGTCAAGGATCGACACACCCATACCATTACACATTGCAAAAACAGTCGTTTTTATATCAAGGTCAGTAACTGTTTTTCAGTGGTGCGCTCAGTCCTTTGCGCAGTTTTCATCTTGGTACGCCTCAAGGGGGTGTTCTCAGCCCATTGTTATTTAATATTCTGATGCATCGGTTGCTCACTTCTCTCCCTGATATTCCTGGAATTACAATTACGTGCTATGCTGATGATATTTGTGTTCATTCTACCTTACCAAGGGATCTCCAGCGGTTTCTTGACTCCTTCTCTGTGGTCTCCTCTCACTGTGGCATTATTGTCTCCCCAGATAAGAGCAGAATATTCACCTGCCGCCTTCCTCAAGCTCAGCCAGTGTTCACCAATGGAGGGACTGTCATTCCCATGTGTTCCCAGTACCGCTACCTGGGCGCATCAGTCAATATTTGGCCGATTGTCCCTGCCAGACCTCAATACCATCCCTTTGTCTAATGACTTATTGGGTTGTCTCCAGCGCCGACTTACACCACTTTAATGGCCCTCCAACAATTCCTCGGGCATCTCCATCCCAGTAGCCAGGACCATCTATATTGCTTTTACCCGTTCAGTTGTTGATTACCTCTCCCCTGCTTCAACTTCCCATAGCTACTCTGGAAGGTTTAGAAAAATTTCAGAATAGAGCAATAAAAATAATTCTTGGTTGTCCCATGTCGATCAGGATAGTGAACATGCTGCGTGAGTTGCGTCTTCCCCCATTAATCGAGAAAATTTACTCTAATGTTATTGCTTCACTGTCAAGTGCCTCCATTTTCCACATCTTTCACCCTATTACTCTCAGTTAGTCAGGACTTTTCTTTGACCAAACTCCCCTGTCCCTCCCATACTGCCTGCTGGACGTACTCTTATAAGGTCTGTTTCCTCTATGCTCCGTAGTCTTAATATAGATATAATGGTGGCAGACGTCCCCACAAGGCCCCCTCCGAGGATGCTACCAACACCTGATGTGAGCTTCACCCCTATTTCCAAGTCGGAACTGCCTTCTCTACAGCTGCAGTTGGCTTTGGAACACATAGAAACAGTGACGTCCTCCATCACAGATCCATACTGCCTCTACACTGATGGCTCATTGCAGGTGGATGGTACAACAAGTTGCGCCGTTTTCTCACCTGACATGGTGTCACCTCCAGAGGGCTGGGTTGGCCGTCGTCTTTGTAACCACTCTAGCTCAACATTGTGTGAACTGTATGCCATTCTGGATGCTGTTAGTGTTGTTAGTCAACGTGGAGTGAATTCTGCCATATTTTGTGACTCCAAACCTGCCCTTCATTCCCTCTCTAGTGTTCAGCCCACACACTGTACTGTTATTCAGCAGATATTATCGTTTTTGTCCTTATTGCGTCATCGTAACTTGACTGTCAAATTTTTATGGATGCCATCCCATGTAGGTTTACGTCACAATGGTACAGTGTACAGACTCGCAAAGGAAGCCTGCCATCTGCCTCCTCGTGATGTTGGACGTCCTCTCTCCCTGACATGTTACCTCTCTAAAGTCCGCTCCGCCGCTCTCCTCCCTGTACGGCGACGTAGGGATGCAGCTTCTCCATCACCCATTACGAGTCTGTCTGCCGCCACAAATATTCCTACCGTCGTAGAGGCCTCATGGTCCGGAGGCACAATGTAGTCTCTGCTCGATTGAAGCTTGGCTACAGGCCGCCGTGGCAGGTTGCTAGGATGCAGGGTGAGCCTCCCTTCACTGAGGGTCGCTTGTGTCGAGCTCCTCGTGCTAACACTATAGAGCACTATTGCCTGGCCTGCTCCACTGTCCGACACTTGCTGCCCCGGGGCCTGCCACTTGATGTGGTTTGTCGACACCTGCTGAATCATCAGGTTCTGGAGGAACTTCTGGTACGCCACCCTCGTTTTGGTGGATTTAAGTAGGTCATAATGTAAATATTTGTCTGTATGTTTATGCTTCATTCTGATATGTGTGTGTGTGCGTGTGTGTGTGTGTGGTTGTAGTAATTGTATTCTCATGAGTCCTGCCTACCCTTGTGTATTGTTGTTCTGCCTGTTGACTGACGCTACGGCGCAATGAATTAAAAAAAAATATATATATTTCAACTGAGTAGGTTTTCCCAATGTAACCAAACCATGCCTAGTGGTTTGTTATATTGAGCAGAAGACTGACATTAGTTGATGGTATGGATGTCATATTGCATTCACTATTGATAAATTCAGACACATGAGAAAATGTTACCAAGACATAATATGTTGTGATAATAACAACAACTTGATGGTGCTACTTTGATTACTGACTAAATTGGCATTAGTTATTACAGAGTTTATTAGTTTTAACAGAGTGGATGTATTCTATAAATGGATGTATTCTATCAAAGAAAATTAGCTTTGGAAAAAAATCAATAACAAATGGATTGATTGTGAACTCCATCAAACTACTGGAATACTGTAGTTGTACAGCCGGCGGCAGAAGTCCTGTCGCCTCACCTTCTTTACCGAGACATGCACTGTTCATGGACTCGAGAAATACGCACGTTTTCTACACTTAACACTCTCGAGTTTATGAACATCGCGTACATCTGTGAAGCAAGTGAGGCGACAGGACTTTTGCCGCCGTCTTTACAGTAAGAAACATAAGATTCACAGGTTAAAATATAAAAGTTTATTAATTTGCCAGGGGATATGGTCGGTGGCAAAATTCCTGTCACCTCACTGAGCGCCGCTTGAAAGAGAACATATTAGGTAATCATCGAACAAACACATTCACTTACACTATTTAACTATCCAGGGGGTAAATGAATAAGTATATTTTGTTCTTCAGTTTACGAGCCCATGAAACCTATATATTCATACTGTATTTCATGACTTGGCAGATGTGACGACATGACTTTTGCCGTAGACTGTAGACGACATACAAATAATATCTACTCATAATAACCTCTTGATTAATTAAGAATAAAAACATAAATGTCAGAGTTCATGAATAATATTAATAATAATAATAATAATAATAATAATAATAATAATAATAATAATAATAATAAAATATGAACTCATTATTATTATTATTATTATTATTATTAATTTACTTCAAGAGAAAAATGTTTGCAGTGTAAATAGAAAATATGAGATATATGGGGATCTGTTTATAGAATATGGTAATGTTTCCAAGAATGTGCATGGGGTGAGTTTTTTTTTATTATTATTATTACGCCGTGGCATCAGTCAAAAGACAGACAACAAAACATAAGAGTAGGCTGGACCCATGAAAATCCAATGACTACACAAACACACACACACATCACGAAAACATAATAGAATGAAACACGAGAATACAGACAAATATTTACATTATGACCTACTCAAATCCACCAAAACGAGGGTGGCATACCAGAAGTTCCTCCAGAACCTGATGGTTCAGCAGATGTTGACAAACCACATCAAGTGGCAGGCCCCTGGGTAGCAAGTGTCGGACAGTGAGGCAGGCCAGGCAATAGTGCTCTATAGTGTTAGTACGAGGCGCTCGACACAAGCGACACTCAGTGAAGGGAGGCTCACCGTGCATCCCAGCAACCAGAAACAGTGGCCGGTAGCCAAGCCTCAAACGAGCAGAGACTACATTGTGCCTCCGAACCATGAGGCCCCGACGAAGGTAGGAATATTTGTGACGGCAGACGGACTCGTAATGGGTGATAGAGATGCTAAAGGGCCTCTCTGCATCCCTGCGTCGTCGTACAGGGAGGAAAGCGGTGGAACAAACTCTAGAGAGGTAACATGTCAGGGAGAGAGGACGTCCAACACCACGAGGAGGCAAACGGCAGTCCTCCTTCGCGGGTCTATCAACTGTAGCATTGTGACGTAAACCTACATGGGACCCATAAACATTTGACAGTCAAGGAACGATAACGCAATAAGGCCAAAAACGATAACATCTGCTAAACACAGGAATGTGTGTGTGGGCTGAACACTGGAGAGGGAATGAAGGGCAGGTTTCGAGTCACAAAAGATGGAAGCATTCACTCCACGTTGAAAAACAAAACTAAGAGCGTCCAGAATGGCATACAGTTCACACAATGTTGAGCTAGAGTGATTACAGAGACGACGGCCAACCCAGCCCCCTGGAGGTGACTTCAGGTCAGGTGAGAAAACGGTACAACCTGCTGCACCATCAACTTGCAATGAGCCATCAGTGTAGAGGCAGTATGGATCTGTGATGGAGGACGTCACTGTTTCTATGTGTTCCAGAGCCAACTGCCGCTGTAGAGAAGGCAGTTCCGACTTGGAAGTAGGAGTGAAGCTCACATCAGGTGTTGGTAGCATCCTCGGAGGGGGCCTTGTGGGGACGTCTGCCACCATTATATCTATATTAAGACTACGGAGCATAGAGGAAACAGACCTTATAAGAGTACGTCCAGCAGGCAGTATGGGAGGGACAGGGGAGTTTGGTCAAAGAGAAGTCCTGACTAACTGAGAGTAATAGGGTGAAAGATGTGGAAAATGGAGGCACTTGACAGTGAAGCAATAACATTAGAGTAAATTCTCTCGATTAATGGGGGAAGACGCAACTCACGCAGCATGTTCACTATCCTGATCGACATGGGACAACCAAGAATTATTTTTATTGCTCTATTCTGAAATTTTTCTAAACCTTCCAGAGTAGCCATGGGAAGTTGAAGCAGGGGAGAGGTAATCAACAACTGAACGGATAAAAGCAAAATAGATGGTCCTGGCTACTGGGATGGAGATGCCCGAGGAATTGTTGGAGGGCCATTAAAGTGGTGTAAGTCGGCGCTGGAGACAACCCAATAAGTCATTAGACAAAGGGATGGTATTGAGGTCTGGCAGGGACAACAGGCCAAATATTGACAGGTGTGCCCAGGTAGCGGTACTGGGAACACATGGGAATGACAGTCCCTCCATTGGTGAACACTGGCCGAGTTTGAGGAAGGCGACAGGTGAATATTCTGCCCTTATCTGGGTAGACAATAATGACACAGTGAGAGGAGGCCACAGAGAAGGAGTCAAGAAACCGTTGGAGATCCCTTCGTGAGGTAGAATGAACACAGATATCATCAGCATAACCCATAATTGTAGTTTCATGAATATCAGAAAGAGAAGGGAGCAGCCAATGCATCAGAATATTAAATAACAATGGGCTGAGAACACCCTCTTGGGGCATACCAATATAAAAACTGCGCAAAGGACCGAGCGCACCACTGAAAAACACACGGGAGGTCCTGTTACTCAGGTAGCCCCGAATCCACCGTAGTAGATTACCCTTTATCCCAAAGTCAACCAGTTGATCTAAAATGACGTCTCTATTAGCAACATAGAAGGCACTTCGAAGGTTAATGAAGGCAACCACACTGTCCCTGGAAAGACGAGAGTATAAGTCGACTAGGCAGTGGTGTGTGCTCCGTTGGGGAAGGAAACCAAACAGCCATGGAGAAAGGCGATCCTGCAGTCGGTACATGAGACGATTGAGTAGGATTTTCTCCATAATCTTACAAAAACAGGAAGTAAGGGAAATAGGCCTGAACTTTTCAGTGCCTAGTTTAGGGATGGGTATTATTGTTCTACTGGTCCAGGCTCGTGGTACACAACCGCCATGAACACAGAGATTGTACAGTCGAAGTAGAGGGTTCCAAGGAACTTGTTGAAGTAGATGCAGCACAGTATAAGTAATACCATCATAACCAGGGAAAGAAGCTCTACCTCGAGAGAGAGCAACTCTTCCTTAGTTATCTGCTCTGTATTATCGTCATCATCTTGCAACAGAGCAAACATTAGGCATAGCCGATGGACAGCAGCATGGGAAGCTAGTGCATCTTGTATATGGATGGGTTGACTGGCTGGAGTAGATTGTTCTGACCAGGCATCGACAAGTTGTTGGGCATAGGCTGCGGGAGTGTGATGAGGTGCCACATAGAAGCCACACTTGTTTGCTGGTTGATGCTGTCCGTGAACTGCTGCCAAGACTCAGTGTGAGCACACTCCTGCAGGGTGACTAAAGCATCCCTAGACATCTGGTAATGATGGAGCTGGTCAGGGGTTATGTTGGCTTGAAACAAAAGGCAATTACATTCAGCCTCCTCCTACGCCTCCTGTATACGTGCATGAAGCGTCCAGGAGTGCGCAGGACGGCGATATTGGAGTTGTGGCCAGGAGACGTATAGCCTATAAAAGTCATGAGTAGCAGATACAAGATCAGAGTACAACTGTTCAGGTAAAGATATGTGAAATATAGAGAATACATGGGCCATTAATAAGATGTAAGTCGGGCAATAGTTAGGGGGCACAGCATTACGCAAACGAGTGACTGAAGCACTTGACCCAGCAGTTAGAGAATAATGAAACCGAAGAGCGATGTGATCAGAGAATAAGTCTGGCACGGAGGAGCACAGGACCTGAGATGCTATCAGGCCAGACGAGAGGATGTAATCCAGAGTACCTCCCCGGCAATGAGTGGCACCGTCAGTGTCCCAGCGTGTCAGATGATGCTTGCGGATGTATGAAAGGAGACGAACACCATTACGATTAATAGAGCCAGAACCATCACCCAAATCAGAATGCTGAGCATTAAAATCTCCCATATACACCATACCACGCACTGTTGGAGAAGGAAGAGCTTCAAGAGTGAGTTTAGCCAGAGCAGAATAGGTAGATCATAAAATAGCTGAAAGGTCATGTAAGGATCAGAGGAGGTACGGAGAAGGCAATGTGACAAGGAGCTATGTATATAAGTCAGGAGACCATTCCTTACCAGATGAACATATGGCACATAACCTGAGATGAGGAACTTGCCCAGCAGTGAGTGGCCGTCCTTGAAATGCTTCCTGGAGAAAAATAACACTGGGATGTTAACGAAAAACATAGGCCTTGAGTTGAGTGAGCTTAGCATAACTGGTGATACCACATACATTCCAGGAGATGATATTCAGCTGGCAATCACTAGCGAACTCTGTATTTGGAGGTAGAAGTCCGGTGAGTTGGGGCAGATGAGCGACCAGAAGAAGATGGACCAGGAGAAGGGACTGACCCGAAAAGCTTTTCAAGGCGAGATGCAACAGTATCCATCTTTCCGGTAAGGGTAGTGACAGTTGATATGATGGCCTGCTGAGCCTCGACCGAGGTGGAGAGCTTGGAGTCATTAGCAGCCTGAGAGGCAACTAGCCCATCAATCCTGTCTTCAAGGACAGAAAAGCGGTTATAGAGAGCCATACATCGTGCCATGAGGGTAGCAACAGACTTGCAGAGGGCCAGGTCTGGAGGCGAGGCAGGGCTGGTAGGAGGAGCAGACTGGGGAGGTGGTGGTGGCGGTGGTGGAGGCGGAGCAATAGTAGAGACACGAACCTGGACCTGACGTCGAGTACATCCATGCCACACGTTAACCCCTGGCTGAAGGCATCGTGGACACTTCCATCAAGACATATCCTCAGGAGGTGAAGGCTCAGAGGTGGAGGCAGCAGGACGTGATGGTTCACCTCTAACAGGACATGTCTTGCAATCATGGTCCGCGGCAAACCATGCACACTTCGGCCTGGCAGAACAGTACTGGGAGATATGCCCAACTCCCCAGCACCTGTAGAACCAAGGCTGGTCATTATAAAGTTTCCTCACCTCACACAGTGGAAGACAGGGGAGGAAATCAAAGGAAATCTTATTTGGAGGTGGATCGGGTTGACTCCAGACAACAACAATATGGCTAATGGGGAAACCATCTTGGAAAAAACGACGGGCAGAGTACACACCAGGGTATCCTTTGGCAAGTTTCGGGTCATCATCAATAGGAAAACGGGTGAGGATGTAGCTGGGGAACTTACGAGGCCTGTCGGGTGAGTCTTCAAGAATGAGAAGCAGAGACAAAAATTCACCAGCCTTGACTCTATCAATGATGTCCTGACGCTTCCTAGAGATGTAGACAAACCGGGAAGTGACAACAGCCATCTTGACTTCAGCCAGTTCATGCTGCAGCTGGTAGGCCTTGTTGACATCAGACAACCAACGCAGCTTTTTGTCCATAGATGGGTTTCCAGAGGAGGAGAGCGTGACATAGGCATTTCTCGGGGCAAAAGCAGGAAGGTTGGACGAGGGCAAGGAGTTGGTATACAAAGAAGAAACACCAGGGTGAGTCACAGATGGTACCTCATGCACAGCTGAAGCACCCTTGGCCGTCTTGGCAGCTGGAGGCAAACAGTCCACACCATCAGAATCCTGCGAGCGATCAACGGACGAGACATCAACGGGTCGCTTGGTAGAGGTTTAGGACGTGGAAGGCTGCAACCTGAGCTGCGGAGTGACCGAGGAGAGGGGGGGAGGGTTGCTAGAAGGCAGATCAGGCCAGTGATCCTCAATTGGAGACTCGTCTTCCTCCGACATTTCCAAGTCGGCCTCCAGGCAGGAATCTGTGCTCTCCATCAGGCCAGGCAAGGCCTAGATGGCAAGCAAACAACAACATGAACAACTGAACACTCAATTAGCCAGGGACACACACACACACACACACATCCTCACAACCAATCACAACAAAACAATACACACAACCACAACAAACAAACAACACCAGCAACACCACAGAAACAACACACAAACAAGAATGCACAAACAACAACACATAAACGAGAACACAAACAACAATGTAGGCAGAGCACCAGGAGAACGTCTTCACACCAACAAGGTTGGGGCGAGACTCGACAATAACATTGAGTTTAAACATCGTCTTAGTTGAGGGAAAAGTGCTTTCTCATTAATTACCACCCTCTGTGCGGCTTTGTGCAATAAATAAAACTTTTCCATGATGACAAAGTCTTACATAGGTAAAGATAATATAGTGAGAGTGATTGAGTGCTACCTATTTGGGTTAATTACGAAGGAAATAAATAAGCTAACTGGCATAATCCACATTACAATGCGGCGCCTCATTAGTAGGTTTAAGGCTTTGGGTGTGAGAGTGGTATCCCAAGATTAGTGAAAGGACTTTGGCGAACATAAGGCTCCAGTGGGAGAAAAGTCTCACCCTAACATCAAAGTGGCTAAAAGGACAGAATATCATGTTTCTCCAGGAGGTTAGTGTACGAAACCATTCAGAAAAATATCCATATGAAACTGAAATATCGGAAGATGCCAAGTCGACACAAAGCTTTTGTTTCTGAGGTGCACAGAATAAAAAGCTAGCCTTGCCAAACGAATATTGCTCCTGGACCATAGATGAGAGGAGGCGAGTATCGTGGACTGATGAAGCCTTATTCAGAATTAGTGACGATACAGGCAAGAGAGTGTGGCGCTGGAAACCATCGGATCCATGCAACCAGAAGTAGACTGCCAAGTTCACTAAGCATCCTCCTTCCCTCATGGTGTTGGGTGCATTCTAGTACGGGGACCTGCATATCTTCCCCAAAGGCCAGTCAGTCACCATTGACATGTACTTAAACCTGTTATAGAACCATCTGGCTGACTGTTTGCAGGAAATTATACAACAAGACGGCGTCCTGTGCCACACAACACATGTTGTGAAGGAATGGTTTTCTGAAACTAAGATGGAGTACATATCTGACTGGCTAAGAAATAGCCCAGACATATCACCCTTAGAAAACTTGTGGGCTATCGCTAAGGGTAGCCGAAGCTGAGGAACGAGGACACATCCACAAAGGCAAAAATGGAGGCTGGTCTTCAAACCGCTTGGAGTGGTATGTCCAGGGAAACTGTGAAGAAACTTATGGACTTTTCCCCATAAAGGAACAATTCATGGTAAACCACTTTTGCTGTCTTGTGGTCTTCTTTAAAGAGAATGTAGAGTTGGCGAGAATTACCGACTCGAAAGCAACTTACGTAGTGTTATTAATAATTTTGTGAGAGTATACAAGTGTGGTGAGGTGCAGTCTGTGAGTATTTATATAGATGTGTGTGTGTATGTGTGTGATGAAATATTAGGAATTAAAACAAGGATATAGGCAATCCTACTGCCATAGTGTGAACACAGATCCGGTTAGTGTGTGTGTGTGTTGTTACCAGTGGATACAGGGTTGAATATTGCCCAGGGAGGCTGACTACATTCTCTGTAAATACTTGCCATACCCCACAGGGATAGAACAAAGATTGTTTTAGGATCTGGTTACTTTCTAGGGGATTTGAAGAGATCTGCCCACATGTATTAAAAATCCAAGCGAGGTGTACTGCAACCTGAGATTCTCTCTTTTTTCCTGCTGTGTGGATCACCAGCACACGGGGGTGCTTTACCCCTTTGCCTGCAAAAGTGTTAGCTCTCTCCCCCTTTATGGTTCCTTCAGGAGTGGTCTCATGGGAGGTGCAGCCCCACTTGTAGCTCCTGTGGTATAACGTGGACTTTGGCCCACAGCACTGGCTTTGGAATCAAAGACCTTCCCCCCAACCTCCCTGGCAGTCGGAGGCCCCCAGACTCCTTGGTCCCGTAAGCTCTAGTCCCATCTTCCTGGGATTTGCTTCGGTAACCCAGGCACATAGGGCCAGCCCCTCCTTTATTTTTTATTTTTTATTTTTTTTACTGCTACCAGGGCATACCGGTAGTCTGTGGGGCAGGAGGCCATTCTACCCCGGGAGAACATCAACAACAACAACAACAACAGGGTTGAATATAGCATGGTTGAAGTTATTACAAATATAATCTCAGACATGCAGGGAGTGAGATGTCCGCAAGGGATTTCATAATAATATTTGATGTAACTCGTAAACTCAGACGAAAAGGTTGAAATTATCATAATTTTGGTTATATAATGATTCAGTAATTCTCTATTTTCTGATTGGATGATTGATTGATATTAGGCACCCCAACAGCGAGGTCATATAGACAGCATGCAGGAAGTAAATAGAAAGAAAAAAGGGACAGTTGAAGAACTGAAAGAGAATAACTTGGCCGAAAGGGCGCCAAAACAGTTGAAATATTGTTCAGCCACTAGCTATCAGTACTTCAACTGTCCCCTTTTTTTCTATTTCCTTCCTGTTTGCTCTCTCACCTCTTTATCACCTATTTTTGAGGCTATATAACCTCGATCAATCAATCAACTTCTTTTATCCTCAAGTGAGTCTCTCTCTCTCTCTCTCTCTCTCTCTCTCTCTCTCTCTCTCTCTCTCTCTCTCTCTCTCTCTCTCTCGTTTTGTTTCAAAATACCTTTTCTTCTCAGCCGTGCAGGCAAGAGTGGTGGCTGGCGAGAGCGGATGAATGACAACCAGGTAAAATTAATGGGAGAGTGGACAACTCAACGCTTCACAAGTAACGGCATCACATTCAACAGCCCAAAGCCCGAGTAACCAAGAATGTGAACATGTTGCATTTCCAGACTAAATTAATGCTTCAACATCAGATAATTCTTCTTCACGGGAATGTTTCTCAGGCAAAGCTCAATCAGAAATATATTTTTTGTTTTTCGTCTCCCTTTGGTCATTTTTTATTGCGAATTGGGTACAGCAGAGCTAAGGTACAGTCGGCGGCAAAGGTCGTGTCGCAACATCTGTCAAGCCATGAAGTACAGTATGGAAATATAAGCTTCACAGGCTCGTAGAATGAAAACCTAGAGTGGTTTACTGATTTGCCCACTTGATATTGTAATTTTGTATGGTGAATGTGTTGGTTTGATTATTATACTTCATGTTCTCCTTCAAGAAACGCTAAGTGAAGCAACACTACTTTTGTTTGCCGCCGACTGTACAATGAAGGTTTACATCAAAGTTTATTGAGGAGTTTAGAGTTATTGGAGTTGAGGACACCATAGGTTGAGGACCCACCAGAAACACCGCTCAGTCTTTCCTAACAAAAATTCACAGGCATTAAGTGGTTCTTTTCTTACGCCTACTATAACTTCGCCATAAATTATATTTATGTGTAAGTGATCTCTAGCAAGGAGTATTGTTGGTATCCCTGAGAGATCTTTGAGTATAACATGATCAAGAGTATAATTATTTTCACTGGCTGTCAAAATACTCCCAAAAATGTGACTTTGTCCTGCTGCAGTGTCTCGAAGCATTGACACTTTACATTTTCCTTCATCAATAATCAAATAGACTCTGTCAGGGAACAGATATGGCTCAATTTAATTACATCTTTAACATTAACATTAGAATTTTTGTTGTTGTCATCCTTGATATTCTCGGTCTTGGTTGTAAAGTTCTGTCTGTTACCAAACACCCGAGGCATCTCCTTATACAGCTTCAACTTGAACATTAAGACTTGGTTGAATACTATTGCTCGAGTCTGATTTATGTTTCAAACCATATCATCGTGATGATAACAGTCCGTAATCGTTTTCCCTCTCAGATTAGAGAATGACTACAGCATGTCTACTACCTACCTTGCTTTCCTTAATCAAAACTATTATAACTTTTACCATAATCATGAATATTTTGGGTTTTGTCTTTACATTCCTGTACATTGTTGCTATACCCAGTCTCTGAATGTATCATTCCATGAGCCTCCCTTTACAAAATACGAGTTGGTTCCAGTCTTATATAGGATTTTCCAGAGTTCCTTGGATCACTCTTATATACCTAAATTATGGAAGACATCTGAAATTTTTTCTGTGCCAAAACATCAAACACCCAAAGGCTATAATGATTACAGACCTGTAGCTCTGACATGTATATTTATGATATGTTTAGAAAGTGTTGTTAAAAATATTCTGTATTTTGAAGTGAAGGACCAGATGGATGTATACCAATTTGCCTATAAAAAGGGTAGATGTGTGGAAGATGCTACACTATCTATTATAAATTATATACTTAAATATTTGGAAAATTTAAACAATAAATCCAGTAAGCACTTTGCTAAGGTATTGTTCGTTGATTTTTCAAGTGCTTTCAACACTATACAGCCTCATATGCTAACAAAAAAAACTCATTGGTCTTAACGTGAGTCTATCACTTGTTCTATGGATACGTGAGTTTTTGGTAGGAAGAGTGCAATATGTAAAACTTACAGAACAAATCTCTGACTTAATTGTGACAAACACAGGTACGCCTCAGGGTTGCGTATTGTCACCCCTGTTGTTTTCTCTATACACAAATGATTGCAGAAGTAGAAATGACTGTGATAAGATATTTAAATATGCCGATGACACTGCCATAGTTTCTCTCTGTGTAAATAATGATGCTAGGTATAGAGAAGCAGTTAACAGTTTCAGCACATGGTGCAAGGAGAATTTTTTAGAACTTAATGTTAACAAAACTAAGGAAATTACAATTGATTTTAGTAAGACAACATGAACCTCTGGTAATTAATGATGGAACTGTTGAAATAGTATAAGAATAAACATATTTAGGAAAGATTATAGACAATAAATTAAATTTTTCCTCTCACATAGATAGCATATAATTATAAGAGAGAAATTCAAGGATGTGTTTTGTTACGAAACTTTGTAAGTTAAATGTAGGTAGTAAAATAATGGATCTGTTCTACAGCAGTATACTACAGTCAGTATTTTCATTTGCTATAGGTTGCTGGTACGGAAATAGTGTACCCTGTAATCTAAAGGTAAAATAAGCAAAATAATAAAGAAATGTAGCAGATTAAATGTAAAAAATACAAAATCATTGTTAGAAATATATAAACGAGCGGTTACTCAGAGGAGCAATGTCATAATAAATGACCCCAGTCACCCACTGCACTCATGTTATAAAATGTTACCATCTGGCAAAAGGTGGAGATCTATGCAGGGCCCAACTTCTCGGTATAGGGAGTCGTGTATTCCATCAAGTATTAGGATATTAATGAATATATAACTGTTTTAAAAGAAGGCGGCACACAGGAATATCAGCATTGTATGTTTTCTGTAATGTATGATTAAGAATGTGTAAGTTACAGATAGGGATGAATTAATGTTTCCTTTAGTAAGCTGTAGGGATATGTATAGATATGATTGACAGTGTTAATAATTTTTAAACTTTTATAATTCTCTTTTATACCTTGACAAGCACAAGACAAATTCTCTGTAAGAGCAATAAAGTATTAAAAAAAAAAAAAAAATGCTCAGCCCCTACTTGCATTCAGAACTGCCTTGTGTTAAAACATATGTGTTAGTTATTTGGCAGCCTTCTTATTATTGTTAGTCTCTCTCTCATCAATATAAACCTTTAGTTTTATAAAAATATAATCATAGTTCAGTGATTGAATTAAAGTTTGGAGCATGACATGACTTTTGGCACTGTTAAAACAGTCATATTAAATCATCAGCAAAATAATTTTACGTGTTTTCTCAAGATTACTTGTCGTTCCTAAATTGCTGTCTGTAAATCTCAGTTCCCTGATTATATGCAGTTAACACAGTCGATTTCACCATGTCATAGACCACAGAATCCCTAGTACTAAGATTTTTATACACCTGCCTTGCTTGTTTAATAAATATAGGCTTTACCAAAACTGCCCAATATTTCTTATACCATTCACAGCTAATTAAGAAGGCTAATAATGCTTTGAAAAATTATGTAATTTTTCAGCAATTTGATTCCTCCAAACTATTTAAGGGAACAAAATAAAAGCCCTTATATTTATGCATTAATCCTGTTTCCTGACGTACTTTGAAGGAATCAGTGTACTCCAAGGCACTATGTTCTCCTGGCGCTCTGCCTACATTGTTGTTTGTGTTGCTGTTTGTGTTCTCGTTTTTGTGTTGTTGTTTGTGCGTTCTTGTTTGTGTGTTGTTGTTTCTGTGGTGTTGCTGGTGTTGTTTGTTTGTTGTGGTTGTGTGTATTGTTTTGTTGTGATTGTTTGTGTGGGTGTAATAATAAATAATAATAATAATAATAATCGGTTTATTAAATAGTAGCAGCTGGTAAGCTGAAAATGTACATATTACAATAAAACAATAATGGTAAAAATGGGAATGAAAACAAAGACACAAAAACATATGGGAGAAAAATACATATACGTAGATAAATGAGGAAATACACAGAGATTTAAAAACATATATATAAATACATGTATGCATACACACAAACATATAAATTCATACATATACACATACTGTACATATATATACACATACACACACATAAATACATACATACATACATATACACATATATATACATATACACATATATACATATACATATATATACACATACATACATACACATACATATACATACATATATATACAAACATACATAAATTCTTATACATGCATACATATACATATACATTAATATACATACACATACACACTTATATACATATACAGTACATACATGATATAGCAAATGGGTGCAGCTCTATGGGTCAGAATGGCTTTGAGGTGTGAAGGAAACAGGATATAGTGAGGTGAGGTCAAAATAAACAGAGATTAATACAGTGTGTGTGACTGTCCTGAAATAGGTTAACCTTGTGGTGTCTGGGGTGTGTGACTTAATTATGGAGGTAGTCTTAACTATTGCTTTATCTATTGAGGTGTTGGACAATAGTGGGGATAGCACTGTTCTTATAACGGTCAGTACGGGATCTGATGGGTTGTATTTTATTGTGGTGATGGGCTGCTCGGCATGGTGGTGGCAGAGATGGAGGAAGAAGAGATCTGTGGTGAGGTTGAGAGTAGAAAGGGCATTGTCATATGAGATGTAGTTTTCTTCCATAATAACTCTACATGCTCTTTTCTGGACTTTTTCTATTTGGCGCTTTTGGGTGGCATTGAGTGAGGAGGACCAGGCTGGTGATGCATAACACAGCTTAGGAAGTATGAAGGTAGTATATACATCCCTAAGCTGTTGTTGCCAGGCCCCCAATGCCTTCATTGTTTTGAGCATGTAGAGTATGTATGTTGATGCCTTGATGATGTTGGTGACATGTAGCTTCCAGTCCAGCTTGGAGTCTATGATGATGCCCAACAACTTAGTGGATTGAACCACCTCAAGTGAGTTGGGGCCGATAGTGAGTGCAGGTGGTGGGACTGGTGTGGTGGAGGTGTTGACGTGCATAACTACCGTCTTCTTGGTATTGATGGTAAGGTAGTTGTTGTTGGCCTAAGTTTGCACGTTGTCAAGTGTACGTTGGAAGAGACTGTAGTCTGGGGTGGAGTTGTTGATGGTGGTGCCTACTGTACAGTCATCAACGTACTTCCAACGGTAAGGGGTATCAGTCAGGACATCATTAATAAGGATTAAGAAGCAGAGAGGTCCCATCTTGGTTCCCTGGGGAACTTCACATTTGAGATGTTGGAATGTGGAGGTTTGTCCCAAGTATCTGGTGGCTTGTTGGCGTCCATGAAGGAAATCAGCAAGCCACGATACAAGGTAACCTGGTAAACCAAGATGAAACGCCTTCTTCACCACAGTGGTGTGATCCACAAGGTTGAACGCTTTCCTGAAATCAATGAAGGTGAGAGTAAGAGAGGTTTTGCGGAGGTCGAGGTTGCGGTGGATGAAATCAAGGAGGCTAACAAGACAGTGGGTGGTGGAGGAAGATTTCACGTTGCCAAATTGTTGGTCAGTCAGGACATCATTAATAAGGATTAAGAAGCAGAGAGGTCCCATCTTGGTTCCCTGGGGAACTTCACATTTGAGATGTTGGAATGTGGAGGTTTGTCCCAAGTATCTGGTGGCTTGTTGGCGTCCATGAAGGAAATCAGCAAGCCACGATACAAGGTAACCTGGTAAACCAAGATGAAACGCCTTCTTCACCACAGTGGTGTGATCCACAAGGTTGAACGCTTTCCTGAAATCAATGAAGGTGAGAGTAAGAGAGGTTTTGCGGAGGTCGAGGTTGCGGTGGATGAAATCAAGGAGGCTAACAAGACAGTGGGTGGTGGAGGAAGATTTCACGTTGCCAAATTGTTGGTTGTCGACTTGATTAAAAATGGAAGAATATGCCCAATCAAAGATGAAGTCTTCACAGATAAGGCTTGGGATGGGTGTGATAACAATAGGTCTGAGATCATTAAGGGAGGGAGGATTTGGCACTTTAGGGATTGCTGAAACAAAGGAGGTTTTCCAATCTGTAGGGCATTTACTTTGTTGCAGGGATGCATTAATTATTGAGGCAAGGGGGACAGCTAGTTCTGGAGCGAATTCTTTATAAATTTTGAGGGGTAAGTCTATGGGTGTGATGGCTCTTTTAGATTTAAATTTTAGCAACTTTTTGGCGACCTGAAAACTCTCGACCGTGGGAGGGGGAGAGGGAGAGGGAAGAAAGGAAGGTAGGAGGGAGTTGATGAGTTCAGGAAGGGACTGAGATATGGTGGAAAAGTGGTTGTTGACCTGTTCTGCTGCTTCATCCTCTGATAATCCCGTGAGTAAAGGGAAGGGTTTTGACACCTTACCCAAGCCACAGATATCCTTAATGGTCCTGTACCACTTGCTGCTATCCGTCTGAAGGAGATGGTGAACTTTCTCAGGATAGTAGTTCTTCTTTATTTCTTTAATTTCTCTGATGACCTGATTACGTAGTACCCTGTAGCAGTGTTCGTCGGTGTAGAAGGCCTTTTCTCTTTGATGAATCAGACGTTTAACCCTTGGGGTGATCCACGGTAGGTCTGCAGGGTGTTTTCTAATTGTTTTGAGTGGGAAGAAGTGGTGGTATGCACCCGACACTGTTTGTAGGTAATTTTCCCACTTTGTTTCCACATCTACTGGGGTGATAACTTCTACCCAAGGGTATCTGACCAGCCATTGACCAAACAGTCTCACTGCTGAGTCAGTGATGGGTCTGTATGTCTTCACTGAGCTAGTGGTGTGGTGTGAAGAGGTGGGGGTGGGGGACCACAGGACAGACAGATGAGTACTGCGTCCCATGGGGGGGAGTGGCTGAGGTGGCAGATAGTGGTCTAAAATGTCGGTCGTTATCAGGTCAAGGGTATTGGATCCATGAGTGGGAAAGTCAACAACCTATCGTAGACTGAGATGGTTGAGAATATCACTAACATCCAGATCATTAAAATCCCCACAAACAAAGACTTGCTGGATGGTAGGCTGGTCCTCAGATGGTCTGCTGTGGCGATGATGTGGTCAACCAGCAGTGGACCAGTAGGGGAGCGTGGTGGGTTATAAACCAGGCATATGATGATGGTGGCGGTGTGACGAGGGTGACGGGGGGGGGGGGGACAATTTAACTCACACACATATTGTGTGTGTGTGTGTGTCCCTGGCTGATTGAGTGTTCAGTTAATCGTGTTGTTGTTTGCTTCCCATCTAGGACTTGCCTGGCCTGATGGAGAGCGCAGATTCCTGCCTGGAGGCCGACTTGGCAATGTTGGAGGAAGATGAGTCTCCAATTGAGGATCACTGGCCTGATCTGCCTTCTCGCAACACTCTCCCCCCTCTCCTCGGTCACTCCGCAGCTCAGGTTGCAGCCTTCCACCTCCTTAACCTCTACCAAGCGACACGTTGATGCCTCGTCCAATTCCTCGCAGGATTCTGATGGTGTGGACTGTTTGCCTCCAGCTGCCAAGAAGGCGAAGGGTGCTTCAGCTGTGCACGACGTACATTCTCTGCCTCACCCTGGTGTTTCTTCCTTGTATACCAACTCCTTGCCCTCGTCCAACCTTCCTGCTTTTGCCAAGAGAAATGCCTATGTCAAGCTCTCCTTCTCTGGAAACCCATCTACGGACACAAAGCTGCATTGGTTGTCTGATGTCAACAGGGCCTTCCAGCTGCAGCGTGAACTGGCTGAAGTGAAGATGGCTGCTGTCACCTCCCGGTTTGTCTACATCTCTAGGAAGCGTCAGGACATCATTGATAGAGTGAAGGCTGGTGAATTTTTGTCTCTGCCTCTCATTCTTGAAGACTCACCCGACAGGCCTTGTAAGTTCCCCAGCTACATCCTCACCCGTTTTCCTATTGATGTTGACCCGAAACTTGCCAAAGGATACCCTGGTGTGTACTCTGCCCGTCGTTTTTTCCAAGATGGATCCCCCATTAGCCATGTTGTTGTTGTCTAGAGCCAACCCGATCCACCTCCAAATAAGATTTCCTTTGATTTCCTCCCCTGTCTTCCACCGTGTGAGGTGAGGAAACTTCATAATGACCAGCCTTGGTGCTACAGGTGCTGGAGAGTTGGGTATATCTCTCGGTACTGTTCTGCCAGGCCGAAGTGTGCATGGTGTGCCGCCGACCATGATTCCAAGAAGTGTCCTGTCAGGGGTGAACCATCACGTCCTGCTGCCTCCACCTCTGAGCCTTCACCTCCTGAGGATACATCTCGATGGAAGTGTCCACGATGCCTTCAGCCAGGGGTTAATGTGTGGCATGGATGTACTCGACGTCAGGTCCAGGCTCGTGTCTCTACTATTGCTCTGCCTCCAACACCGCCACCACCACCTCCCCAGTCTGCTCCTACCAGCCCTGCCTCGCCTCCGGACCTGGCCCTCCACAAGTCTGTTGCTACCCTCATGGCACGATGTACGGCCCTCGAGAACCGCTTTTCTGTCCTTGAAGCCAGGATTGGTGGGCTGGTTGCCGCTCAGGCTGCCAATGACTCCAAACTCTCCACCTTGGTCGAGGCTCAGCAGGCCATCATCTCAACTGTCACTACCCTTACCGAAAAGATGGATACTGTTGCATCACACCTTGAAAAGCTTTTTGAGTCAGTCCCTTCTGCTGGTCCATCTTCTTCAGGTCGCTCATCTGCCCCCACTCACCGGACTTCTACCTCCAAATACAGAGTTCGCTAGTGATTGCCGGCTGGATGTCATCTCCTGGAATGTATGTGGTATCACCAGTTATGATAAGCTCACTCAACTCAAGGCCTATGTTTTTCGTCATCATCCCAGTGTTATTTTTCTCCAGGAAGCATTTCCAGGATGGGCGCTTGCTGCTGGGTAAGCTCCTCCCCTCTCAGATTATGTGCCATATGTTCATCTGGTAAGGAATGGTCATCTGACTTACATTCATAGCTCCTTGCCACATCGTCTTCTCCGTACCTCGACTGATCCTGACATGACCTTTCAGCTATTTGAGGTTCTACCTGGAAATGGAGTACTCCAATTATGTAATGTCTATTCTGCCCCCAGCTAGACTCACTCCTGAGGCTCTTCCTTCTCCAACAGTGAGTGGTATGGTGTATATGGGAGATTTTAATAATCGGCATTCTGATTTGAGTGATGTTTCTGGCTCTATTAATGGTGTTCGTCTCCTTTCATACATCCGAAAGCCTCATCTGACACACTGGGACACTGGCGGTGCCACTCATTGCCAGGGAAGTACTCTGGATTACATCCTCTCATCTGGCCTGATAGCATCTCAGGTCCTGTGCTCCTCCGTGCCAGACTTATTCTCTGAACACATCGCTCTTCGGTTTCATTATTCTCTACCTGCTGGGTCAAGTGCTTCAGCCACTCGTTTCCGTAATACTGTGCCCCCTAAATATTGCCCGACTTACATCTTAATCATGGCCTATGTATTCCCTACATTTGACATATCATAAGCTGAACAGTTGTACTCTGATCTTGTATCTGCTACTCATGACTTTTATAGGCTATACGTCTCCCGGCCACACCTCCAGCATTGCCATCTTGCCCACTCCTGGATGCTGGATGCACGTATGCAGGAGGCGAAGGAGGAGGCTAAACGCGATGGCCTATTGTTTCAAGCCAACCCAACCCCTGACCTACTCCATCATTACCAGATGTCTAGGGACGCTTTAGTTGCCCTGCAGGAGTGTGCTCACACTGAGTCTTGGTAGCAGTTCACGGACAGCATCAACCAGCAAACAAGTGTGGCTTCTATGTGGCACATCATCCATCGGGTTGTTAAAAAGACTTCAAAAAGTTCCTGGGAACCCTCTACTTCGACTGTACAATTTTTGTCTTCGTGACGGTTGTGTACCACGAGCCTGGACCAGCAGCACAATAATACCCATCCCTAAGCCTGGCACTGCGAAGTTCAGGCCTATTTCCCTTACTTCCTGTTTTTGTAAGGTTATGGAGAGAATCTTACTTAATCGTCTACTGTACAGACTGCAGGATCGCCTTTCTCCATGGCTGTTTGGTTTCCTTCCCCAACGGAGCACACACCACTGCCTAGTCGACCTGTACTCTCGCCTTTCCAGGGACAGTGTGGTGGCCTTCATTGACCTTCGAAGTGCCTTCGATATTGCTAATAGAGACGTCATTTTGGATCAACTGGTTGACTTTGGAATAAAGGGTAATCTACTACGGTGGATTCGGGGCGACCTGAGTAACAGGACCTCCCGTGTGTTTTTCAGTGTTGCAGTCAGTCCTTAGTGCAGTTTTCATCTTGGTACGGCTCAAGGGGATGTTCTCAGTCCATTGTTATTTAATATTCTGATGCATCGGCTGCTCACTTCTCTTCATGATATTCCTGGAACTACAATTACGTGCTATGCTGATGATATATGTGTTCATTCTACCTCACCAAGGGATCTCCAACGGTTTCTTGACTCCTTCTCCTGGAGACGAGTTCAGTACAGTATGGCTCGCTTTTTATTGCGTGGTTTTTAACAATCTTCTTCAGCAGTTGTGTCCTATCTAAGCACAAAACATCAGAATTCTTTTCTGAGGGATAGTATACAATCATGGAAAAAGGGTTTTACTTGTCCATAAAGGCCAAAAAGTTTGGCTGATGTACAGTCGCCAGCACTGCCGCGTGGTACAGGGGCTCACGCGTTTAAGAGATTTAAGTGCTTCAGTTCCCTAGGCAACAAAGTTCACTCCACATGCTAGTGTATCAATGACACTCCATCTCACAGACGTGGATTGCTTTGAGCTAAATGACCAGAGTGTTGCTACATCTCTGAATATGTGAGCCCTTGTACCACATGGCAGTGCTGGCGAGTGTACTACAATCATAGTACAGATCACATGCAC
Organism: Petrolisthes cinctipes; assembly: GCA_033782935.1. NCBI lineage: Eukaryota > Metazoa > Arthropoda > Malacostraca > Decapoda > Porcellanidae > Petrolisthes > Petrolisthes cinctipes. The sequence goes on from JAWQEG010000535.1 coordinate 309,737, forward strand.
GATATTCATTATCAATACTGTCCGTTTTCAGTGTCCTCGATATATATATATATATATTCTTTAAGACAAGAGAGATTAAAAGATACAGCAACTTCGGTGTTGACTAGTTAATTATTGATACCTTCAATATTTCTCACAAGTTTCCGATGTAGTTCTGTTAGTTGGTGGCGCAAGGTAGCGAAGTTTTGTAGGTTTTCCGATGTTTCGTCTTTCTCAGTAGACATCTTCAGTGACATGCTAGTGAAGAAGATTTTGGAGATTTTGGGGTTTTATGCCTATCGACTCATGGTGTTGGTCATTAAGGCAATCAGCCTTGTTACATCAACACATCTTCCTCCAGCCCACATGGCTGCTATCCATTCTCTTACAGCCGGGTACCTACTTACTGCTAGGTGAACAGGGACATAGGGGGCTGGAAAAATTGTCTAACAATTTCCACTGATTTGGGAATCGAACATGGAATCTCTCGCTTGCTACGCGAACATGATAACCATTACACCATCAGCACCCCCTGCTTCTAGTGAAGAAGATTTTGGGCTTCATGTTTATCGACTCATGGTGTTGGTGATTATCCTTTCTCCATGGCTGTTTGGTTTCCTTCCCCAACGGAGCACACACCACTGCCTAGTCGACCTGTACTCTCGCCTTTCCAGGGACAGTGTGGTGGCCTTCATTGACCTTCGAAGTGCCTTCGATATTGCTAATAGAGACGTCATTTTGGATCAACTGGTTGACTTTGGAATAAAGGGTAATCTACTACGGTGGATTCGGGGCGACCTGAGTAACAGGACCTCCCGTGTGTTTTTCAGTGTTGCAGTCAGTCCTTAGTGCAGTTTTCATCTTGGTACGGCTCAAGGGGATGTTCTCAGTCCATTGTTATTTAATATTCTGATGCATCGGCTGCTCACTTCTCTTCATGATATTCCTGGAACTACAATTACGTGCTATGCTGATGATATATGTGTTCATTCTACCTCACCAAGGGATCTCCAACGGTTTCTTGACTCCTTCTCCTGGAGACGAGTTCAGTACAGTATGGCTCGCTTTTTATTGCGTGGTTTTTAACAATCTTCTTCAGCAGTTGTGTCCTATCTAAGCACAAAACATCAGAATTCTTTTCTGAGGGATAGTATACAATCATGGAAAAAGGGTTTTACTTGTCCATAAAGGCCAAAAAGTTTGGCTGATGTACAGTCGCCAGCACTGCCGCGTGGTACAGGGGCTCACGCGTTTAAGAGATTTAAGTGCTTCAGTTCCCTAGGCAACAAAGTTCACTCCACATGCTAGTGTATCAATGACACTCCATCTCACAGACGTGGATTGCTTTGAGCTAAATGACCAGAGTGTTGCTACATCTCTGAATATGTGAGCCCTTGTACCACATGGCAGTGCTGGCGAGTGTACTACAATCATAGTACAGATCACATGCACGATATTCATTATCAATACTGTCCGTTTTCAGTGTCCTCGATATATATATATATATATTCTTTAAGACAAGAGAGATTAAAAGATACAGCAACTTCGGTGTTGACTAGTTAATTATTGATACCTTCAATATTTCTCACAAGTTTCCGATGTAGTTCTGTTAGTTGGTGGCGCAAGGTAGCGAAGTTTTGTAGGTTTTCCGATGTTTCGTCTTTCTCAGTAGACATCTTCAGTGACATGCTAGTGAAGAAGATTTTGGAGATTTTGGGGTTTTATGCCTATCGACTCATGGTGTTGGTCATTAAGGCAATCAGCCTTGTTACATCAACACATCTTCCTCCAGCCCACATGGCTGCTATCCATTCTCTTACAGCCGGGTACCTACTTACTGCTAGGTGAACAGGGACATAGGGGGCTGGAAAAATTGTCTAACAATTTCCACTGATTTGGGAATCGAACATGGAATCTCTCGCTTGCTACGCGAACATGATAACCATTACACCATCAGCACCCCCTGCTTCTAGTGAAGAAGATTTTGGGCTTCATGTTTATCGACTCATGGTGTTGGTGATTATCCTTTCTCCATGGCTGTTTGGTTTCCTTCCCCAACGGAACACACACCACTGCCTAGTCGACCTGTACTCTCGCCTTTCCAGGGACAGTGTGGTGGCCTTCATTGACCTTCGAAGTGCTTTCGATGTTGCTAATAGAGACGTCATTTTGGATCAACTGGTTGACTTTGGGCTAAAGGGTAATCTACTACGGTGGATTCGGGGCTACCTGAGTAACAGGACCTCCCGTGTGTTTTTCAGTGGTGCACTTAGTCCTTTGCATAGTTTTCATCTTGGTACGGCTCAAGGTAGTGTTCTCAGTCCATTGTTATTTAATATTCTGATGCATCAGCTGCGTACTTCTCTTCATGATATTCCTGGAACTGATGATATCTGTGTTCATTCTACCTCACCAAGGGATCTCCAACGGTTTCTTGACTCCTTCTCTGTGGCCTCCTCTCACTGTGGCATTATTGTCTCCCCAGATAAGAGCAGAATATTCACCTGCCGCCTTTCTCAAGCTCGGCCAGTGTTCACCATTGGAGGGACTGTCATTCCCATGTGTTCCCAGTACCGCTACCTGGGCGCGCCAGTCAATATTTGGCTGATTGTCCCTGCCAGACCTCAAGACCATCCCATTGTCCAGAACTTATTGGGTCGTCTCCAGCTCTGACTTACACCACTTTAATGGCTCTCTAACAACTCCTTGGGCATCTCCATCCCAGTAGCCAGAACCATCTATATTGCTTTTATCCGTTCAGCTCTTGATTACCTCTCCCCTGCCTTGATTCAGCTTCCTAGGGCTACTCTAGAAACTTTAGAAAAATTTCAGAATAGAGCACTGAGAATAATTCTCGGGTGTCCAATGTCGACCAGGATAGTGAACATGCAGCGTGAGTTGCGTCTTCCCCCATTAGTCGAGAGAATTTTTTGTAATGTTACTTGTTTCACTATAAAGTGCCTCCATTTCCCACATCTTTCACCCCATTACTCTCAGTTAGTCAGGACTTCTCTTAGACCGAACTCCCCTGTCCCTCCCATACTGCCTGCTGGACATACTCTTATAAGGTCTGTTTCCTCTATGCTCCGTAGGCTTAATATAGATATAATGGTTGCAGATGTCCCCCCAGGGCCCTCTCCATGGATGCTACCAACACCTGATGTAAGCTTCACACCTACTTCCAAGTCGGAACTGCCTTCTCTACAGAGGCAGTTGGCTCTGGAACACATAGAAACAGTGACGTCCTCCATCACAGATCCATACTGCCTCTACACTGATGGCTCATTGCAAGCAGATGGTACAGAGGGTTGTGCCGTTTTCTCGCCTGACCTGGAGTCACCTCCAGGGGTCTGGGTTGGCCGTCGTCTCTGTAACCACTCTAGCCCAACATTGTGTGAACTGTATGCCATTCTGGATGCTGTTAGTGTTGTTTGTCAACGTGGAGTGAATGTTGCCATTTTTTGTGACTCCAAACCTGCCCTTCATTACCTCTCTATTGTTCAGCCCACACACTCTACTGTTATTCAGCAGATTTTATCGTTTCTGGCCTTATTGCGTCATTGTAACTTGACTTTCAAATTTTTATGGGTGCCATCCCATGTAGGTTTACGTCACAATGGTACAGTTGACAGACACGCAAAGGAAGCCTGCCATCTTCCTCCTCGTGGTGTTGGACGTCCTCTCTCCCTGACATGTTACCTTTCTAGAGTTCGCTCCACTGCTCTCCTCCCTGTACGGCGATGTGGGGATGCAGAGAGGCCCTTCAGCATCTCCATCACCCATTACGAGACTGTCTGCCATCACAAATATTCCTACCGTCGTCGAGGCCTCATGGTTCGGAGGCACAATGTAGTCTCTGCTCGTTTGAGGCCTGGCTACTGGCCACCGTGGCATGTTTCTGGGATGCAGGGTGAGCCTCCCTTCACTGAGTGTCGTTTGTGTCGAGCTCCTCGTGCTAACACTATAGAGCACTATTGCCTGGCCTGCTCCACTGTCCGACACTTGCTGCCCCGGGGCCTGCCACTTGATGTGGTTTGTCGACACCTGCTGAACCATCAGGTTCTGGAGCAACTTCTGGTACGCCACCCTCGTTTTAGTGGATTTTATTAGGTCATGATATAAATATTTGTCTGTGTGCTTGTGCTTTATTCTGTTATGTTTTCGTGATATGTGTGTGTGTGTGTGTGTGGTTGTAGTAATTGAATTCTCATGAGTCCCGCCTACCCTTGTGTATTGTTGTCTGCCTGTTGACTGACGCTAAAAAAAAAAAAAAAAAAAACTCGGCGCTAGTTTATAATCGTGACAAAGACTCGAACTTTCAAGAGGAGGAAATTTTCTCCACTGCTTCGAAATGAGCCTGAAACACTTTAGCAAGGCCAGTAATGTAAACATACGAACAAGTGAGAATTCTAAAATGTTTGAAAAATACCTGCCCTGGTAACACTGTATAAGAGAATTGACAAATAATGGCCCGTCCACACGATCGAGCAGTGCTCGCGATCACAAGCAAGCTGTTTGCCTGTCGACGGGCTTACTGCTTGTGTTCGCGAGCACACAAGCAAACTGCCCGTGCTGGTGGTGGTTCGAATTCACCGAACACTGCGGCCAAGGGGCCGTGGTTGTCAGTATTATCGCTGGCAATCGAGCAACATGTGAAATGTATTTGGGTCCATTCTCATGTACTTTATGAAGGCATTCGTATTCCCAGCTTTTAATTCCCGTAATATTGTCACATGACTTCCCAACTGTTTTCCTTTAATTAGCCTGGTCATGTCCGGCTGTGACTGGTCAGACACGTTCGTTTGGACACCACAACAAGTGTGCCCGCCACGTGCACAAGCGGTATGCCCGTCAACAGGCGAACAGCTCGCTTGTGTTCGCGAGCACTGCTCGATCGTGTGGACGGGCCTTTAACTCACATGATCTTTAGTATTAGCCATTTAAGCCAACTTTTCAACTCTCATTCAGTGTTAACTGATCACCAGGCTCCTCTCACTAGAGCTGAATGCGACGACTTTCTGCTGCCGACCGTACCATGCCATCGTCAACACACCACTCATGTTCTTGCATAAGACCCTGTGTGACGGGTAACATAGTACAGTACAGTACAGTACAGTCCTTTCTGGTATCTGAAGCAGTTGCATAATTTCTCAAAACTATTCCTAGGAAATTAAGGAGTTCTAGCATCTAATGTACACTCACGACCGAAATTCCTGTCTCTGGTGAATGAAAGTGAACCATTTGAGTGAATTTTATGAACCAATAACCATTTATTTTTTCACATAATTTATCGAGGCCGTTTCATTCCAAGGTGTTGAGAGGACAATTGATCGTGACTGTCCCAAAAGTATCATAACCTACCTTCTAATCTGGGATAACAATATAACCCTAACTGTCAATATACAGAACAAACATACTTCTATAGTTCAAACAAGTAAACGGTTTTATTTTTTATTCATATCAAATGCAATAGACCATAAAACAATTTAAGTGTAGTACGGTTATAACGAAGTGGTCATTTCTCAAAAATAATCATACAGAATTTGTCTGAAAAAAAAATTGTTTTGTATGTTTTATTGTGCCATATAGTCTTAGCTTGGTACTGTACTTTATAATTATAGTCAGCTTGTATCCATCTAACCCTCACATATGATAGATGTGGCACATGATCAATAGTGTATGGTCGATAATGGCACCTTCTCATTAGTGTAGGCTGACTGGACTTTTCCAAACTCATTGCCTGTGATATTGTTGGGTACTTTTGATAGTATGAATAAACGACTAGAACATCAAACATGACCGTTCACAATTACAAAAGACAATCACGGTTTCTATTTCATGTTTCACATATGAACCAATGTAGCTCTATACTGATGTGCACGTTCCACATATAAGGTACGTAAGAATTGCTGTGGTTTCGTTGCAATCTGATTAGTCTAGTTTGGTAATAAGACAAAGTGATTAAAATAAGAGTATGGCATCACCAGATGCTGCCTGTATTGTATTTTATTCCTTTTCTTTCTGTTATTCTTTCTTTCATGATTCCAATGTCTGTTAAGTGCTTTTTATAAGTGTGTCCCAGGTTTGGTGTTCGTTCATATTGAATTATCCCTAAAACTATGAGTGACGAGAATTCTTGTCACTAGCAACAAGTGTGGAGAACCGGAGGTGACGAGAATTCTCGAAAAGGCGGTTTTTTAAATTGCGCACCATATAACATGGTTATCTCGGGTGGCAACACTAATTTTGGGCTTGTAGAAGGTTTAAGGAGTAGCCATAGTCCAGCCAACGACCTCCTGCCAGTGTTGAACTAGCAGTGATGATGGAAGGACGTATTTCCAGAGCTTTGTTTTACCTGTAATTACCATATATGTACGTAAAAACAACAGTGACATATTCCATACAGCTGTGTTGAAAAATATGATTCTGACGTGTTTTATAACAAAATCTGAGTGTAAAAACGTACTTAGATATGTGAATAGAGTGTAGAAGTGAATTTTGAGTTGCGACGAGCTGGATACCCATCCTACAGATTTCCTTTTAGTCTTCACAAGTACATCAGGAGACAGCTAAAGGTTTGTACTTCAATATAATGTATCATTTATTTATGTAGTGTGAATGGTTTACAAGCTATTAGCCATCAAATGTGTTGTTTACATAGTGACCGCGAGTGTGGGAGAAAGGCACGCGGCTAAGTGGTTGAAGACACAATACTTATCTACAAATTTCATTTATTTTCTTCCACGAGCATTATCCACATTATGATTGCAAAAGAGAACCTACTAATCTCTCTCAAATGTCACAATGATATTTACTACTAAAAAATTATGATAAAGTCTGCTTCTTGGTAAAAAAAAAAGAACATAAAAACGAAAGAACTAAGGAAACTGTAGAAGGCCTTGTGGCCCAATTATTTATATAACTCGATCAAAACCTATCCCTTTGAGTCTAGATAACTGCCCGGCCTTATTTACATAAGAGTTTAATGTTTTTTCACTTATCTATAACTTTATTTACAAACCATTGTCTCCTCGTTCCATGCCTAAAATGGAATTTCTCAAGTTTTTATCAATTATAGTGTGTTTTATCTTGGCTACTGTTACGAGTACAGTAGTTATCCTTTTATGGAACACATTACGTTTTCTTTAATTGTGTATCATGAATGTAGTGCTTATTATGTTTGTCTCTGTATAACATGATCTCAAGTTAATTTGAAATTTGTCATTGGGAAGTGTAAAAAGCCAATTAATAATTTGTAAGGATGTTAAAGGGAAATGTGGTGATAATATAGTTGATTTAGTTGTCCTGTTGATAAAGGAAACTTATGATACGTTTCGTTGGTACTGTATAAAAAAAGGAAGAGAGAGCTCCGTCTCTCTCTCTCTCTTGACTGACTGGTGATGGTGGAGTGGATGGTGGTGATTGGTCCTTGGTGTTTGGTGCTCTGAGGGTGAACGTGGTGTTCTGAGAGCAGATTGAAGAAAGTGGTGAGGATATTACACGGGTGAAGTGAGGTATTTGTGTAATTAATATTATAGTGTGTTATTTGTGGGGAGGTGAGGTATTTGTATAATTAATATTATTGTGTGTTATTTGTGGGAAGAGAGAGTGATTTATAGTGGAGACATGTGGCCTTGAGCCATACTGTACTTTTCTATAGAGACATGAGGCATTTAGAGGTTAGGAATATTATGGTGATTAGTGAGTTTAGTCAGTGATTCCTTATACCAGAACTGAGCTGGTGATATTCTTTATTCCTTGGTATGTAGTATGATTTGTAAATATATGTAAATAGTGTAATAGGCAATTTCACTGTCATTACGGTGTTTGGGGTTGGTGTTTTGGGGAAGTAAAATCCATGTTATTACCCAGCTGGCCCGGGATTGAGGAGTATTGAGGACAAAGAAATTACTACTGTGTACTACATTAAAAATTTTGCAGTATATGAGGAGTGACGACAGCTAGGGACGTAACACTACTTACACAAATAATATAAAAAAGGGACCTTACCAACACAAACAAAAGTATCCTTACAGAGAGCTTCAATATACTTGGAAACGAGTTCAGTACAGTATGGCTCGCCTTATATTGCGTGGTTTTTAACAATCTTCTTCAGCAGTTGTGTCCTATCTAAGCACAAAACATCAGAATTCTTTTCTGAGGGATATAGTATACAATCATGGAAAAAGGGTTTTACTTGTCCATAAAGGCCAAAAAGTTTGGCCGATATACAGTCGCCAGCACTGCCGCGTGGTACAGGGGCTCACACGTTTAAGAGATTTAAGTGCTTCAGTTCCCTAGGCAACAAAGTTCACTCCACATGCTAGTGTATTTATGACACCATCTCGCAGACGTGGATTGTTCTGAGCTAAATAATCAGAGTGGTGCTACATATCTGAATATGTGAGCCCTTGTACCACATGGCAGTGCTGGCGAGTGTATTACAATCATAGTACAGATCACATGCACGATATTCATTATCAATACTGTCCGTTTTCAGTGTCCTCGATATATATATATATATATATATATATATATATATATATATATATATATATATATATATATATATATATATATATATATATATATATATATATATATATATATATATATATATTCTTTAAGACAAGAGAGATTAAAAGATACAGCATCTTCGGTGTTGACTAGTTAATTATTGACACCTTCAATATTTCTCACAAGTTTCCGCTGTAGTTCTGTTAGTTGGTGGCGCAAGGTAGCAAATTCTTGTAGGTTTTCCGATGTTTCGTCTTTCTCAGTAGACATCTTCAGTGACATGCTAGTGAAGAAATTTTGGAGATTTTGGGCTTTTATGCCTATCGACTCATGGTGTTGGTCATTAAGGCAATCAATCTTGTTACATCAATACATCTTCCCCCAGCCCACATGGCTGCTATCCATTCTCTTACAGCCGGGTACCTACTTACTGCTAGGTGAACAGGGACATAGGGGCTGGAAAAATTGTCTAACAATTTCCACTGATTTGGGAATCTCTCGCTTGCTACGCGAACATGATAACCATTACACCATCAGCACCCCCTGCTTCTAGTGAAGAAGATTTTGGGCTTCATGTTTATCGACTCATGGTGTTGGTCATTATCCCATAAAATCTGGGCAAGTTCTGGTTGGCCTGCCGCCACACCCATGTATATGGCCAGGAGTCTATTGCTGTGTCCTGGCGATTTAGTGAAAAACGCTTTATTTCACTTCATCTCTACTCCCAAACAATAATGCCTAGAAGCTTAAATTTTATTTCGTACCCACCATCAACTCTTCCTCTTTCCAATGAGATCAACCCCAGCTCTCTACGACTCTTGGGTATGGGGATAGGAGGTGATGAAGAGGAGTCATTTTCACCTCCAGAGCGGGGTGGTGTTTGCGGGCGATTGCTGGCTACAGACTCCATCAACATTTTCTCACACAACTCGTGTCAGACTAAGTGCAAAACTTGTCACTATCATATGGTGACAAAGTTATATCCAGTTCCCGTTCAATTGCAGAGTCTGATAACCATGCAGGAATGCGATTGGAAAGTGTAGGTTGCACTCATGGTGCGATGGTGGAAGGGGGGGGGGGGTGACAGAATCGGACACGGTGGAAAAATTGCCTAGTCACCACAGTGGTTGTTTAGCAGCTGAGTCCTTGGCTCAATTCACACCCATGGGAGGAGGACAAATATCACCTGACCATGAGAGTGACTGCAGCAGCAGGCACATATTGTCATTGTCTGCAGTAAGACTGCTGTTGCCTTGCTGCAGAAGGGTTAGGTCATCTCTCCGACCTCCTCCAGGACATCTTCAGGAGAATTAGCTTGCCACCAATAGCCTGATCTACAACAACCCACCACCACTACCACCACCAAGAAATGAGGCAGCAGGATGGCAGGACGAGGGAGGAGCAGAGCCGATGTGTCACCTATCTCGACTCCAGCCCACCCACATCGTCGATCAATGCTGCCTCGTCCTTCCCAACAAGACCCCGAGACTGTGGAGGACAATCGGGACACCAACATCAATTCCTGCTTCACCTCCACCACCATCAGAGATGATACCACTGACAACAATATGGACCTGGAGGATGAAGGGGAGTGGCAGACGATGAGGAAGAGGAGGAAGAAGAGTGACAGTCAACTTACCTACCCACCACCCACGGTCACCGTATACTTTTGGATGTCCTCCTCTCCTCACCTCAACCTGTTTCACAAATACATCTCCCGTTTCCAAGACCCCGACATCTTCAAGATCAGGGAAGTATAGACGAGCGGGACGACATCAGTGACCAGCTTCACGAAATCTACTAACAATGTCACCAGCAACATGAAGGTTTAATGAGACAGAAGAGAATGAAAAAAGCTGCCTTAACCTTTAATTCGCAGGTGTAGTAAAATTTCGACACTAACAACAAGTCTGAAGCATAGCAGATGTAGCATTCATTCTACAGCAGTTTTTAATTTTCTGCAGTCCCTAATAAGGTTGTTTCTGACTGGCAACACTTTGGGTGGCAGCCAGGGACTTGGCCACAGCCATTTCAGCCACCACCAGTCAGTATTACTGTAATTACCATATATGTACGTAAAACTGACAGTGACATTATATGTCATATTGTTGTGTAGAAAAATGTGATTCTGACATGTTGTATAACGAAATTAGAGTGTGAAAATGTACTTAAATATGTAAATATAGTTTAATAGAGTGAAAAAGTTAATTTTGAGTTGATGTCGATAGTAAAGTGGCTACCCATCCTATAGATGAAATTTTAGTCTTTACAAGTACATCAGAAGATAGCTAAAGGTTTGTACTTCAATATCCTGTATAATTTATTTATGTAGCGTGCGTTGTTTAAAAGCTATTAGCTGTCAAATGTGTTGTTTACATAGTGACCGCGAGTGCGGGACAGAGGCTCGGGAGAGAAAGCTGACACGATAGATAATGCCCGAGGCTAAGTCGTTAATATCCTCATAAAGGGTGATAGGCAATAAAACAAACGACAACACTAGCAGGGGGATTCCACAGCCAGCCATGGTCAAGTCAACACCTACAGCTAGCACCACCACTTCCCTTGCCGAAGTGAAGTGGTTCAACCATTTGAATGGCTCTGGGTTCATTATCTGCAATGAACGAGAATATTTCGTCCATATGAAGGACATCCATCTCTCTGCTGCCACTACCTCACCATCAACACTGAGGAACGGAGAGTAGGTGTCCTTCACCGTAGATGAAGGGAGGAAGGTCGTGGAGGCTACCAACGTAGCCGGACCTGATGGTGGGCAGGTCCCTATCTCACTTCACACCCATGGGAGGAAGACGACCGACACCCGACCATCGGAGCGACTGTAGCAGCAGGCAGACATCGTCACTGTCTGCACTAAGACTGTTGTTCCCTTAGCTGCAGAAGGGTTAGGTAGTCTCTCCGACCTGCTCCAGGACATCTTCAGGAGAAATGGCTTGCCACCAATAGCCATTTCTCCTGATCTACGACCACCACCCAACCCCCGTCGCCAGTTAATGCTGCCTCGTCCACTCAACCAGGGGAATTGTGGGAAGGCACCAGCTTCTGAGCCTTCCCAACAAGACCCCAATACTGAGGAGGACCATCAGGACACCAACACCAGTTCCTGTTCAACCTCCACTACTATCAGAGATGACACCATCGACAATAACATGGACCTGGAGGATGAAGGGGAGTGGCAGACGATGAGGAAGAGGACAAGGAAGATAGACAGTCCACCTGCCAACCAACCACCCACTGTCACCCTGGACTTTTGGATAGCCGCCTCGCCTCGTCTCGACCTTTTTCAACAACACATCTCCCGTTACCGTGACCCCGACATCTTCCAGGTCAGAGAAGAGTGGACAACAGACAATAAGGCCATTGGAAAAAAAAAAGAAATAGAAAAAAAGTTGGAAGGCTGCCTTAATGCTAAAATAAAGGGTGATAGGCATTAACCCAAACAAAGAAAAACACTAGCATGAACAACACTAGTAATGATTATCATGCTGGCATGTAAGAGCAGATATTACAACCTTGTGAGCTGGGGAAGATGTTTTGATATAACAAGACTGACTGCCTTAATGACCAACATCATGAGTCGATAGGCATATAACCCTAATCTTCTTCACAAGCAGGGAGGTGCTGATAGTGTAATGGTTATCATGCTCGCATCACAGGCGAGAGATCCCAGGTTTGATTCCCGTGTAAGTGGAATTGTTGGACTATTTTCCCAGCCCCTTTGTCCCTGTTCATCTAGAAGTAAGTAAGTATATACAGTCTCCTCCACTGCCACGTTCATCACTCCAACGTTGTCAATGTTTGTACCCCACAAGGTGTGAACCGCCAGTTTCGACACTTATATCTGAAACACATGCTTGTGTTAGTGGGGGGATGGTAATGGAGAGGTGAAGGCATGGGACTGGTGTGGTATGGTGTTGTACGTAGGCAAGTTAGCGCCGGGACTGTAAGCAGTAATGCTGTACTATATTATAGGTCAACTGTATAAATCTATTACATAACAAACATGACATTGTTAGACCATAACATTGTGATAGTTAGGAAAGTCCTGTGTTATTGTTTCTTATTAGTATACTATGCAGGCACACGGAAAAAAAAAAATGTTGGGTTGGTGAGGCAGTAGCTAGTCTCAGCCAGATGTCTCTATGAATGTTTAGTATAAGCCAGCGATCAGGAGCGCATCGTGGCTCTAATAAATATTTAGTGTTTTGCATAATAACGTTAATGATAGTTATTGCACAAATGTACATTATATTAAATGTGGAGTTTGAAAACGTCACAATGTTCCTAGAACATAACTCATCAAAATCAGGCATCATAAATTTCCATAGGTTGGTCCCACTATGTTAGTCATTGTGACGATGGCTGTATTTTCTGTCAATTATAACAAATACCATCATTTTACGTGCATTTTGAACAATGGTAGTCGTGTCATGACTGTTGATTTTTACGACGAAGTTTGACAGCTCCGACCGAGGTAATAATTTATCATTACATAATGAACATAAATTTTGACATTACTAAACGGTTATTGACGGATTGAGCGCGGATACCAACAAAATCAACACATTCGAAGTTAAAGTCGCGAATGCCTTGGAGGTCATCATTCTCTTTCTCTCTCCACACATTAATTGCCCTGCACAGTTGTGGCACTCGCTAAGCCAGGTTTACTTACGGATTTAGATTTTTACTAGCATTATAGTGTTATGGTTTAAACTCGATTGATTTAAATATATATGTTATCTTGTGTAAATAAGGTATTGTAAATCACATATAAGGTGAAAGTTAATCTGTGTCAACGTGAAATATCAGAATATTAACTTATGTATACCCTGAATCAGCCAACACCTTTAAGCTCAACTGTATTCATCAACTCCGACACATATTTAGCATCCAACACCTCCATGATATGATTTATGTTTCCATCCTCAACCAATCTCTCTATGATCACAGAGTATGTGAACAATAAAGGCTGTGAAAGGTTAACTGCGTAATAAAATATATATAGTGAATTATCTTTGGTCGGAATTGTCAAAAAACAACTTATAATGACAACTGTTGATCAGTTCACCATTGCTACAGTTCATAATGATCATCAAATGTTGAACATTGTTGTTATTGAAAAATCTGTGTCATTGTCACAAAATAATTACCATATTAAAATGATTAACTTGAAGGGACGAGACTATCTTTACTTGACACAAACAAAGCCGTCAGCTGATGAAGAGCAGGATGCCATATGAGCCTCAAGGACTCCGCTTGTGAGGTGAGCGTACACACAGTCGCTAGAGGCTGAGTTTCCATACATTCTCTTGGAGCTTACCCAAACGATGGGGGAGTTGGTCATAGCACCTGAATGACAAAATATGATGGAAAATAACTATAGTCAGTTTGTTTTCATCTGACCTCTGCGAGTCGTAGATATGTCACCAGCACTGTACTGTTACATGATAAAGTGTCAATGTAGAGGCGTATTTGTGAGACTTAGAATAGAAGCGATGACTGCTCTCTTTGGAAATGATCAATTAAATTATAATAGTAAAGCCATTTTTATTATGTTTTCAATGAGTAACCAGCGAGTTCACAGTGAGTGAAATATGTATTGCACAGGTGCCACATCCACGACTCTCAGAAAAGACGAAAATAAAATGTAATAAACCAAAAAGAAAGAAAGAAGGCAGGGAAAGGCTTTGAATACCACGTAGCATAAGGGGAAAAGAATAGAGAAGAAAGACAGCAAACACGAAGGTTTAGAAGGATAGTTGAAGAATTGAAAGAGTCTGGTCGGGTCCGAAGGGGCGCCCAAATCCTTAATGTACTGCACAAATCACCCCAGGAAATGTCATTATGTAATGGTCATCCTAGAATTCACACAAGACTGATTGGTGAATGTTCACTTTGCACTCCATAAGTATTTGCTCTAGTCACCTATAAGTGTACCCAGAAACTTTTGACAGCAACTCTACATAATGACATGGTACACATAATGTAGGTGGATAATGAAGGTTTACTGTATTACTTTTAGTTTACATCATAACTCACTTGTGCCGTCTTCCCAGATCAGTGTGCCTTCGTTGGCCATGTCGGTGGCAGGCAACCAGGTGTGACTGTAGGAAAATTGTGCAGCCAATCCACTCATCCAGGTATAGTCCGTGTTGCTGGTTGGAATGAATATCTGTGGGTGAGACTGACTGATTAATTAATGGGAAAGAAACAGCAATGGCCTCACGATTTCCAAAGTCACAACTATGCCATTGTAGAATTCTCCATCTCAAGAGAGGAGGGACAGGAAGTACCAAATGAAACAGAGGGAAATGAGGGACAGCAAGCACCAAGGAAACTGAGGGAAAGGAGGGACAGCAAACACCAAGGAAACAGAGGGAAAGGAAGGAAAGCAAACACCAAAGAAACAGAGGGACAGCAAGCACCAAGGAAACAGAGGGACAGCAAGCACCAAGGAAACAGAGGGACAGCAAGCACCAAGGAAACAGAGGAAAATGAGGGACAGCAAACATCAAGGCAACTGTGGGAAATGAGGGACAATAAACACGAAAGAAAGAGAAGAAAACGAAGAACAGGACAGGAAACACGAAGGAAAAAAATATATAATAAAAAAAATAAAAGGTATAGCAAGCACCAAGGAAACAAAAGGAAAACAGGGACTGAAGTTAAAGAGTTGAAAATTAATGATCAGATCCAAAGGTGTGCAAAACTAAAAAGTATTGGCCACACCTTCAGAAACTGAGAGATATAATTATTACCTGCAAACCACGGTCGGTACACCATGCGTTGGCTGCTGCCCAGGTGAGGCTTGGGGCGTTTTTTGGGTAAGCCAATACATCCTTGCCATTGTAATAGAAGAGGTTCGAGGTCTCATCTGAACCACCAGGAGAACAAAACATTAGTTTAGGTGAATTTCTTATTGGTACAGTACATTGAAAATTCTGGAGAATTTGTAAGATAATGCCTGTAATCAAGGTTTGCACCACCAGCCTCTCGATTGCTTCTCAAGAAATGTTCATTTAATATACTCGTAATGTTCATATGAGGAGAATTTAATTTAATATAATACTCTTCTCAACAAAACTTACTCTACCTAGTAATGAGTTAAGTATTTTTCATTGTTTAGTTTTTTTATCACCTTGATTATTACTTAATTGTTGTTTGTAATATAGGTTTTTTGCTGCTCGCAATAGTGATGTTAGTTTATTTCTGTAATTCTTATACATCTCTCGATAGGTATGTGGCCATTTCCTAGCAAGACGTTCTAGTCTGTTTTTTTTTTTTTGTGGTAATCTTTAGAGCTGGTGTGATATGGGGACTGATTTCCTGTAAATTCTGTTTTGTTGTTTTAATTGGAAAATGTTTCTCAAATAACTTAAGATAAGTGGTATAGAAAATACCAAATGACTCTTTGGGATATGTTGAGTTAATTACATCATTCCAGTTTTTTAAAGCAAGTTCGTTAACAAATTCGAGGATAGTTGAGGAAGTTATAAATCTTTTTCTAATGGTTTTCTGTTTTTGTCTAATATTACCTGTTCTAAATTGAGAAAGTATAGGAAAGTGGTCGGTTATATCCGTGTCAATATTATAATTACCAATATTTGTATCCACTTGAATAGTCCATATATGATCAATTAGAGTTGCTGATATATTGGTAACTCTCATTGGACTTGTAATGATAGGGAACAATAAAAATGAAAACATTATATTTAAAAATTCATTAACACTGTCATTTCGGTTCAATAGATTAATATTGAAATCACCAGTGTGTGTGTGTTACGTAATTTCATTTACAAGTATTTAATAAAAGATCTATATATACATTCGATAACTTTACCAACACCCCTTACCCTTATCGTAGTAGACGGTGATGGTAGAGTCCTCACTGTTTGTATAGCTGGTGACGGCCGAGAACACATTGCACACTACTGAGGTGGAGGATGAGGTTGTCTGGAGGTTAAACCCAGGACAGGACACAGCACTACACAACCCACTGCACTTTATCACCGTTCCCACCTGCATCATAACACCATATATTTTACTCCTACATTCCCATGATCTGCACTTCATCTCTCAACGTCTTTACCTACCGTCATGGACATGGGCTAACTTTCAATAAAAATGTGAATAACTCAAATATAACACTGACAAATGTTTTCCCGTTCTCATTAATGTTGATGCTATTGTTTTGCATAGTGAGTAGTAACTTAGAAAATGGTACATTCGCTAGCAGCAATCGCTATCTCCCTCTCTTGGCTGAAGCCATATTCAGAGAAGATTAGGAAATTGAACAACCATCTCCGCCCTACAACGTAGACTCGCTGATTCATATCAGAAGATGATTCGATTCTTGGAGGCATAGCGGGAATAGAATTCGTAGATGATTTCGTGACCGTAAATTAATATATTTTGTTTGATAAACAACCCGAACCATACGTCGACATATCACGTTGATTATTTAGTGCTAAAGGGACTACAAATGCAAGTGACTTCATGTGAGTGAGGAGATGGTTCGAAAGAGGGCAGGTGAGATTTTGAGTAAAAATAAAATGTTTAAAGGGAGTGGGAAGGTTGTTAGAAACACGGGAGGTGATAACACTGGATGGAATCTAATAATACACTGGACATAACTAATCATTGATATGGGGATCGGTGGATGAATGACTGACGCCATCACTCTGGCTTTGTGACACCAAGAAGGATATTACTGTGCGTTCTACTATGATTATGAGGTATTCTGTTTTCCACCAGTTCAGTTTCAACATTAGGCTTTCCAAGCATGTGCTTCATTCTTCTTGTTATGCTGATGATCCTCCAAGTGTGAATAATAAGTAAAATGCATATATAGTACTGTACTTTATCATATTAATTCTATTCTGTAAAGTGGAATATTTGCCAGCTTCTCTTGTAATTTTGATATACACAGTGGTAGCATATAAACAACACAGGCTAAATATAACTACTAATTGCACAAATGGATATCAAATGATACAACTCGCATACAAAAAGGAAGACTACAGACGGCAAGCTTGTTGGCCCGGGGATACATGCCCGTGAGCTAGCAGTCCCCTCGTCTGCTGTCTTCGAAGAAACAGATCTCACTATCACCCTGACTCCCATTTGGGGGTCCGAACATCTGCGCGGCTTCGGTCAACCAGACTCGGGACTGCTTGAACAGACAGTCTGGGGAACTACAACAACAACAACAACAACTAGCATACAAAAGAGTATTTCATTCTGTCTATGATATCAAACTTCCCTAAATATAATAAGCCAACTGTCAAAATTGAGAGTGCTCGCCGCCAAAGACCAGAAACAGCTCCACTCCCCCTCTTCCAGGAGGGAAGGAGATGACGGTGAGTATAATATCGGGGAGAGGGAAAGAAATAGTGGGAAAAATTGTAGGTAGTTATTCATACTTAGTGATACTGCAACATGTAATAATATCATAATCACCTGTTAATTACTGTCATGATATGTGCTTATCTTGATTTACATATTATATAAATCAGATAAGGTGTGGTATATCGTCTATATTTTCACGTGGCCGATAAAGAAACTAGATACAAAGGGAAATACTGAAAATAGTGATACCATTGGTACATCTGCAGTATGCCACGACAAAGCAATATACAGTTCTTACACGTGTTGTTTGATTTTTTTGCGTTCGAGGTTTTGTTCGTTGGCACTACAGTGGAGTATTAGGGTGGTGCTGGTGATAGACAATAATATGCCATATGTTTTTGTTTTTTATCTGCCTTTATATGAATTTGTTGTCTCCATAATGCCACATTAACACATTATTGCAGATTATCTCCTGTTGTGTTATGGACGGTATTGATAATTCAAGTAAATGTTTAATCATAGATATGGGTGACACTTGATGTGGTTTGTCGACACCTGCTGAACCATCAGGTTCTGGAGGAACTTCTGGTACGCCACCCTCGTTTTGGTGGATTTAAGTAGGTCATGATGTAAATATTTGTCTATATGTTTGTGCTTAATTCTGTTATTTTTCGTGATGTGTGTGTGTGTGTTTCACCTGGTCTTGATCACGTCCTGGACACGTGCTCACCAACTGTTACCCTCCCGGAATGAGCTCATAGCTCGTAGTGACCGATCTTTGGGTAAGGCTGGAAACTTTTTCCACACACCGGAATAGCGAGGTCACAATTCCTCGACTTACGTCCCGTACCTATTCTCTGCTAGGTGAACAGGGGTTGTGTGCGTGTGTGTGTGGGGCTGTAGTCATAGGATTCTCATTAGTCCCGCCTACCCTTGTGTATTGTTGATTGTCTGTTGACTGACGCTACGGCGCAATAAAAAAAAAAAAATAATATATATATATGTATATATGAGTGAAGGAGGGGATGAAGGGTGCAATGGAGTGTGTCACGGGTGTAGATAAGGGTGGGGGTTGGCGGGATTGGTTGTTCGATTCCCTGCTCTTTTCTGACTAAGGCTCAGCCAAGAGGGGGAATACCGATTGTTGCTTATAGGTGACTGTACTTAACCTATTTATTGGAAAGTTTATCAGCTAACGAAAACAGAGGGAAGCGGTCACACTATGACACGAGTCACCCCAATTTGTATGATTATTATTGTCCACGACTGTACATCTCGAGTACCATATATTCTACTTTTGCATTACAGTGATCACACAATGTTGTGTAAATATATATGAGCAAATTCCCTCAACCAGAAATCGAATCCTAGGCCAGGGAGTCTGTATGGAGAAGAAAGTAAATTGTGCTATACCAAATTGGATCTTGTACGGTACACTGACGCAACAAAGTTTCTGCACCCCCTCAGTGGAAGTCAGGGTCAGAGAGAGGGCAGGCAAACTGACGGCTGCAACTACAGTGTTGTCAACTCTGGCCAAGATAGTATTCCCGAACCATGAGTTGTTAGCTCCATTTGAAGCATTCACTGGTGGGAGGGAGAGTCGGAAAGGGGCAGAAGTGGAGGGTATAGTTCTCCATCTCCACACACTACAAAGGCACACAGGCATACCAACCTAACAGAAAGAAGAAATACTGGGCTAATGTTCTACATTATCTTCCGTATGGCTAAGCATTACAAATATATTATTTCCCACAATAATGAAAATTTCAACATTGCACATAGTAATGTAAAATCAATAAATACCAGTAATATCTGTGGAATACAGTGCTAACAGCCCTTGATGTGTCGCCTTCCAAGCCATTTAGGTGACACTCATTATGTCTTGTATTTTGGAAAACAAACTGCGCTGAATATTGTTTACTATCCTAGCCCCTCCGGGACGGGCCAAGAATGGAAATACGCTCTGTGGTTCTGGGCGCAATACTAACTTTTACCCTGCCTGTCCGGGTATTTCCCGGAAAATCACTCTACTTCTCTTACTCCCTACGTCTAAACTACAATATTGAACAACTTAAATTTGATTGTGTACTCACCATCAACTCCTCCTCTTTCCATTAAAACCAACCCCAGCTCTCTAGGACACTCCATTGCCGAGAAATCAAGTGAGCAATGGAGGTCACTTTTCCCGTGAGAGCGAGGCTGCGTTCGCTTTGTGAGCATGGCTGTGACGCAATCTAGCTGGTTGCACCCGCGGAGTGGAGGTTACAAGAGAGGGTGCGCCCGCCAGCGCGGTAGGATGCACCGAATCGAACGAGCCCGTATTTTCTTCACTACACCCAGCCATTGTCACGGTCAAGCACACACTGATTGAATGTGGGGATGAAAAGGTCTGGTGGTGAAGTATAGCCAGATCAAAAAAAATCCCGACAAATTTGACGTTTTTCCCCATAAATTACCAAAAGCGGGATTTCCCGCTGCCCGGACTCTGTCGACAGAGCGGGATTTCCCGCTGCCCGGCCTCTGTCGACCGAGCGGGAAATCCCGCTGCCCGGACTCTGGGGGCTAGTCATACGAGCGATAATTTTGCATTGGGCCAGTACACTGAATCACTGCCATCTGGCAGAAGCGCTCAGAACCATAGCATTTTCTATCAGGAGCAGGGTCAGAGTGGTGCAGCTACCATTTTTTGATATATTTTCCTTCAGCTAAATGCTGTCATGTTTATCACAGGTTTACACTAACAAAGCTAAGAGTTCTACTATATACTTGAACTAAAATTATGGTGGGAAAGTGAAAAAACAAGATTAACATTGTCCGTACTAATTTTCTTCATCAGGCCACTCCTAAGGGAAAAAAATTGGAGGCCTGATGTGGAAATAATCTCTTCTTATGCTTATAAATTGGTAATAGATTCCTAAAAGTGTATTAAAAATGTTCATGTTTTCAATAGAACGATGAAAGATACGGACAAATTTTTCCAAAGACATTTTCCTTGGATGCGCGGCACTGCCAGACATATGCTGCCTCAGAGTTGGCTAGACTTGACTAGGCCTGGGCTACAGCCAGACTAGAGTTTGGCTTAAGTTTGGGACATAAAAAAACACAAATGGACGTTTGCCTCGAGTCTGTCTCAAGTTTGGGACATTCAATATATATCCCATGATGTGGTTGGGCCACAAGATTTTGTAGCCACTTCATGGTGGGCAGCCAGCAAAAGTTGTGGCAGCAGTCCAAAAGTAGCCCACGCGCGGTCAGTTAGAAACAAAGAGATAACAAAGTCTCTTGTTATAATTCACAAAAAATGCAAAACTTTCAAAGCAATATCGTACTCTGTGGAAATTTAGTCTCTGCGACTAAAATTATTTCAAATTAGCCCAATTTAAAGCAAATAAAAGTAGGAAATATTTGTCCCCCTGCAGCTTCAAAATATGGGCGTGAAAATCACGGATAAAGCAGCACTGCACATACTCACACTTGTGTTTGTTACATTTCAGGGAAACATGTCGTACGATGCTAAGGCAGCGAGTAGTAAAATTATAAAATTTGCACAAGAAAGCAGGTCCACCCAACATTTTTCATGCAATTGTCTTACATCAATCATAAGGGATCTGTGTTGAATAATATATTGTCGGAAGAAGCTAAATACGTGGAGAAAATGGTTGCTGTTTTACGTTTTTTCAATGGGCAAATATAGTTTTATAATATAACTTACAAGCCAATAACTTGATAGTCAAAGGCATACGACCAATTTTGTTATTTGATAAAGTACATAAAGTTGTGAGGAAAAAAATATCCACAAAACCCGCCTTGTATGTATCAAACAGTAGTTCAACAGCTGCCACCAGGGGGTAAAACAGCTCAGTGCACTGGCCCATCGGAGCCTGCTCGTCTTGAATTGCCTATTTTGAGAACAATAGGACTAGACTGTTAATCCATCTGAAATATTATTAAGCCTATTAATATATTTAAAATATTACAAATTCTGATGAAATGATAAAGTTCGATTCTATGGGTGCGGCACAATGATAAGTAACGGTATCAAGACAGTTCTCTCCGCAATAGCTAGTGTAAACCAAGGTAAATAATCTTCTACTCTCCAGGCCAAATTTGATGAAGTAGTCACTGTTATTCTCCCAAATAAGCAAATCCAACTTCAAGAGATAGTCCCAATTAGACCTAATTAACTTAGTCAGAGCCAAGATCACAGACTTTTCTCTCCGTCGTGACCTGCTCAATGCCTCCAAGAATCTCAGGGATTCAACCTTTCCTAGGATATACATTAATAGAGACCTAACATTTAAACAAAGAGAACTAATAAAAAAAATGCAGCACTGTCCTTAACAACCAAACAACACACCCACAACCAGGAACCAGGAAACCTACATTCCCTCAGCCAACATTACTACCATCTACCCCTGCTCCATTCCTGCCTGCCCCAACCATGATATCCTAACCTGCCTCACCCCAGATACCTCAACCTGCTTCACCTGTTTCCACACCAAACCTCAGCACTAACCCACCACCAGGAAAAAAAAAACTAATCACTCCCCTCATCAACTCCATGATTTTAAACTGTGCCTTCAAGAATGTTAACAATCTAGCAAATAATTTTTGTTATGTTCAAAATTTTTGCACATGTCATAACATTGATATCTTTGGAGCCACTGAGACTTGGCTACAGCTCCACATAACTGACTCCATTCTATCCTTTCAGAACTACTCCATTTTTAGAAATGACTATAATTCCGCTAGGGCCAAGCATGGAGTTTCCATATATATAAAAAATACACACAATACTACACTATGCACCGAAGTACCATATCCACCCAATACACTACCAATTTTTTGTTTATCTCGCTTTAATCTTTTTCTATTGGTTATTTATCGCACTCCTTCTATTTTACCTGATGAAGACTTAGCTCTTATTAACTTTATTCGGCAGTTTAGTACTGGATGAGTGCTCATAATATTTGGAGATTTTAACTTGCCCTCCATTTCCTGGAAGGATCCTATTATTGATAGCAACATCTCTAACCGTGATGCACCCTACCTTGATCTTTTCACTACCCTAGGATTACACCAACATGTTACAGAACCTACCTTTATTGCCTCAGGAAATACTCTTGATCTAATACTCACTACAGATTATGATAGAGTGGGTGATGTTTGTGTCTTCCCCCCCTTCCCACACTGTGGTCATACCCTCGTATATTTCAACTATATATTTCAAAATTTACAATCCATTAATAATAACACATGTGATTCCCCCAGAAATCTTGATTGGTCTTGTGGCAAATATGCTGCCTTGAACCATGCTCTCTCCCAGTATGACTGGGATTATGAATTTCTTCATCTTGATACTAACCAGATGACTGATCACCTAACATCTATCCTCAATGACCTTACTAAATACTACATACCCCCAAAATTGTCACAGAATCGAGTACCCCCATGGCATAAAAGAGTGTCCTATCTGCTGAAAAGAGAGAAATCCATGGCTTGGACAAGGTATATTAACTCTAGACGGGATTTTGGTCGAAGATCTCATCTTACACTCCAAGAACTTTACAACTTCCATGTTGCCAAAGCTAACCTCAGACGCAATGTCTATTCTGCCCAGTGTGAATATGAGACAAATCTTATTAACCAGAGATCAACCAAACCCAAATTATTTTACTCCTATATTAGACACAAGAAGACTGATCGGCCATCTGTTGGCCCGTTCCTCGCCAATAATCAACTTTCTGATGACCCTTATATTGTGGCTAACCTATTTGTTACTGCATTTGCATCGGTATTTACAACAGATACCTTGAATAACCCCAGCCCCCACCAGCAATGTCACCAGTCCATTTCAGCAGTTGATTTCACAACTGCTGATGTTGTGACTCAGCTCAGATCACTCAAAACTGACAGTGCAATGGGTCCTGACAATATTCACCCCATGCTACTCAGAGAGTGTTCCCAAACTTTGGCCTACCCTCTCTATACACTTTTCAAATCATCTGTAACCTCTGGTGTAGTCCCCAACCTGTGGAAGCACTCTCTGGTTACCCCTATCTTTAAGAAGGGCTCCAAGAGAGACCCGTTAAATTACAGGCCCATTAGTCTCACACCAATCCCATGTAAAATACTTGAATGGATTATAACAAAAACATTGTACAGCTTTCTAGAAGAACATATTATACTAGACAATGCTCAATTTGGCTTTCGAGCTGGTAGGCCCTTGGTTGACCAGCTACTCCTGACCTACCACAGGGTTACACTATGGTATGACATGGGGCATGCGGTTGAGGTCATCCTATTTGACTTTGTGAAGGCCTTTGACCGTGTGCATCACGAAATCCTTGTAACTAAACTAACTAATATAGGCATCTCTGGGACCTTGTTGAGTTGGATCACTAGTTTCCTCCTTAACAGGACCGTGAGTGTCTCCATCACTGGTGTCTGCAGTCGTGCACTCCCAGTCAAAAGCGGGGTCCCTCAGGGCCCGGTACCTTTTCTTATCTTTGTTAACCACCTCTGCTCCAATATCTCTTGTGGGTACATGATGTTTGCTGATGATTTGAAACTGCTTCCATCTCCCAGTTGACTCTTCCTTGACCATCTCCCATGACTTACAACGTGACATAAATACCTTGGTATCCACAGCAGCCTCTTGGGGCCTAAAGTTTGCCCCTAATAAATGTGTCACATTTGCGTTTCAAGTGTGGACAAGATCTCAATGCAGGGTCGTATACCCTTGACGTAAACCCTATAACTAGAGCTACCTCCCACAAAGTTCTTGGTGTCCTCATAGATGTCAAACTCAGATTTCATCCCCATATTAGGCAGACCGTAGCCAAAGCAGGCGGTGTTGCTACCAACCTACTGAAGTCAACTGTGTGCCGCACTCCAACCTTTATGAAATCATTGTTATTTTCTGATATTAGGCCACTGATTGACTTTGCTTCACCTATTTGCAACACAGGGTTTCTGGGTGACTTATCATTACTTGAATCCATCCAGCTTTGCTGGACGAAGCAAATTACAGATTTTTCACATTTGTCATACCCAGAAAGGTTATCAAACTTAAACTTATTTTCCAAAAGAGGTAGACTCCTTAGATCCGACTTAATATTATGTTATAAAATTTTCCATGATTTATCACCCATCAAACCCTTGGATTTATTCACTATGTCACCACAGCTTGGGACAAGAGGCCATAACTTCAAAATTTTTGTTCCTAGAGCAGAAACAGAAACACGAAGACGATTCTTTTCACATAGAGTCATTCAGCACTGGAACTCCCTCCCCCATAATGTAGTAAATGCCCCAACTATCCCAAAATTTAAATCAAAATTAGCTCATGCCCTCCATGATAATCTATTCCTGCCATAAATTGCCTTGTAGTATAATCAATATTTACCATTGCTATATTACCCAACTATTTCATGTTCGACACGCTCAACCAGTCAGTTCTGTAATACTTATGTCATGTTAATCAAACGTCAATCTTGACTGGCGTGTCATTTTATCCAACTTGGCTGCTTGATCTTTGGATCGCTTGTGATCAGTGGCCCTACCAGGTGAGTTACCAGGTGAGTTACAATCCCCAACACTGCCGCTAAAGGCCATGAAGTTATTTGATACATGGTGGGAAATTAATATTAGTAAATATACGTACACAATTGTAGTAATATCATGAAAGAGAACAAAGACAACATTGATAATAATATGAAGTAACAAAAATAAACAGTGGGCGGGAAAACATCTTCATCCTGATGTTTTCCGGGAACGCATCACCATCCACCCAGCCCCACAAAAATCACTGACAGTCTGACACGAGCCCCTGAACACCGTGGGTCCCATCAGGGCAGGCGAGGTGACATCACTCCCGCTACCCACTGTACAGCCACAATTAAATATCCACCGACACTTTCCTTCCATCGTAGTAATTATCTTGGTAATAAAGATGAACATGTGTATGATCTTGCAGCACCTCATGATAATAATTGAGGGGGTTGAGTTGATGTAAGTTGTTGTCTGATTATATTTTGATATGATACTGATTTATTTGCACGATGGAAGGAAATTGTCCGTGGTTATTTGATTGTGGCTGTACATAAACATATACACATATGCACACATACAAACACAGACACACACTTACACATGCATATAAGCACCAAAATACACACATACAGACACACACGTAGACATACACATACAAATAAGAGAACTAATAAATAATATAGATCATGCGAAAATGGTCAGCCCAAAGCCGAGGGAATGATATACAAGTTAAATGTGAACATTATAAATTGACATTGCTAGGGACTGAGAAGCTCGGAAAATAGATCGAGAATATTTTCTAAGACATCGGGTTGGTTAATTATACAGTCACACATATCACGATACATTAGATGAGAGAGTCTAAAGTGGTCAATTGAGGGACAATACATGACGTAATGTCTGAGTATGAGAGAATTGGGAGCTTGACAGAGTTTGCACATTGTCTGGTCGGCGGTTGGCCGTCTAGCAACGAGTGAGGGTAGGACTCCTACCATACAGATGTCCCACTGCACGGTATCAGTCATAGTGAGGGATGGGATGCAAAACTGTTGATGTCGTTCAGCGCCAGAACGGAGTTCCAAGTCCTCTCGTGTTTCATCACGCAGAATTCTCCTCACTAAACTCTTGGAGACTGGGAGGTGTACAGTAGGTTGGGACAAGTGGCAGGCAGTTTTGGCAAGTCTATCTACCTGGTCATGTGGGTTATAAGCAGGGATCCAGATGAAAGAGACACAAAGGTCAAGGGTGGTTGCAAGATGGAGATGGTGTTGTAAGTAGAAGGTGAAAGGGGTGATGTAGAATGGAGGACTACGAAAAAGGGCTAAGGCTGCCTGTGAGTCGCTGAAAATGAGACCAGATTTTCCTTCAGTTGTGAGTAGACAAAGCTGAATTTATGGCAGACAGTTCACATTGGGTACTGCTACTCCAGTCAGGGAGGCGATGTGACGTTGAAAAGGTACCGTGGGAGTGACAGCGTTGAATGCAATGCAGGCAGCCCCTGCTTTACCAGTCGCCAGTAGGGAAACATCAGTTAAACATAAAGTGGAATGGCAGGGAATTGCTTGAAGGCTTCTGAGAGTGTTTCTAGTATGGAAAATTGTGTAAGGAGTGGCAGACAGTCCTTGTGCTTACTAAGAGGTGTGTATGTGATAGTTGGGATGACTAGTCCAAACTGGAGGTAATGAGTAGGTGTGAAGATGTGTGAGTAGGTCATGACGGATATCACTATGATCCCTACCAATTAAATACAGAATTGGGCAAAGTATTGAACAGATTCTGTGAGGCCAAGAAGCTAGGCCAGGGGTGTTGTTCTGCTTGACCTACTCCAGTTTAGTGTAATCAGAGATGACCATAACCAAAAGTGGGGAAAAATTGGCAGTGGGAGAGGGAGAAGTTTGCAGTAATTGTGTGCCAAAAACACACCTAACTATTTTTCTCTTCATATATATATATATATCAACTTAGCTGTGGGAATTATATATTGCAGCAGCTCCCTTTCGTGGGCCTCTTCTGCACTCGCGTTCACTATGTAAACAACACATTTGACGGCTAATAACTTGTAAACCACTCAGCTACAAATACATGATACAGAATATTGAGGTACAAACCCTTAGCTTTTTCCTGATGTACTTGTGAAGACTATAATGACATCAGAAGAATGGGTAGGCACCTCATAATGATATAAACTCAAAATTCACTTTAACCTCTATTTACACTAGATTTACATATCTATGTTCAGTTTCACACTCTAATTTGGTTTTAAAGCATGTCATTATCACATTTTTCAACACTACAATATAAAATATATAATGTTACTCTCGTTTTTACACACATATATGGAAATTACAGGAAAGGAATGATGAAAATTTGTCCTTCTACCATCACAGTTAAAGTAAAACTGACTAGTGGTGGCCGGTGCCCGGCTCAGTGGCATTATTCCACTTTGTATACTGGCTCGTCACCACAGCTCCCAGGCAGCCAATCAGCTGCCTGATCGCACAGCCAGTGCTGACGTCATCCATCACTTGGCTATGACGTCAAGGAGTGTTGCCAAGTAACATATATATATTGAATATTTATATTTGTTCCTCTTTATTGCTGCCAGTGTAATTGCTAATAAAAATAACTGTGCATGAAAAATAAAACGTTTTAAAGTCGTGTTTTATGTTTCTTTCTCAAATGGCACACGTCTTTACAAAAATTACGATGAGGAGTTGCTATGAAGGCTAATAATATTTCTGTATCAATTCTACCATTTTATTTACGACGAGATCTATACATCTTTAGGAAACAATTTAAACAATTAAAGGCATGGTGGGTGACAAGGGTATGGTGGTGGTGGTGGTGGTAGACATGGTGGGTGACAAGGGTATGGTGGTGGTGGCAGACATGGTGGGTGACACACCCAGGTATGGTGGTGGTGGCAGACATGGTGGGTGACAAGGGTATGGTGGTGGTGGCAGACATGGTGGGTGAAAAGGGTATTTTTGGTGGTGGCAGACATAATATCCTCCCATGGCTAACAAAAAAATATTTTTATTAACCCAAGGAAAAGCACCTGGCAGTGTAAGGGATAATATTAAATAGTTAAAAAACTAACAGAAATCTAGTGGGGTTAATCTTCATAACTGGTGTTTTGTTAGGCTTTCGAGAACAAAACAAACTACGTTTTCGGGAGAGCAATCATAAGTTAAATCGTGTATTCCATTAAATGTAATATATATAAAATTGTAAATAGTAGCTTCGTGAATTCATGAATTGTATATAAAGTTCTAGCAGTAGGAGACTGAGGCCTGTGGCAATAAATAGTAAAGCGGGTACCACACGGGCACTTTTTCCTGCGACATCGTGTCGTGCGACACGATTTTCGACGACATGTTGCGGGAAACAGGAGATTTCGGACGACGAGATGTCCACGGAAACTATCAAAAACTGTCGGGGATTTCCTGCGACAGGGAGAAAGTAATTGAAAGTCTAAAGTGAATACACTGCAATTAATATATTATTATGGCACATTATAATTTAAGTGGTGTTATGTATCATTACTTGAATATAGACATTGTATTCCTAGATCTTATATATTACATACACCGAAATTAACTGTTAAATATGAGCATGGAACATTGATTTGATTTCGGGTTTTGTTTACATTTCTGCTTTCTCCTGCCGCCTGGTCCAAACCTCTTTCCTCTTTCTTCTTCTTCCAAAGCAATTACACATGCTCCAACAGCTAAAATTGCTCGGTTAATGGCGTCCATCCTTGGTGATTTCTCTTTTGTAACAGAGTGTTTGGGTTGTCCCGCCGCCCGCGTGGTGTCGTCGGTCGTCGTTGTTGTCTTTCTTGAGAATTTGCCGTGTGATATTGTTTCCCGCGACATGTCGTCGAAAATTGTGTCGCAGGACACGATGTCGCAGGAAAAGAACGACCGTGTGATACGGCCTTAAGAAGTACTTGAACTATGTAGTGAAATTAAAGCCTAATTAAAAATATATAGAAAATTTGCAGTTGACGAAGGCTACATGGCCTATTATTAGCCTACATGGCCTATTATTGGCCTACATGGCAACTCCTCATCGTAATTGTTGTAAAGACGTGTGCCATTTGAGAAAGAGACATAAAACACGTCTTTAAAACGTTTTATTTTTCATGCACAGTTATTTTTATTAGCAATTACACTGGCAACAATAAAGGGGAACAACTATAAATATTTAATATATATATATGTTACTTGGCCACACTCCTTGATGTCATAGCCAAGTGATGGGTGACGTCAGCACTTGCTGTGCGATCAGGCAGCTGATTGGCTGCCTGGGAGCTGTGGTGACGAGCCAGTATACAAAGTGAAATAATGCGGCCCGGTGGGTGAGATGGCTGTAGCCAAGTCTCTGGCTGCCAGCCACAGTGTTACCACCTTGAAACTGTTCTCAAAATAGGCAAGAAAAGACGAGCAGGCCGAGTTGAGCTGCCGGTGATTTATTGCCGAAATTATCACTCATGTGACTAGGCCTTCATACTTTCATTATCCGATAGCACTGTAATACACACCTTTATAATCATTAATTGCAATTATAGGATTTAATTTGTAAAACTATAAGCATCAGTATGAAAGAAAGTAAACAGTATTTAGCGCAGTTTGTTATCTGACATGCAAGATATAATGAGTGTCACCTAAATGGCTTGGAAGGCGACACATCAAGGGCTGTTAGCACTGTATTCCACAGATATTACTGGTATTTATTGACTTTACATTACTATGTGCAATGTTGATATTTTCATTATTGTGGGAAATAATATATTCGTAATGCTTAACCATACGGAAGATAATGTAGAACATTAGCCCAGTATTTCTTCTTTCTGTCAGGTTGGTATGCCTGTGTGCCTTTGTAGTGTGTGGAGATGGAGAACTATACCCTCCACTTCTGCCCCTTTCCGACTCTCCCTCCCACCAGTGAATGCTTCAAATGGAGCTAACAACTCATGGTTCGGGAATACTATCTTGGCCAGAGTTGACAACACTGTAGTTGCAGCCGTCAGTTTGCCTGCCCTCTCTCTGACCCTGACTCTCACTGAGGGGGTACAGAAACTTTGGTGCCTGGGTGTACAGTCACTCATAAAAGGCAAAGCATTTTTTTAATGGTGTAGTATCGGTTCAGGCAACAGTATACGAGACATCATTGTTGGCGCTTGAGGGTCGATGTTGGCGTGCTCGACACAATTTATTTGAATGTTAGATAAGACGAAGCATTAGATGGGATAATGTTTTGAGCAATCCAGCCTTCCACCCCACACCCCCACTCCTGACGTCAGGCATAATTGGCCACAAACATTCGTAAAC
Source organism: Petrolisthes cinctipes (assembly GCA_033782935.1). NCBI lineage: Eukaryota > Metazoa > Arthropoda > Malacostraca > Decapoda > Porcellanidae > Petrolisthes > Petrolisthes cinctipes. Next base: position 340,486 of record JAWQEG010000535.1, read on the forward strand.
ATGCTGTTGGTTTCAAAGGTTTACAACATACAGAAAATGTAAGACTACTCAACTACAATACAACATTAGTATTAGGTATGTATTTTGCAATCCTTAAGTCACATAGTAAAACCATTCATTGTAGGACTTTCAGAATAATTACTTCTCTTTTCATACAGGCTGTGTAAGAATTCCTGTTGCCAACCGTACACTGTTACCAGAACAGATATCGCACGAGTTAAAAGGCGTCTTGCCTGGGGTGGTCATTACTTCTATGATTGACTGTACCACAAGAGAGGAGACAGAGAGAAGGGAAAGCATGTAGGAATGAAAATGAAAGGACGGACAGTTAAAGAGAGGCAAGAGATTAGCTCGGGTCTGAAGGGGTGCCTTCAATATCTTTATAATATTGCCTGCATTTTTTAAAGACAATTCCTTCCCCCCTAAGCCTTGCGTCTCCCGACAACACTTCATGCACTTCGTATCCTTTACTTGCCTTGTACCTCATATATATCTCCAATTTGGTCTAGTCTTCTATTCATCTGCATAATTTTTACCACTGCTCCCACTCCCATGCATGCCTTCGTGCTAGTTGCCATTATTTCAATAACAATACCTCACTATTGAGCCATAGACTTAGACAACTTGACCTGAAATACGGTTAGCCACAGTAATTCTTACACAGTATATAATTATCTTTATTTTGGAAGCACTGCAATGAATGGTCTACCAAGTGACTGCAAAACAAAGCAAACCCAATAATAATGTTATACTGTAGTTACGTTGTCTTACATTTTCTATATGTTGTAGGCCATCGAAAACAACAGCTTATGTACGAATTTTTTTGGCTAGTTGTACACGTGAATGACCCTGTGTCCATCGGCAGGCGACTGACTTTGCATAAGACTACTGTTGGCAGATAGAGTTGGTTGCAAGAGGAGGCGGAACTGACCGTGACAGAGTGCTGCAGTGTCCCTTCAAACTTAATACCAGTGCGGGCCACGTAGTTGCTCACCTCTACCGCCCACACTGCCCTCACCACAACACCTACAGTCGCCGCCACGCTCCGCCATGCCTGACACATGCACATTGTGGAACAGAAAACAATATATTAGAAATACTCTATATTAATGATGAAGAACTACTTATATATTTAAAAGCATTGGATCTCTTTAAAAGCTTTCAATTTGAAAAATGTCTCCAAGAATTATACAAGAAAGCTAGAGAGGTCATACTACCTTTAATAACAATTTTATATAAGTCTCTAAGCGTACGTAGAGTGCCATACCTTTGGAAGAGTGCCAACATTACTATATATATATATATATATATATATATATATATATATATATATATATATATATATATATATATATATATATATATATATATAAGGAGATAAATTATCGTCCATTAGGCGTAACATTTATTTTAAGTATACTGTATAGCTGAGCCTTGGAACTATAAGCTGCCTGTAATCTGAGACTCATGCAAAGCCCCGAGATTATTGAGTGAAGCTACGAGGTGTTGGATGCATCACATGTGTTGCACCAGATGAGACAGTGAAGCTTCATGATGTTGTTTGCTTATATCATACCCAACTACATGATGACACCTTTGCCGTTCCGTGGAAATGTAGTCTACTAGTGTGGAAACAAATGATCATCACCTGCAACCATTATATCTATATTTATATTAAGACTACGGAGCACAGAGGAAATCGACCTTATTAGAGTACGTCCAGCAGGCAGTATGGGAGGGACGGGGGAGTTTGTCATAGAGAAGTTCTGACTAAATGAGAGTAGTGGGGTGAAAGACAGAGTTGCCAACTTGAATTTTCGGAAGGCGCTAGGCTCACCCCCGAAAAGCGCTAAAAAGGCGCTAAATTTACGAAAAAAGAAACAAATCTTGCTAATTTTTATCAATTTATTTATTTTTGGAGGTAAAATTAATACTACTCGAGTGACAAAGGGGAAATTAATGAAAACAGGTTATACATAGTGAGTAATGCTACATTTATTATATAATGGTAATGATGCATTGTCATCGGCATCATCATCTTACAGCTATGGATGAAGGAAAAAAATGTACTATACTGTACATAGAGTAAGTGGCATTGCGAATACACACATTACATTGAGTAAAAAAGGATACATAGGATAAACAATATAATAGTGAGTAATGATACCTTGGATAACCAATAGGATAAATAATATAATAGTATATGAAGTAATATGTTACATAAGCAATATTAGACCTACATGGAGTAAATAATGGTAAACAGTATAATTAATAATGGTACATGGAGTAAAATAATGGTACATTTGGCACTTAATGATACATATAGTGTAAAATGGTATGCACATACTGTTAATAATAGCAGATTGGGTAAACAGTCTTAAGAACATAGAGTAAAAATGGTGCACAGTCAACAATAGTATTTAAAGTATATAACCCTACATAGAGTAACGAGTGGTATCAATTGTAAATAATAATACAAATTCCAGAGACAGGGTCACGACATGGCAGGTCAGGAAATCGAAGCGCGCACATATACACACTTAAATTATTTTATCATTTTTATTCTAGATGTACTAGATCCCAATCCGCAACATTGTCCTCTGTTTCCTGTTGTTCTAATGGTAGTGTGTTTGAGCATCCAGGTTGTGCAGGTAGACCTAAAAGGTCTCTCGGTTTTGCCTGAGATGACTCGTATGCCCTAAGTGAGCCTATCATTTTTAGTACATCTTTTGGCAGCTTATAATCATAGCAGCACTTTCCATTTCTCCTTAGTCCATATTTGATGGTTAATATTGCATTTAAGCTTTTGATACAAAGTCTGTTCCTAAGCTTTGACTTTACAATGTTCATGTGACTAAAAATGCGTTCCACGTCAGCGTTTGAATGAGGCAACGTAAGAACAGTCAATGCCAACTCAGCAAGGTCACTGAAGGGATTTTCTCCTGTTGCATCTCTGTACGAGGCTATTTCAGTCCAGAGTGCTATGGTGTCTGTGTTATTTTTCCACAGTACATAATGAAGCTTTCTCCACTGAAATTCAATGCGTGTACTCTACCAAAAGACACTGTTGGTTTTAAATCTCTTTCCGCATATCTTGTCGTAGAGATAATTTCATTTATGGTTTCCAGAGTAATATAAATCAGGTGGATTAATTTCCCTTCTTGCTCTTCTACTTGACCTTGAGAGAGAGAGGGAGAGAGAGTGTGTGTGTTTTTTACTTGTCTTTCCTTTTGACTGGGACTTTACGACTATATTACAAAGGTAAATAAGCAAGACTGACATGAGATCGTCTTGGCCATTCACAGTGTGTACTACGATACTGTTTTAGAAGAGCCATCATTTACACAGGGAAAATTTATGGCTAATCACTAACTGACAACTAGAGGATGAAGGTGGGGTAAGTTGGGAGGGGTGAAGGCGGGGTAAACTCTCTCCCCCAGCTCCGATCCCCCTCTTCCCTCTGTCCAGGGTAGGGGGTGGAAGGAAGGACCAAACCCTGAGCAGAAATTAGTGCTCGTGAGTGTACATGTCATAGAGGATTTGAGCTGTGAAACATCGTTCACTATTTCTTGCCATTTCAAAGTGAGTCTTAAGTTCAATCCACTGATCCAATATTCTAGCAATTGCTGATTCAATTGATAGCCAACGAGTCTGGCTTACATGTATTAATTTCAGTGGAGTTTTACCATAATTTATTAATGAAAATATTTCCTTATACCTTGCCTGGCGAACAGCAGAGTGAGCGAACCAATTATATGTCTCTTTGATCATAAACTCCAAGTTTCTGGGGAGACACTCTGCTGTAGCATGATACACAGCCAGTTGTAAAGAATGGCAAACACACTTTATCTAGATCAAATGAGGAACTTCAGCCTTGAGTTTAGCATACACTCCACTGTTCACACCCACCATCACAGATGCATTGTCAGTGCCTATTGCAACAAGATTTTGTAGTTCCAACCCATTATTTTTCAAAGACCTCTTTACAGCATCACATATCCCATTAGCATCACATTCAGCCAGTTCAACCAGCTCCAAAAAAGTCACCACAATCTTCTTCTTACTTTCAGAATAGAACCTGATAGCAATACCCAAAAGTTTTGTTACTGAAATGTCATTACTTTCATCAATTAAAAAGCTAAGCTTCTGACTCCCGATGTCGCTTTTCAGATCACTGTTAAAATGTGGGGCAATCACATTGCACACAATTGCACTGCACTTAGATCTTTTTAGCCTGAGATTTTTTAATCCTTTGCTGTCAGAAAATAGTTCTTTACACAGTTCACTGAGATGATCAACAACACGTAATGAACAGTGTTCTGCAATGAACAAGCATAGGTTTCCTTCTGTCTCCCTTGCGTCATCACTCACCCTTTCAAATGGTAATTCGGGTTGTCTCTGGGTACTGAAGGGCTCTTCTGCTTTCTTGTGCTTCGCTGTTGTGGCGTGTCTCTCGATGTCACTCAGTTTAGCCGATAATGTGCAGCCTCAGTACTTACAAACACATTTTGTATTGTCTCCCTCTATTCTTCTCAACCACTTTTCATATTTCGGGTCTTTCAACCAATCATCTCTGAAACGTTGCGTATACTTCTTAGTTTTACTCATTGTAATGGTGAATGAAGATATGATCGACAAGCGAGAGTACAGCTGAACTGAACAAGGAGTCAGGAACACAGCAAGGAGACACCAAATCGCCGACAGAGATGTAGAGAGTGACTGGTACTATTATTCTCTGACACTGTTTATATGCACTCCAGTACCCCCCTCACATCAGTGACCTGTCACCTGTACCACATCCTTTCCTCACGTAGGCCTATATGATTATCCCCCCTATGGTCCCTCCCTTCATCATAATAAAACCCACAATGGCAGACGAAATATATATATATTTTCCAAACGTTTCGGCGACTACTGCCCCCCCAACGGGAACCGCCTTGACGTGGTGGGGGGGCTTGCATGTCTCTGAGGCCTGGCGAGCTAGACTAGAGGGGGCTCGGGCCCCTGCTCTGCCCCGATTTCGGGGAGAGAGGGCTTCCCATGCTAGTAAGGTTGCCAGTGAGAGACCAGACTAAATGGTTCCCATGCATTAGGCTGCCAGTACGGGCCAACAGTGCTGCCCTCCGGAGGGACTGCCCTCTAGGGGCCGTCCTATGTTGGATGGTTGGGTGTCTGGGCCGGGAGATGTTGGGGAAAGGGGTCTCAGCACCGTCGTGGGCAAACTTTCGAGCCATTGGGGCTGCTTTTTAAAACGAGTGGCCCCGTGGGGGAAGAGGTACCCCGCCCACGGCGACCAGCGCTCGGTCCCCTCATCTGCCCGGTAGGTAGTAGCTCTTGGCTCCTGGGGCCAAAAACACCAAATCAATGATATATGGATAAAGAAAAGCCCCAATCTCTTCCTCGAGCGGTGGTCGATCAGGCCCTCGAGACGTCACTCTCTGGTCATGGTAATATGCAGAAAGCTGCAAATAAGACTAGACCTAGCAGGTCGGGTCTTGTGTCGAAGAACCCTGTTAGCGATTTGGACACGTTAATGTTAACGAATGTACTTGCATCCCTTTCCTATAGCGCTATCCACTCAATTTGTAAGTGTTTTGGAGTAGTTCTTCGAATCCGAATCACATATGACAGTGATTGTAGGTCTAATCGGTGCTATATTACTTTCAATACAAATGCTGCTGCCAAAGCAGCATTTGAGGCAAAAGATTCTCTGACGGTGGGGGATACTCATTGTAAAGTTCAGATGATGCGGTCCATCAATGTTGTTGACAGTGACAATGACTACTGCCCTAATATATTTGATGATTCTATAGAGCATGTCCCAAAGGAACGTCGGATTCCTACACCCTTTTGGTTTGTGGCTTACTAGAGGGAGGGACGTGGTAACCTTATCCATGCTTCCCGGTATCTGGAGAAAGAAAATGGATTATTACCAATGGGCCACATAAAGAAATATGGTAAGGGCATTTTAATCAGAGCCAAAGATCTTACACAGGCCATGATGCTCCTCAATCTCCCCTATCCTTCTGATAGCATGTTTGAATCTATTAAACCACATCGAACATTTAATTATAGCAAGGGGCGTATATATAATGAGGACCTGTATGAATTCTCAGAAAAGGACATTCTCGCTATGTGCCCAGACAGTGTCCAACGAGTAACGAAGATGAAGCAGTAAAAATATGATCATCCTCACTTTCTATGGCTCGCATATCCCAGATCGCATTAACATTAACCCCACCTCATTTGAAGTGAAGCCTTTTGTTGAGCGTCCCCTACAGTGTTTCTGTTGTTATGAGTTTAGTCATGGGAAGAGGAACTGCAACAACCGTTCCCGGTGTGGTAATTGTTCTGCTCTTGACTCACATCTTACTTCTGAGTGTCGGTCAGAGAGTTACTGCTTTTACTGCAGAGATGCTCACCCCTTGCGTTCTCGCCAATGTAAGATGTACCTACTTGAGCAGGATATCCTCCACTTGGCTAATACTCAATTCATTAGCATAGGTAGTGCCAGACGGCAACTCAACTTCAGGCGACAGAAGGATGGTGGTGTGAAGACATACGCCTCCTCCCTTCGCCCTAAATTGGTTGCAGCACCCTCTCAACCCTCTCAAGAGGCAGCTGCTTTTTGCTCTAGTGAGCGTTTCTAAGGTTGCTCTACATAATAGTTTCTCTGTCTTGGAAACTTTATCAGACACTCATTCTTGTGACCCTTCAACTGATGACAATTCTCAGACTTTAGCTAAAGGTGTCCATGTGGTAGAGGTTCACGCTGCCACACGCTCTCCAAAAAGGAAACTTAAGTCACCTAAACTACCACAGAGACGCCTTCGTGGTTCCTCTGAGGCACTTGACTCTATAGATGTTCCACCTTGTGAGGCAACCATCTCTATGGACTCATCCATAGTTTCCTCTCAATTTCACCAGAAGCGTTCTCGTGGCTCTGATGAATCTCTTGATTCAACAGAAGTTCCTCCTCGCAAGCTTCCTTCGGGATCATCAGAGGGGTGTGAAGTTAATGTGGATGCCACGGATGTTGTGACTTCAAAAGATTCACTTTCTCTTCCGCTTGAGCAGCGGAGTGATTCTACCACCTGTATTATGGATGTTGATGTATTTGCCTGTGTCAGTGATACCACTGCTGTACAGGACAGAACCAATGTAATTGTTTCAAAGAATATCCCATCTCATATACCTTCATCTTCTTGTAACATATCAGATGCTTCAGGGACTCGTCTACGGGTCCCAATTACTGCCCCAAGTACTACTCCTCGGGTTCGCTCTTCTTCTAGTGGCCCAGGATTAGACAAATCTTATTGTTTGAGTAAACCCTCAGGTCGAGGTGGTAGTGGGAAGTACCTCCGTGAGGCTTCCCAAAAATCAGAACTAAAGTAACACCGTTCAAGATCCTTCAGTGGAATTGCCGTGGCTTGCGTGCTTCTTGGGAGGAACTGCGCGTTCTTCTCTGTAGCTTCTCTCCTGCATGTGTTTCTCTCCAAGAGACAATGCTTGGGGACTACATTCCTGCCAGTCCTCCAGCATACTCAGCATTTTATTCCAATTCATTTGAAGGGCAGGGTCATCATGGTGGCTCTGCCATCCTAGTTCACCGAGATATTCCATGCACGAGCCTGGAGCTTGACACTCCGCTCCAGGCTGTTGCAGTTAAGGTTTTTATGGACCGCCCGTACACTGTGTGCAGTCTATACCTTCCTCCCAGTGTTACAGTTGAGAGGGGTGATCTCAACCATCTTGTACGGGACCTTCCATCTCCCTTTATTTTATTGGGTGATTTTAATGGTCGTCATCCTCTGTGGGGTTACAGTTCCGTCAACCCCATGGGTGTTTTATTGGCTTCTTTTATTGAGGATGAGGGATTATGGGTTTTAAATACGGGAGATGTGACACATTTTAATAGCCCTACTGGGACTTTTACCGCCATTGACATTTCCCTTTGCTCACCCAGTGCTCTGTTGGATTTTACTTGGAGAGTGTTGCCTGACTTATATGGCAGTGACCATTTCCCTATACTTTTAGAAGGTAACAGGTACGAACCACAGTCTTGTCCTCCTAGGTGGAAATTAGAGAAGGCTGACTGGCAGTTTTTTAGAGAGCTAACTTCTTCGGTCTCTTCTGTAGCCGATTTCGGTAGCCCTGACGAGGCTGTAACATATTTCACTGATATGCTCCACTCTGCTGCTCTCAACTCTATCCCTAGAACTTCTGGCTACTTTCCCAAACGTCTTGTCCCTTGGTGGTCACCAGTCTGCACCACTGCTGTGCGGGAGAAGCTCGCTGCTTTCTCTCGCCTTCGTCGCAATCGTGGGACCCAACTCTTTTAGAGGACTTCCGACGGGCAAGGGCTCGGGCTAGACGAGTCTTAAAAGAGGCCCGACGTGCATCTTGGAAGGCCTATGTGTCTTCAATTAATACTAAAACTCCATTCACCCAAGTGTTCAGAAGAGTCCGTAAGATGGCGGGGAAGTTTTCTCCTAGTTCTACACCTGTACTTAAGGTCAATGGAATTAAGATCATGGATGGTTTGACAGTGGCCAATACCATGGCGGAGGCTTTTGCAAAGGTCTCCAGCCGTGACTCTCGACCTCTGGCTGTCAGGCATGAGTTAAGAGCCAAGGAGCGTACTGTCCTGGATTTCTCAGGGAATGAGAATGAAAGTTATAACCATATATTCACCCTGAGAGACCTGCATTCTGCTCTCTCTCTCTGCGGCGACACTTCTCCTGGGCCAGACAACATCCCATATGCAATGTTACGACACTTCGGTGAGGAAGCGATCTCATTTCTTTTAGCTTTATATAACAGAATCTGGCTGGAGGGTGTCTTCCCTTCTGGGTGGAGGGTTGCTACCATCCTTCCTTTTCTCAAGCCGGGCAAGGACTCTGGTGTTGCCCTCAATTATCGACCAATTGCCTTGACCTCCTGTCTCTGTAAACTATTTGAAAAGATGGTGAATGTCAGACTGGTATACTTCTTGGAACTGGGTGATTTTCTGTCTCCGTCCCAGTCTGGCTTTCGTAAACACCGTTCCACTACAGATGCTCTGGTCAGGTTGGAAGCTGCTGCATGTGAGGCCTTTGCACGACATCAACACCTTGTCTGTGTATTCTTTGATTTAGAGAAAGCCTATGACACTACATGGCAATATGGCATCCTGAAGCAACTCCATTTATATGGCCTGCGGGGTCGCCTTCCACGCTTTCTTAAGGAGTTTCTCAGTGTTCGCAGTTTTTCTGTGAGGGTTGGTACAACCCACTCAGCATCTGTTGCACAGGAGGAGGGCGTCCCCCAGGGAAGCGTCCTCAGTGTCACATTGTTTGCAGTAGCAATTAATGCCATTGCCTCATCCCTTCCAGACGGTATAGCTAACTCGATGTACGTTGACGACCTAGCAGTCTGGTTTGCTGCTTCCCGTATGTCAGTGGCGGAGCGCCGCATGCAGCTTGCCCTTGACAGGGTGTCACGTTGGACTGGTTCTCATGGGTTTCGATTTTCTCCTTCCAAGACAGTTGCTATGCACTTCTGCCGCATCCGAGGCGTCCACCCGGATCCGGACTTATTCATGTATAGTCATCGAATACGATGTGTCGAGGAGACTCGCTTTTTGGGTCTCCTTTTTGACAAACGTTTGACTTGGGTTCCCCACTTATGTACACTTAAGGTCTCTTGCCTCAAGGCTCTTAACCTGTTGAGGGTCCTGAGCCATACATCCTGGGGGGCTGATCGGGCCACCCTCCTCCGCCTATACCATGTTCTTATTAGGTCAAAACTCGACTATGGGTGTGAGGTGTACTCTTCTGCCACCGATGCCCGTCTCAAAGTTCTAGACCCTGTTTATCATGCTGGAGTACATCTGGCGACCGGAGCCTTCAGGTCGTCCCCAATCCCCAGTCTCCTGGTGGACGCTAATGAGCCACCTCTTGATCTCCGTCGCCAGTCCTTGATGGTTCGTTGTTGGCATCGATTACATCGACTCCCTACCTTGCTTGGCAGTGTCATCTGATATCATGTCTCAGTACTACCTTTTACATTCTCATGCACCATGGCCCTTTGGCTTCCGGGTCAGGAAGGCTATGGAGGAGATGGGCATAGATGACTTCCAGATTTGTCCTGTGAGGGTCCCCAGGGTGGCTCCATGGCTTCTTCCAGAAGTTTTCCCCTGCACCTGCTTTACAGACAAGAACGAATTTCTTCCTCCTCCAGTGGCTCGTTCCCTCTTTGTAGAACATGCCTTCACTCACAGGGAGTCTCTCCCTGTGTACACTGATGGGTCAAAGTCTGATGCTGGAGTTGGCTTTGGAGTTGTCTTTCCTGACTTTTGCCGTGGAGGCAGGCTCCCTTCTGTCATGTCCATTTTTACTGCTGAGCTCTCGGCCATTTTATATGCCCTGCAAGTGATTTCTACTCTCCCTCAGCCTTCGTTTACTATTTTTAGCGATTCCTGTAGTGTCTTGCAGGCCTTGTGCAATTTTAACTCTTCCCATCCCCTGGTTTTTGCCATTCTTGAGTGGCTTGTCCTCCTGGGTCATCGTGGCCCAAAGTCACTTTTTGTTGGGTCCCGGCCCATGTGGGTGTTGATGGGAATGAGCGGGCTGACGCCCTGGCTAAGGCTGTGTCCTCCAATTCCCGGCCTCCTGCCAGGCGTCATCCTGTTCCTGCAGTGGACCTTCGACCCTACATAGATGCTACCGTTCGTTCCTGCTGGCAGGACAGATGGGACACCGTTGGGGCTAACAAGCTCCGTGACATTCGCCAGCGCCTTGGTTTGTGGAGCTACAGTGGCCTGTCCCGCCGGTGGGAGACGGCTCTTGTCCGTCTCCGCATTGGCCACACATTATTGACTCATGGCTTTTTAATGGAGAGAGCTCACCCTCCCTACTGTGATGATTGTCTTGTCCCTTTGACAGTACGGCATCTTATTGTCGAGTGTCCCAGCCTTGGGGACCTTCGTCGTAGGCACCTCTCCTAGTACCGGAAGGGTGACGGTTCTTACAGTCTCTCCTAGGTGCTCGGGGAGGAGGCTTGTAGTGTGGGAGGGAACACTCTCTCCTATGTGGAGGAGGCTGGCCTCCTCCAAAAGTTGTGAATTTTATTATATTTATGGCTTTTTAGATAGTTCAACATTTTCTTATCTTTTATATATGTTACTTGAATTAGTCAGGTTTTTTTTTTTTGTATAAATGTGCCATTTAGTTTGTATGTTCTTTTATTCATGCTGCCTATCCCTTTCGGGGTGGAGAAGTATGTTTAGTTTGTGTAAATACTTTATTAATGATGTAGATGACTACTTTGTGTTGGGCGGTATATGACCATAGCTGTTGCGCCGCCAAATGCCTCATGGCATTTCTAAATTAATCAATCAATCAATTGTACGTTTAATTGATGCTGTTAAATACAATTTGAAACCATATATGTCAGAACTCATAGACATATACAGTGAGAATAATCAGGGATAAAGGTCAACTGGGAAAATCTTATTTGACATTTTACTTAAAACATTTGCAAAATATAATATAACACCTAGCAATATCATTGGTATTTGTGGCAGACGGTACATCAAAGATTATTGGGGAACACAACTCTCTCAGCAGTAGGCTAAAAAAGATCAACCGGGTAATACTGTGTTGAAGTGCATCTGCCATTCTCTGCATCTGTTTACCTTAGGGGCGGCTAAAGAGTAAAACCCTGTCAGACTCGCTGGCTTTCCCTTCATAAAGCTGTGGAGAGAGCAATAGAGCAGTGGCAAACATTAAAATTATATTTTAATCTAAAAGAATCTGAGGAAAACCTTAGAATAATTGAAATTATTAATGATATGATGGATCCCTCAGTTTTTCTCATTCATAATTTTCTAAATCTCATTTTACCAAAAGTCACAAAAGTTTATATACTCTTTCAGAGGGAAACACCAACGGTACACGTTGTATATGAAAATATAGTCAAACTATATACAAATTTGCTTGGGTGTTTTTGCCATCCAGATATCGTAACAAAGGGAGACCTCATGCAGTGCGATCCTTCAGCTTCAAATATTTTTCTTGGAACAGCAGTGCATGCCTTGCTTCAAACAGATACCTTCAAAGACCAGACCATGGTAAATTATGTGAGAGATCGTTGTTGGAAATTTATGATAACATTGTGCCAACCGATAAAAAAAAAATCGAGTTGAATGATAAGCTTTGGGAGATGTGTTCCTACCTGTCAACAAAATATTTTTTGGATAATAATTCAAGGATTAGCATGCCATCCCTTTACGATTTGGGAAAATATGTCCCAAGAATTTACAATGGTGATGAACAGAAATTAGATTCTGAACATTAAGATTAAACACCACTACACCACGCCAACAACTATTTGAAAAAAAATTCAATGTTTTAGAATATTATGGGATCTTATCCATAATTACAGATAATAAGGGAAATTACCTTTTCAAAGAATATACAACCTTTGCCTTGCATGTTATGTCCTTGCCTACATCTAATGCAGATACAAAGCAGATTATTTCAAAACTTAACCTAATCAAAACTGACACAAGGAACCACTTGCAGAATGAGTCTATCAATGCCCTTATACATTTATCAGAATCGGTGAAATCAGGAGGATGTTGTGTGAATTATAACCCCTCAAATAGTATGATACAAAGTATTTTGTAACCGAAGTGAGAGGAATCATTGATGCGTAAATATGGTTTATTTATTTTAAGCACAATTTTTTTTTTTTTCACACAAAAAATTCGATACTTTGATTACCATGAACATGAATGTAAATTAATGACAAAATTGAGTATATACATTTGCTATCCCTAAGTTAGTGATTTTCTCAGAGTGGTATCTCGACAGAAAACATTGTGTTCTACACATGTTTGTTCATATGTGTGATTCATCCACGGGCAGTGTGGACGAGACGGCAACACTGCATTTATCCACATCACTATCTGGAGAGAGCAGCAACACCGTCACTCAGGGCATATTTTAATATCACAGCTGACCATTTGGTAAATTTGATGAAGAACATGTTTCCTGATTCCACCATTACCCAGGGGTTAAACATGAAACGGACACGCTGCACTGAAGTGATGAAGACCCTAGGCCCAGTTGTAACGGAAGAACTTATTGCTTAGTTAAAAGCAAATAAAATGCTCTGTTATAGTAATAATATTTGAAAATAAATTGCGAGAATTTTTTGTTTTTCATATTTGGATGGCAACCCCCTGAGGTAGGAGGCTACGGATATCTTCCCAGTATCCCTGCTTGTTGTACGTACTACAAGGCGACTGAAAGGGGCATTCACTTCTCCAACTGTCGTTTGGTTTTCATCTATTCTCTTTTTTGCTTACTTACCCACTTGCCAATCACATTCTTCCTCCAGCGCAATATGACCTCTCTTTTGCGGTGCATAATATCAATCAATCAATTAATTTGGATGGCAACAAATACATTTTATACTCTCCACATGGTTTGCATAATAACAGATCTTTTCTAACAAATTTACTACATCCAGTTCTTCAATTACTTTGTAATGCAGAAAATGTGGGATACCATCAAATATTATATAGGACTATCTATATTTCCAGAAGGTGTTTAATACAGTACCACACATTGCAATTATTAGTTAAGCTGGTATACTCACATGGTGTCTGAGAGTAATTATTATTGTGTGCATGAAGTGGAAATTGGCTGTCAAATCTAATCTAACCTAATCTACTCTAAAGGAGTTTTGATAAATAAAGACGTTTCTGACATCCTGTACAAAGTGGTGTGTGTACAGGACCAAAAGATCAGTCCTGGGCCATCACTCTTTCTGATATACATAAATGTTTTAGACTGTGGACTTGTTTCGAGAATATCCAAATTTGATGACATAAAATTCGCCGGTAATGCACAATTTCAAGATGATTGTGAAACCATACACCGATACCAAAACACCCTGCCAAACTGGAGAGTCATAAAACTATTGACATAATAAACCATGAAAATTAATTTTACCTTCATACTCAGTGACGAATAAAAAAATAATAGTCTCAAATTAAAGAAACAATATCTTAACACTAAGCTTCATACGAAAGAACATTTCTAATATCAGGGTCGTTAACTAATGGAATAAACTGACCACATCTGCGGTGACAGCAAATTTAACGAATAGGAGTTTCGTGAATAAGAATTCTAATCTATTATTCTGTTACAAATAGTAGAGTAGCAGATATTAGAAAAGTGTTTCCGTTTCAATACCATAAATTTTGGTAAACATTTCTCATTTGCTCCTTACATAGAATAATATTATTCTATATTAAAAGTTGGGCTTGTTTTCTTCATTTTTCCAACCGATGTATTCTCTTCAAGTAATATATATTTTTTTTTTCTTTTTTTTTTTTTAGGTAATCAAGTAGCCTCGTAAAGCCACCTGCCTACTGTTGTCTGTGCTTCCTTTGTATATAATTATAAACATTCCTCCCTTCCGCATATCTTGTCGTGTCTCTTCCATCCCTCCACAATTATCATGGCCATGGCATTAATTTCTCCCCTCAATAAATATCATCCTGTCTTCCTGACCTCGAAAGCATGCATTAGCTCTCGTGTCCATTTATCTTTTTGTCGTGGTATGAAGGTATGTACAGTACCACACGAGCCATGTTTTATTCATTCCTTATCATTAATTCTCACCCTTGATTACTGTCCTATCTTTAATTCACCTTCTCCTTCATTCTACAATGTCTCCCAGACCTAGGGCGGTCTTGTTTCATACTCAGATCATCACCTATCCAACAGCTAATTTAACTGAAGAGGAAGAAAGAAAATCAATCAAGGTCTGAAAGACCATGTAGCCCAAGGGAAAACAAAGATAAGAAGGACAGCAATCACGAAGGAAATGGAAGGAAAGGAATGACAGTTGAAGACCTGAAGGCAACACTCATCTACACATAACTACTAATATTGTCTTTAGATATTGTATTACATCAACATGACAGTTTGTGGTTCAGAATTTGAAAATGTATACAGTAATGCCTTCTTTTCCACTGTAGTTATGGGTGTGTATTGCACTGCTTGTAATGAATCTGTGTACAGGAAACCCTTGTTGTACAATTCCTCAAAAAAGTATTGGCTCTCTTTTTGCGGGAAACAATGAGAAAAATCAGCGATGTGATCTGAAACACACCCGAGACCAAGTAGCAGAGGGTGCTGATGGTGTAATGGTTAGCACACTCGCCTCGCAAGTGAGAGAGATCCTGGGTTCGATCCCCAGGTTAGTGGAATTGTTGGACAATTTTCCTAGCCCCCTTTGTCCCTGTTCACCTAGCAGTAAGTAGGTACCCGGCTGTAAGAGCAAGGATAGCAACCTTGTAGGCTGGGGGAAGATGTGTTGATGTAACTAGACTTGACTGCCTTAATGACCAACACCATGAGTCGATAGGCATAAAGCCCTAAATCTTTTTTTTTCCAAGTAGCACAAGTTGGTAGTCCTGAAATCTCAGTTGCCATGTGCCACTTATGCATACCCATTGGTTCACAACATATTCTTGAACCATGCCATTACGTTTGAAACTAAAGCACTTTGATGGTCCATGTTGGTGTAGCTTTAGTAAGTGCTACAGTTCTACACGTCTCAGTATCATGGTTCAAAGTGAGGTTGAAGAGGCATCAATACATTATATAATAGTCAGTTCCTACAGTTAGGATGAATCAGTGTTTATTATTATTATTATTATTATCATTATTATTATTACAACAGTGTATCTTTGTTATGTAATTATGCAGGTATGTAATCTTGTATTATAAACACCACACCTTTTCGATAAAATTTGAAAAGCGAACACGCGAACTTCAAGATAATCTATGGCACTTCAATATACTGTCATGTTTCAAAGTTTGTACTGAAGCAAACACCATTTCGATTCCTACAGGATACAATGCAAAATGTGAAGCATGAACTAAATCATTAAGGAACTGGTTCAGCTAAAATCCTTAAAATTAAAACTGTTTTGTGAATCGCATTCGTTCTCAGTTAATATGCTGCCTGGGGATCTGGATATGACGATTCTCTAGAGCAGTCCAGGCCGATGTTGTCAATTCAGTGACAATTTAGCCATTTTTGGCAGTTTTGGGGGGACTGGGCTATAGCCAGTAGTGTGTCAATGTTCTATCCTAACTTATATAATATATCTATCTATCGATCTTTCTAGCTTCTCTCACATCTCGTCCTACATTCTCTCTCTCCCTCTTTCTTCTCTTTTCTTCTCTTCTCTTATCTATCATTCGCATGAGGTGGGAAGCGAGGGTTCGTTTATATCACGCCATACGTCTGGCACACCGAGAAGTTAACTCGGGCTGTGATTGGCTCTAATTTCTCCTATGGCACATACCCAGTTAAAGTTCGGTAAAATGTCACCCGGATAAGGAAGGCGGAAGTTAGCAGGGAGCCCGGACCGGGCTTGCGATTTTTCAATACCCCCCCCCTCCCCTCCGACTGAAATTGTTAAGGGAGAAGTACAGTGTTGGTAAATCTGGCACAGCTGATTCCTCTGAGTCTAGGTCATTCCAAGCAACAGGCCCATTAGTTCTGTTTCCTGGCATTATTTTGAGGAATGAAAGCCCTCCAGTGTACAGTACCAAAAGTGCATTACTTCCTTCATCTGCTCAGCAACTACCGTAATTAAATGAATAGTTAACTTTCAATCTGCTTAATATTCTAATAAAAACCATAACTTCATTATAGTACATACCGGTATTTCACTATTGGTAATTCAATCTACTGCAATCAACAAGAAACTAAGTAAGGGACCCAGTGCTCGTGTATGAGACTCGATGACTTTTGATTCATCCTTTACTATGGCACGAAACAAACACCTTTAATAAAGGTAGTTTTCGTGGCAATGTTTGAAGGACTCACTAACCTCTAATTTCTTTACTACATCACGAGGGTCCTTGAACTACAGTAATGCCTTATTTTCCACTGCTGTTATAGGTGTGTATTGTACTGCTTGAAATAAATCCATGTACTGTACAGTAAACTGTTATTATCCACTGGGTTTATGGGTGGTGTGTACTGTACAAAGAGGGTTTGCTGTACACAGTGTTATACACACCCTTGTACTTGTACTGGAATTGACATGCAGACTTGCAGATTGACCAATTAACAGACTATACAAATTTTCTTTGCTCAAAATAATTCTTACCGTGTGAATGTACATCAGGTGGAATAAAAAGAGGAGGGGAGAGGAGGATGGAGTCAGTCAGTCTGGAAGTGGCCAAGCAACTGGAAGCGAGAGAGGAATGTTGCTGTTGTCGATGCGATGGTGGCTGGTGGTCGAGTGGTTGGTTGGAGTCAGCAAGGCTCACCCACCTATCAAACTAATGGGCCTATCACATTGGGCCGATTTCATAGTGGCTTTGCTTTGTTGTGATGCTCCCCAGCCACACTTGTCAGTTTTAATTATATCCAACAAACTCGGTATCCATATCCACAAAATCTGTCAGGTAGTTCCATTATTACGATATTCTGATAGTGGAGTCGTCATATTCATCAAATAATTCACTCATGAGTCATTTACACAGGTCAGTTTCTTTCGTTATGGTGCTTGCAAACCAAAACAAACCACTATGGAATCGGCCCATTGGCAAGTATTTCCTCCGTTTTCCATCCACCTTCCTCCGAATTGGGCTAAATTTGCCTGTCTTAGATTCCTCTTTGTCCTCTACACCTCATAAAATGGGTTGGCGGACGTAGGAAACTTCAAATTGACTACAGGACTGAAGAAAATAGGCCCGTGCGATACTCGCTTTAATTAAGGGGAAGTTTTTTGTTGGTAAATCTGTAGCAACTGAATCCTCCAAACTATTCCAAGCAACAGAACACCATTATTTTTGCTCCTCTGGTCCTGTTTCCTTTGGAGGACACAAGACACTCCAATGTACCAAAAAAGAATTACCGTACCACCTTAAGAGGTTAATCCATATTTGATTAAATATTGTGATTTTATTTCTCGAAAGCATACCAGGAAACTTGATAATAATGTGGCCAGTTGTTGCTTGGAATGGTTTGGGGAATCTGTCGTTCCAAATTTACCAACACTATTCTGTAGTATCTCCTTACTTAACCTCCCGGCCTGTCTACCTGCCTGCCTGTCTACCTACGTATCTACCTATATACTTACCACAATCAATACCATCACTTGTGTAATTATGTGATATGTCATGGTGACGTTTGGATTGATGGAAGACCACGTTCTTTGTGGTACTGTGTTCTTATAGTGATACACTTCATTTTACCATGCCCCAGTGATGTTCCTGTATAATTATTATAGTATTGTAGGCCCTCGATTTGTACTAAATAAATCACGGTCCATAGAATATTCTCTGGACCCTGGAATACATATATGTATCCACCACTTCATTTTACACCCAGTCCCTCACTGAACATCACCAAATGTTTTCCCAGGCTTCTGTTAATCATTGTCAAACATAGATGAAGACTAGTGATTTATTGAGCCTGTCTGTAAAGGATAGTGCTAAATTTATTCAGGTTATATCGAGGGCTTGCTGCATCAGGTCTAATTGCTGACTCCACCATTTGTATTATATACTTCTGGTGCATCTGAGTGCCTTCATTCCCACAAAGAATACCTGGAAACCTAACTAGATTAACAAAGGTGATGGTATCAATCAATTATAATTATAATTAATACCCCCTCAATAGTTGCCATGACAGAGAATGCCTCCACGCACAAATACGATGTGGGGAAAGACAGAATTTAATACGTAAACTTTTTGGCAAATTTGGGATACCGGTACTTCTCCACTAGTCCAGGCCAAAAAAACGATCAATGAGTTAGTTAGTTAGTCAATATACATTATTGAAAAATTACACCTATGTAGGAGGTTGTTCCTGCTTGTCTCCCCATACAATGAAAAGCACAAGCATATGTATCATAAGTATTATAGGTACACTTGCAATCCAAAATTTGTATCCAGATTTTGTTGGAGTTTCGAATCATTTGACATACTAGTGAACCAATTACAACGCTTATTCTGTTTTATATTTGCTTGAGCTCGCTTAATACTCGATCAGGCTATTCGAAGCAAGCCTGGAAACATATTTTGGATTGCGAGTGTACAGTCGGCGGCAGAAGTCCTGTCGCCTCACCTGCTTCACCGAGACATTCTACACCTAATAATCTCGAGTCTATCAACATCGCGTGCCTCGGTGAAGCAAGTGAGACGACAGGACTTTTGCCGCCGACTGTACAGCACAGTACACTCGTTTTTTTTTTTTTTTTTATTAATTGCGCGGTAGCATCAATCAACAGGCAGGCAACAATACATACGGGTAGGCGGGACCCATGAGAATACAATGAATACAACCACACACACACACACATCACACACACACACACATCACACACACACATCACGAAAACATAACAGAATGGAGCACAAGCATACAGACAAATATTTACACTATGACCTATTTAAATCCACAAAAACGAAGGTGGCGTACCAGAAGTTCCTCCAGAACCTGGTGGTTCAGCAGGTGTCGACAAACCACATCAAGTGGCAGGCTCCGGGGCAGTAAGTGTCGGACAGTGGGGCAGGCCAGGCAATAGTGCTCTACAGTGTTAGCACGAGGTGCTCGACACAAGCGACACTCAGTGAAGGGAGGCTCACCCTGCATCCCAGCAACCTGCCACATTGGCAGGTAGCCAAGCCTCAAACGAGCAGAGACTACATTGTGCCTCCGAACCATCAGGCCTCGACGACGGTAGGAATATTTGTGACGGCAGACAGACTCATAATGTGTGATGGAGATGCTGAAGGGCCTCTCTGCATCCCTGCATCGCCGTACAGGGAGGAGAGCGGCGGAGCGGACTTTAGAGAGGTAACATGTCAGGGAGAGAGGACGTCCAACACCACGAGGAGGCAGATGGCAGGCTTCCTTTGCGAGTCTGTCAACTGTACCATTGTGACGTAAACCTACATGGGATGGCACCCATAAAAATTTGACAGTCAAGATACGATGACACAATAAGGACAAAAACGATAAAATCTGCTGAACAACAGTAGAGTGTGTGGGCTAAACACTAGAGAGAGAATGAAGGGCAGGTCTGGAGTCACAAAAAATGGCAGCATTCACTCCACGTTGACAAACAACACTAACAGCATCCAGAATGGCATACAGGTCACACAATGTTGAGCTAGAGTGGTTACAGAGACGACGGCCAACCCAGCCCCCTGGAGGTGACTCCATGTCAGGTGAGAAAACGGCACAACCTGCTGCACCATCCACTTGCAATGAGCCATCAGTATAAAGACAGTATGGATCTGTGATGGAGGAAGTCACTGTTTCTATGTGTTCCAGAGCCAACTGCCGCTGTAGAGAAGGCAGTTCCGACTTGGAAGTAGGTGTGAAGCTCACATCAGGTGTTGGTAGCATCCACGGAGGGGGTCCTGGGGGGACGTCGGCTGCAATTATATCTATATTAAGACTACGAAGCATAGAGGAAACAGACCTTATAAGAGTACGTCCAGCAGGCAGTATGGGAGGAAGCGGGTAGTTTGGTCTAAGAGAAGTCCTGACTAACTGAGAGTAATGGGGTGAAAGATGTGGGAAATGGAGGCACTTGACAGTAAAGCAAGTAACATTAGAATAAATTCTCTCCTCTAACGGGGGAAGACGCAACTCACGCTGCATGTTCACTATCCTGGTCGACATTGGACAACCGAGAATTATTCTCATTGCTCTATTCTGAAATTTTTCTAATGTTTCAGGAGTAGCCCTGGGAAGTTGAATCAGGGCAGGGGAGAGGTAATCAACAACTGAACGGATAAAAGCAATATAGATAGTCCTGGCTACTGGGATGGAGATGCCCGAGGAGTTGTTAGTGAGCCATTGAAGTGGCGTAAGTCGGCGCTGGAGACGACCCAATAAGTCCTGGACAATGGGATGGTCTTGAGGTCTGGCAGGGACAATTGGCCAAATATTGACTGGTATGCCCAGGTAGCGATACTGGGAACACATGGGAATGACAGTCCCCCCAATGGTGAACACTGGCCGAGCTTGAGGAAGGCGGCAGGTGAATATTCTGCTCTTATCTGGGGAGACAATAATGCCACAGTGAGAGGAGGACACAGAGAAGGAGTCAAGAAACCGCTGGAGATCCCTTGGTGAGGTAGAATGAACACAGATATCATCAGCATAGCACGTAATTGTAGTTCCAGGTATATCAGGGAGAGAAGTGAGCAGCCGATGCATCAGAATATTAAATAACAATGGGCTGAGAACACCCCCTTGAGGCGTACCAAGATGAAAACTGCCCAAAGGACTGAGCGCACCACTGAAAAACACACGGGAGGTCTTGTTACTCAGGTAGCCCCGAATCCACCGTAATAGATTACCCTTTATCCCAAAGTCAACCAGTTGATCCAAAATGATGTCTCTATTAGCAACATCGAAGGCACTTCGAAGGTCAATGAAGGCCACCACACTGTCCCTGTTAAGGCGAGTGTACAGGTCGACTAGGCAGTGGTGTGTACCCCGTTGGGGAAGGAAACCAAACAGCCATGGAGAAAGGCGATCTTCCAGTCTGTACATGAGACGATTGAGTAAGATTCTCTCCATAACTTTACAAAAACAGGAAGTCAGGGAAATAGGCCTGAACTTCGCAGTGTCGGGCTTAGGGATGGGTATTATTGTGCTACTGGTCCAGGCTCGTAGTACACAACCATCACGAAGACAAAGATTGTACAGTAGAAGTAGAGGGTTCCCAGGAACTTGTTGAAGTAGGCGCAGCACAGCATAAGTAATACCATCATCACCAGGGGAAGAAGCTCTACCCCGAGAGAGAGCACGTCGCAACTCCTCCTCAGTTATCACCTCTACATCATCGTCGTCATCTTGCAACAGAGCAGACATTAAACGTAGCCGACGGACAGCAGCACGGGAAGTGAGTGCATCTTGTATGTGGATGGGTAGACTGGCTGAGGTAGATTGTTCTGAACAGGCATCGACAAGTTGTTGGGCATAGGCGGAGGGAGTGTGATGACAAGCAGTGGCCAGTGTCTTTTTAACAACCCGACGGATGAGGTGCCACATAGAAGCCACACTTGTTTGCTGGTTGATGCTGTCCGTGAACCGCTGCAAAGACTCAGTGTGAGCACACTCCTGCAGGGCAACTAAAGCGTCCCTAGACATCTGGTAACGATGGAGCAGGTCAGGGGTTGGGTTGGCTTGAAACAATAGGCCATCACGTTCAGCCTCCTCCTTTGCCTCTTGTATACGTGCATCTAGCGTCCAGGAGTGGGCAGTATGGCGATGCTGGAGGTGTGGCCGGGATACGTATAGCCTATAAAAGTCATGAGTAGCAGATACAAGATCAGAGTACAACTGTTCAGCTGATGATATGTCAAATGTAGGGAATACATGGGCCATGAATAAGATGTAAGTCGGGCAATATTTAGGGGGCACAGCAATACGCAAACGAGTGGCTGAAGCACTTGACCCAGCAGTTAGAGAATAATGAAACTGAAGAGCGATGTGATCAGAGAAATGTTCTGGCAGAATGCCGAGCATTAAAATCTCCCATATAAACCATACCACGCACTGTTGGAGAAGGAAGAGCCTCAAGAGTGAGTCTAGCTGGGGCAGAATAGACATTACATAGTTGTAGTACTCTATTCCCAGGTAGAACCTCAAATAGCTGAAAGGTCATGTCAGGATCAGTGGAGGTACGGAGAAGGCGATGTGGCAAGGAGCTATGTATGTAAGTCAGGAGACCATTCCTTACCAGATGAACATATGGCACTATGGCACATAACCTGAGAGAGGAGGAGCTTGCCCAGCAGTGAGCTGCCGTCCTGGAAATGCTTCCTGGAGAAAAATATCACTGGGATGATGACAAAAAACATAGGCCTTGAGTTGAGTGAGCTTAGCATAACTGGTGATACCACATACATTCCAGGAGATGACATCCAGCCGGCAATCACTAGCGAACTCTGTATTTGGAGGTAGAAGTCCGGTGAGTGGGGGCAGATGAGCGACCTGGAGAAGAAGATGGACCAAGAGAAGGGACTGACTCGAAAAGCTTTTCAAGGCGAGATGCAACAATATCCATCTTTTCGGTAAGGGTAGTGACAGTTGAGATGATGGGCTGCTGAGCCTCGACCAAGGTGGAGAGTTTGGAGTCATTGGCAGCCTGCGCGGCAACTAGCCCATCAATCCTGGCTTCAAGGGCAGAAAAGCGGTACTCGAGAGCCGTACATCGTGCCATGATAGTAGCAACAGACTTGCGGAGGGCCATGTCTGGAGGTGAGGCAGGGCTGGTAGGAGGAGCAGACTGGGGAGGTGGTGGTGGTGGTGGTGGAGGCGGAGCAATAGTAGTGACACGAGCCTGGACCTGACGTCGAGTACATCCATGCCACTCGTTAACCCCTGGCTGAAGGCATCGTGGACACTTCCATCGAGACATATCCTCAGGAGGTGAAGGCTCAGAGATGGAAGCAGCAGGACGTGATGGTTCGCCCCTGACAGGACACGTCTTGGAATCATGGTCGGCCGCACACCATACACACTTCGGCCTGGCAGAACAGTACCGGGAGATATGTCCCACACCCCAGCACCTGTAGCACCAAGGCTGGTCATTATGAAGTTTCCTCACCTCACACGGTGGAAGACAAGGGAGGAAATCAAAGGAAATCTCATTTGGAGGTGGATCAGGTTGACTCCAGACAACAACAATACGGCTTATGGGGGAACCATCTTGGAAAAAACGACGGGCAAAGTACACACCAGGGTATCCCTTAGCAAGTTTCGGGTCAACATCAATAGGAAAACGGGTAAGGATGTAGCTGGGGAACTTACGAGGCCTCTCGGGTGAGTCTTCAAGAATGAGAGGCAGAGACAAAAATTCACCAGCCTTCACTCTATCAATGATATCCTGATGCTTCCTAGAGATGTAGACAGCAGCCATCTTCACTTCAGCCAGTTCACGCTGCAGCTGGAAGGCCCTGTTGACATCAGACAACCAACGCAACTTTGTGTCCGTAGATGGGTTCCCAGAGAAAGAGAGCTTGACATAGGCATTTCTTGGGGCAAAAGCAGGAAGGTTGGACGAGGGCAAGGAGTTGGTATACAAGGAAGAAACACCACGTTGAGGCAGAGAAGGTACGTCATACACAGGTGAAGCACCCTTGGAAGTCTTGGCAGCTGGAGGCAAACAGTCCACACCATCGGAATCCTGCGAGGAGTCGGACGAGGCATCAACAGGTCACTTGGTAGAGGCTGAGGAGGTGGACAGCTGCAACCTGAGCTGCGGAGTGACCGAGGAGAGGGGGGGAGGGTTGCGAGAAGGCAGCTCAGGCCAGTGATCCTCAATTGGAGACTCGTCTTCCTCCGACATTGCCAAGTCGGCCTCCAAGCAGGAATCCG
Organism: Petrolisthes cinctipes; assembly: GCA_033782935.1. NCBI lineage: Eukaryota > Metazoa > Arthropoda > Malacostraca > Decapoda > Porcellanidae > Petrolisthes > Petrolisthes cinctipes. Next base: position 364,918 of record JAWQEG010000535.1, read on the forward strand.
CACTCTCCATCAGGCCAGGCAAGGCCTAGATGGAAAGCAAACAACACAAGCAACTAAACACTCAATCAGCCAGGGACACACACACACCCACACACACACAGACAATCACAACAAAACTATACACAGAACCACAACAGACAAACAACACCAGCAACACCACAGAAACAACAACACACAAACAAGAACTCACAAACAACACAAACAAGAGCTCCAAAACAACACAAACGAGAATGGAGGCAGAGTGCCACGAGTACGTCCACACTCCACCTGTTCTGGAGCGAGACTGATAAAGAGATGTTAGTGAGGCTGAGTCGGAGTGACGGTAGTGACGGTGAGTCGGAGTCGGAGTCGGAGTAGTAGTGACGGTCCAGGGCTGTCGGGTTTACCGACTTGTGTTTACCGACCGCGCTGATTGGCTGTACCTTCCGAGCGTGATAGGTTGAGAGAGCATGTCGTCATGGATGACAGTTTTCTTAAAAAATTAGAGAATGTAATGTGGGGTCACTATGATATATACTAGTGAGTGTCACTATCAATAATAAAACGTATTTAAGAAGGCATGGCAACAACATAATTTATTATAATTTAACATATATAAACAGTAATAATTATCAACACTTATATACATTATGATTAAGGAGATGTTTTTATCAAATATATTCATAAATGGCCTACAATATCCTCCAACAAGTATATTTAAATTGCTTAAATTGCATATTTGTACATTTGTCTCAAGGAGTTCCTTTGCCCAGTGTTTCCCTCATCTAGATTATTAGTTGTGCGTATTTAGTTGTGTATTAGTTGTGCGTATTTTTTATTATTCTATACAGTATTACGAAGGGTGATCTCTCGAAGTATAAAAGAAAAACACACACAACTAATATAACGGTGCCACATCTTGATGACAGGGAACACAGGGGAAATGAACACCTTGAGGCAACTATATAATTAAAACAAATATATAAAAATAAACATTAACAATAACAACATGGCATTACAAAAATGTTACAACATTATATTATACAACTATTTATAGCTGGCGACGGCATTATCCTACTTATTCCCCGCTGGTTTCTCGTATATTCCGCAACAGATATTAAGGCATTTAAGGAAGGAAGCTGTAATGAGTTTCTTATTTTGGTCTTAATAAGATTAATCCGTGAAAATATCCTTTCTGCGTCTGCATTAGAGGTTGGCAGTGACAGCACGTGTAGTGCAAACTTTGAGAGTGTATCATATTTTTTGTTTAATTCTTGGTCAACTGTTTGTCCAACTTTCTTATAAAATTCAATTGCATCAAGCGTTTGAAGGTCTTCATCAAACTCATGCCATGGCAGCTGTCGCCATTCTTCAGTTAATGTCCCAACATCAACAGAAATTCTTGGTAATAGTTCTGCTAACTCGTGAAGCGATGGCACAGTGACTCTTAACCTATAGTCTAAAGCTTTTACAGGATTTAATACATATGTCAGACTCCATAACTTGTCATTTACTGGGAACCGTTTGATAATTTCTGAACACAATACTACCAGGAATTGCCTACAACGTGCCCTTACGTCAGGTATTAGGTTTGGTATTTTACAGATGTCCTGCCTTTGAAATAGGGAACATATACCAGGGCCTAGCCAAATCTGTTGTAATGGTAGGTAATTCCTTGCATCCCTTGCATCTAGGCTTTCTAGAGATTCCCTCCTCACTACCTCAGGGCGACAAAACATCAACAAAATATCTCTATACAAATTACTTATGGTCTCATGCAGTAGATGAATTGTAGGACCTTGTCTCTGAAACAGCAGGTTAACAGAATTGCATTTGGACAATATGAAATTCAAAAAGTTTAGATAGCAAAGAATAGAATTATCATTAAAAGACTTAACAAAATCATCAACGGCCATAAGACGCAGTGAACCATCATTTTTTTCCGCGTCAAAGTAACATTTAAAAGCATACCACTGCTCAAGCAACCTTGCGACAGCTTGATGAAGGGACAGCCACCTAGTTTGTGACACATGCAGTAGTTTATGAGGTTTTATGTTGAACATTGCTTGAAAATTTTTATATTCCTTCTGCCTTTTTGAACTATGGGAGAAATAAGAATAGACATTCCTGATAATATCCTCGCAGTGCCTTGGTAAAGTTTTAGCGGCCTCTGATACACATAAGTGAATGGAATGACAAATGCATTTAAAAATGGTAATTCCTGGAACTGTTGCCCTTAACCTACTGCACAGAGAGTTCTGTTCCCCCATGATGTTTGCCGCTCCATCAGCTGCCAACCCAATCAAGTTATCGATGGGGATAGTGTGATCTTGCAAGCATTTAATAATAAGATTATAAAGGTTTTCACCTGTTGACCCAGTGTTGTCATTTTGAAAAATATTTAAAACTTCTAGCATCCTTACATTTATTGAATTTGTATCTGAATAAAAAAATTTGCCAAGAACAGCCAAACATTTCATATTACTTATATCAGTTGTTTCATCAATGATTAGTGAAAATTTATATACCCTTAACTTTGATGCAAGGTCCTCGTTAATAGCCTTACCCAGCGTTTTCATGGTGTCATTAAACTTGGTCCTTTTTAAGTGCATTTCTTGGGCGATGGTAGAGTCAGGAAACATCCACTTGTGTAGCTCAACTAAAGGTTCTGCAAGGGTGAATGGCAAGTTATGTTCAGCAATAAAACAACACAAGAGAATAGTCGCAAATCCTGTGGCACTGATGGACGGATTAGACGGCGGAAGTGGTGGCTGAGACAGGGTAGGCCTACTATTGCACCTCGTTCTGGTCTCGTAGGCGATGTGTGTCTTGCTCTTGGTATGCCTCTTCAGTGTTGAAATCTCCGCCCCCAGGCCAGTTTTGCACAGCTTGCAATACGCCCTTCTTGAATCGCCAACGTCACGTGCAAGCCACGGCTGGAATTCTGGCTTTGTTAGCCACACATCTTGGAATTTGACCTTGGACATGTCCTGAAATTTAAAATATTATGTTAGTACTGTACTATAATGAGAGAGCAACACGTGATAACATCAGTCTACTTATATTCGGCAAGTTTGCCATTAGTCAAGACATGCACATAGAATAAAGTGAATTCAATATCACCATGAACATGATAGGCAGAGCAATGAACGAGGACCTGGCATCAGTGATTAATGATTTCTCCATCATTTTCGTTGAAACAACCAAAGGAAACAATGAAATACATAATGTAAGTAAATAGAAAGTTATTTAAGTTTGAAGCAAAATAGCTGAAGGTGTTTTCATACTTACTATATGAAAATCGTTGTACGACGTAGCTAAACTAGGCCTATGCCAACAACAACATGTAAATCCTATGCGCTTTCCAAATGTAGGCACCCTGCAATATATTTTGATGTGAGAAAATATACAATGTAATTACTGATAATAACGTTAGAACAAAACACAGAATATTTGATTACTAGGCCTAGAACAAAACACAGAAAATTTTATTACTAGGCATACACTGAAATAAAACTAGCTGCAAACTACTCGGCAACACACAAAAACCCGTCCTTCGTTACTTTCATTCAATAAAGTATGTCAGTGCATAATAAAACAATCGGGAAATTGTAAATGAGCTGGGATGTGTTTCAACATAATGTTCACATATTTGAGCACTTATACAAGTAAAATACAAGAAAGATTCGGAAGTACTGTACCGAAGAGTATAAAAATTTCTGTCCTTCAAAGCACTATATAATCTATTCTCATAAACTAATAATAATTATTACAAGTTTGAAATTCTTCACGCTACTAAGAAATACATTTGATAATGTGAAAACTGGATACCTAACGACGATACCATAATTATGAAATCTTGATTTCTTTAGGATGGAACATACAACTCATTGAAAACGGTGAAAACAGTAGTTTGTCACAGAACACGGTTATGGGGTACTCCAGCAAAGACACTGACATCACAAACTATCATATAATACAATGTTTATCGTAAAACTATGCTGGTTACTCACCACTAATCGGTGTAACGAACGTAGATCCACAATTCTCCAACAATTGCGAGGCGAAAGGCAGGGAAAGGCGTCCGTCCTCAACCAGGAAGAGGTGTGAACTGTCACCGTCTGACAGTATATATGTTTTTTCAGGGCTTCGGTTCGTATATGACACAGTAAAAGCTTAAATCTTTAAATTCGAAGCTGTCAAAGGAAAATAAATGAAATAATTGTCCATGTAAAATCTTTATTTTGAAGTACAGACTACAAATTATCCTTCTTTCCCTGTTTTTCATCATCTACCGACTCTGACGTCACGTCCTACCGCCAACGTCAAAGAAACGTCACCAGTACGTCATGTTCTACCGACTCGATGACGAAATTTCCGAATCTGACAGCCCATCATATTACCTAGGGTGGATTGATTGATTGATATTAGGCACCGCAACAGCGAGGTCATATCGCGCCAGGAAAATGTGAAAAAGAGGTGAGACAGCAAGCAGGAAGGAAATAGAAAGAAAAGAGGGACAGTTGAAGAACTAAAAAGGGAGTGACTGGGACCGAAGGGGCTCCAAAACTTTAAAAGTATAACCCCACATCCCAACAGACAATATGCCCCTAGGGTTACCAAAAATCCAAAAAGGAGGACACTGGATATGCGACACACCATGGCCATGTATTATACCATCACCACAGTAAGTCATCCCACGCACATATATTATATACTTTAGGCTCTACTTTCTTTCTATTTCCTCAACTGTCCCTCTTTTTTTCTATTTCCTTCCTGCTTGCTGTCAACCCCTTCTGTCACCTTCTCCTGGCGCTATATGACTTCGCTGTTGCAGCACCTAATATCAATCAATCATTAATATGCTTATGCCCGTAGTTTTAAAAATTTGAGGGCACTTACTTGAAAAAATCGTCGTTTTAAACAGCCCTCCCTATAAGGAACACTCAGTTGCCACATCACAAACCCTAAATATTATAGGAATTAAAGGGATGAGTGGCCAGGGAGGGTGGACCATGCCTTATTGAGACCCTGTATTGAAATAATAAATCAAAATCAGAATAATATCTATACAGATATATTTATAAACAAATTTACAAGTAATTACAACCATATTTTCGTATTTATATAACACATATATATTCCTCTACGAGGGAAGTTCCAGTTACTTTTATGAACACCATAAGGATACGTTGGAGTCGATTGCACATTGTAAACACACCCTGGTCCTCGCCGTTCTTCACAGCTGACTGATGACTCCCACCACTTGAAGTTTTTTGGACATAAAATATATGTTAATATATATACTAATGGGATATTGAGATGTCCACAAACAAAACTTGTCGAGAGCGACCTTATTGCGTAAGGGCAGAAATGCTGACATGGTTCAATATGTGCATATATGAAATGTGATCCATGTCAATTCTTCCGACTTCGTGCTTGTATAAAAAAAATTGAACAGAACAATATGACACAGATGGTTTATGTGTTAGAACAATTAATTAATGTAGAGTAATGTATGTAAACCTGTGTTTATCAGCATACATCTATGCACTTGAAATGTTGCTCAAATACAGTAACTTAAGTTACAGAAAGACAATAAAATCTGGGTTACGGTCTTCAGCACAACAATCAAATTTAGGGTTATTATCAAGGAAATGATTATAATCTCTCCATTAATAGTTTTTGTTTTAATATTTGATTGGATATAAGTAATATTTAGGGTGGTAATAGTGCCAAAATTTCATATTTTATGAGTATATATATATTTTTTAAATTATTTATGAAGCTACCCTCAGGTCAGTGATACTAAGTAATCATGTGTCTCATATAAATAAAGTACAGTATGCATGTTATTTCATCCATCAGACGATCCTGACCTTACATAACCTAATATCAATTGTGAGGCTGTCTTCTGGAGTCCTGAACCTCGGCAGATTACTGACCTAACCGGTATGTAATTTAAAACATAATTTCCAGAGGGTAATAAATATATCAAGCGACTCAAAACAACTCACAATACTGTATACCTACAGAGTACCGGGTACTGAGTGAAAATGGTTTCTTTTGGTACTACTGTACGGTAACTAAAAGTATTTGTGTCCTGTAATTGGTACTACAGATTTTTGTGGCTTTTATGCATTTCTACGTGAAATTTAAACAATTTAAAGATATTGAGACAGAAGTGTCTTCTCCATTGCATTTTATAACAAGTGGAGGAGATTTTGATATTTTATATTTTATTCATCTATAATAAATCTTAAGAAACAATCTCTGATATCTTGATTAAGGAAAATATGGGAATCATGTCTCACATAATAGTCCCAAAATTTTGTTACATACCAGTATCTCAATCTTACCAAAAATGGGAAACAATAACATACGTGTTTGTATGTGTGTCTTTTTTGTATATACTGTACATATATATATATGGTACATTTTTACATATTCTTCATTCAGCCTTATGTTATGTTGTTCTGGGGGCATAAACATTTTTGACATCTGTGTTTTCCATTTAATGATCCAACCCTCATATTCTTTTCTGGTTTCTTAATGTCTGTCTTTATTTCTTACATGTAACATCAGGCAAGATGCAGAATGATCATCACTGGCTTCAGATGCGAAACATTAGGAGGATGGAGGAACGGGTTAGAGTGAGGCTGCGAAGAAGGATTGTTCGGGATCACACCAATCCATTTGAAGACCTGGCTGAGGAAGAGTTCCTCCTACGCTTCAGGCTCAGCAACGAGTGTGAGCTGAACCTGTTACAAAATATCAGAGCACAACTTCCCATTGCTGCAGATGCAAGAGGTACAGTACCAGTTATGGAGTCTGTATAATTTTAGTTTCCATGTGGGTGGGGTCACTCTTCAACCAAGCTTCATATTTATGCTGTTGTTGGTACTGTACAACTAGAATCCATTACGACAGATAGAAGATGTCATCAGATCAATTTTTTATATTTTTACTGTATTATATATATATACATATATTACTATTGAATGCAGAGAGAGTAGAGAGAGGACACGAGTGGTTGTGATAAATATGAAATGTTGAAGGGCAATCAGTGGAGTGAGATGGTTTAACAGAGTCAGAAATGAAACATTGTGTGGGTCACGGCATTTGTATAAAACAAAAAGCATTGTGTGTGTCACGGCATTTGTATTAAAAAAAGCATGGAGTTTAAAATATGAATTTCCAGGTTTCTTTATTCATATAAGAAGATGAAGGGTCCAAGATGTTTTTTAGAGGAATAGCATATATCCATAGAATGTAATATTCAGTAAATTACAGTGGTGTGTAGTACAATATTTATGTAACCACAGTGAATGTAGAGGGACAGTTGTGTTAACTAATTATACTTTAATTTCCCCATAGGTTGCCAGATACTACAACATCTGCAGGTCCTCATAACTTTGAGATGTATGGCTACTGGTGGACATCAACTGACAATTAGTGACTGTTATGAAGTGTCTCAGACTAGTGTCAGCAAATGTCTGAGGAGAGTGACATCCACTATTGCGCAGATGGCAAGGGATTACGTGAAGATGCCAACAGGTATGGATGTAATTCGGGTAATGGAGGGATTCAGGGACATTGCCAGTATGCCAGGAATTGTTGGTGCTATCGGCTGCACCCACATTCACATTCTGCGGCCAACCTGTGATAATCCTGAGTTGTACCGCAATAGAAAAGGCATTTTTCCCCTTAACTGTCAAGCTGTATGTGGGGCAGATTTAACTTTTTTTAATATAGTGGCCAGTTGGTGGGGTAGTGCCTATGACAGCAATATTTTTAATAACAGCAAGTTACGTCACGAATTTGAGCAAAGCATGGACAGGGGTGAGTTGTTGGGTGACATGGGCTATCCTTGCAGGAGTTATCTGTTCACTCCACTAATGAATCCCAACAACAACAGTGAAAGATCGTATAATAAGGCACACCTCAAAACAAGGAATAAAATAGAATGTGCATTTGGTGTGCTTAAAAGACGCTTTAGCTGCTTGGGAAAGCGTATGTACGCCCTGTCAAAGTTCCGCCTGGACCACCCTCTCACCCGGCCCGGTTAATGTGGCAACAGCGCTTCGCTTGTGTGTGTTCCTGTGCATATACGAGTACAAAACACTTATTTCGAATCAGCAAGCTTCATCCTCCATATTCGGGTAGTGGAAGGGGAAAGTGGGGGAGGGACTGGGCGCCTGGTGGGTAGAACATGGAACGAGTGATGGATGTGTTGAGGAGGGGGGGGGGGGGTCCCTTGTTATAGTGCAATATTAACAGGCATTTCAGTATATGTTTTTCCCAAAAGATTCATAATCCTGTTAATTTTTATTCAGTTTTATACATCCCAGCCAATCACTGGTTACACCGAGGTGTTGTCTACATTCCTGCTGTGTATGTCTGTCAGTTCCCTCCGCATTTCATCATGAATAGACGAGACTCTGAGTTAACCAAGAGAGCGCAGATAGTTGCCCTTCATGACCTCGGACTTTCATCCCGTGTGATAGCAACGCGGTTGGCAGTCTTCCGAACAACAGTCTTGAAGTGGATAAGGAGACATGAGGAAACTGGGATTCTGACTGATCTTGGTAAGTAGGAAATCGGTTTGTTTTGCGTTCATTATGTCCCACACAATATTCAGTATTTGTCATCTGTGATTCTAAATAATTTTCATATGTGTTCAATATTAAGGATAACTAACGGTACCGGTACTTCGAAAGGGTAACAGGTCACACACATTTCCCCCTGGTAGAAAATTAGTACTGCCTAGCGGTTTGGAGAGTGATATCTCGAGATAACCTAGATGTTGGGAAAGTGACATCACGAATAGTGATAAAAGATTCAGACTGTTATGTCTCTTCAGATAGCAGGCCCCGACCCAAGTTAACAACACCCCAGGAAGATCAGTCTCGCTCCAGAACAGGTGGAGTGTGGACGTACTCGTGGCGCTCTGCCTCCATTCTCGTTTGTGTTGTTTTGGAGATCTTGTTTGTGTTTTTTGTGTTGTTTGTGAGTTCTTGTTTGTGTGTTGTTGTTTCTGTGGTGTTGCTGGTGTTGTTTGTCTGTTGTGGTTCTGTGTATAGTTTTGTTGTGATTGTCTGTGTGTGTGTGTGTGTGTGTGTCCCTGGCTGATTGAGTGTTTAGTTGTTTGTGTTGTTATTTGCTTTCCATCTAGGCCTTGCCTGGCCTGATGTCAACAGGGCCTTCCAGTTGCAGCGTGAACTGGCTGAAGTGAAGATGGCTGCTGTCACCTCCCGGTTTGTCTACATCTCTAGGAAGCGTCAAGACATCATTGATAGAGTGAAGGCTGGTGAATTTTTATCTCTGCCTCTCATTCTTGAAGACTCACCTGAGAGGCCTCGTAAGTTCCCCAGCTACATCCTCACCCGTTTTCCTATTGATGTTGACCCGAAACTTGCCAAAGGATACCCTGGAGTCAACCCGATCCACCTCCAAATGAGATTTCCTTTGATTTCCTCCCTTGTCTTCCACCGTGTGAGGTGAGGAAACTTCATAATGACCAGCCTTGGTGCTACAGGTGCTGGGGAGTTGGACATATCTCCCGGTACTGTTCTGCCAGGCCGAAGTGTGCATGGTGTGCGGCCGACCATGATTCCAAGACGTGTCCTGTCAGGGGTGAACCATCACGTCCTGCTGCCTCCACCTCTGAGCCTTCACCTCCTGAAGATACGTCTCGATGGAAGTATCCACGATGCCTTCAGCCAGGGGTTAACGTGTGGCATGGATGTACTCGACGTAAGGTCCAGGCTCGTGTCTCTACTATTGCTCCGCCTCCACCTCTCCAGTCTGCTCCTCCTACCAGCCCTGCCTCACCTCCAGACCTGGCCCTCCGCAAGTCTTTTGCTACCCTCATGGCACGATGTACGGCTCTCGAAAACCGCTTTTCTGCCCTTGAAGCCAGGATTGATGGGCTGGTTCCGCTGAGGCTGCCAATGACTCCAAACTCTCCACCTTGGTCGAGGCTCAGCAGCCCATCATCTCAACTGTCACTACCCTTACCGAAAAGATGGATACTGTTGCATCTCGCCTTGAAAAGCTTTTCGAGTCAGTCCCTTCTCCTGGTCCATCTTCTTCTCCAGGTCGCTCATCTGCCCCGACTCACCGGACTTCTACCTCCAAATACAGAGTTCGCTAGTGATTGCCGGCTGGATGTCATCTCCTGGAATGTATGTGGTATCACCAGTTATGCTAAGCTCACTCAACTCAAGGCCTATGTTTTTCGTCATCATTCCAGTGTTATTTTTCTCCAGGAAGCATTTCCAGGACGGCTGCTCGCTGCTGGGCAAGCTCCTCCTCTCTCAGGTTATGTGCCATATGTTCATCTGGTAAGGAATGGTCTCCTGACTTACATACATAGCTCCTTGCCACATCGCATTCTCCATACCTCCACTGATCCTGACATGACCTTTCAGCTATTTGAGGTTCTACCTGGGAATGGAGTACTTCAACTATGTAATGTCTATTCTGCCCCAGCTAGACTCACTCTTGAGGCTCTTCCTTCTCTAACAGTGCGTGGTATGGTGTATATGGGAGATTTTATTGCTAGGCATTCTGATTTGGGTAACGGTACTGGCTCTATTAATCGTAATGGTGTTCGTTTCCTTTCATACATCCGCAAGCATCATCTGACACACTGGGACACTGGCGGTGCCACTCATTGCCAGGGAGGTACTCTGGATTACATCCTCTCGTCTGGCCTGATAGCATCTCAGGTCCAGTGCTCCTCCGTGCCAGACTTCTTCTCTGATCACATTGCTCTTCGGTTTCATTATTCTATAACTGCTGGGTCAAGTGCTTCAGCCACTCGTTTGCGTATTGCTGTGCCCCCTAAATATTGCCCGACTTACTCTGATCTTGTATCTGCTACTCATGACTTTTATAGGCTATACGTCTCCCGGCCACACCTTCAGCATCGCCATACTGCCCACTCCTGGACGCTGGATGCACGTATACAGGAGGCAAAGGAGGAGGCTGAATGTGATGGCCTATTGTTTCAAGCCAACCCAACCCCTGACCTACACCATCGTTACCAGATGTCTAGGGATGTTTTAGTTGCCCTGCAGGATTGTGCTCACACTAAGTCCTGGCAGCGGTTCATGGACAGCATCAACCAGCAAACAAGTGTGGCCTCTATGTGGCACATCATCCATTGGGTTGTTAAAAAGACACCGGCCACTGCTCGTCATCACACTCCTGCCGACTATGCCAAACAACTTGTCGATGCCTGGTAAGAACAATCTACCCCAGCCAGTCTACCCATTCACATACAAGATGCACTCCCTTCCCGTGCTGCTGTCCATCGGCTACATCTAATGTCTGCTCTGTTACAGGATGATGACGATGATGCAGAGGAGATAACTGAGGAGGAGTTGCGCCGTGCTCTCTCTAGGGGTAGAGCTTCTTCCCCTGGTGATGATGGTATTACTTATACTGTGCTGCGCCTACTTCAACAAGTTCCTGGGAACCCTCTACTTCGACTGTACAATCTTTGTCTTCGTGACGGTTGTGTACCACGAGCCTGGACCAGTAGCACAATAATACCCATCCCTAAGCCCGGCACTGCAAAGTTCAGGCCTATTTCCCTTACAACCTGTTTCTGTAAGGTTATGGAGAGAATCTTACTCAATCGTCTCATGTACAGATTGCAGGATCGCCTTCTCCATGGCTGTTTGGTTTCCTTCCCCAGCGGAGCACACATCACTGCCTAGTCGACCTGTACTCTCCCCTTTCCAGGGACAGTGTGGTGGCCTTCATTGACCTTCGAAGTGCCTTCGATGTTGCTAATAGAGACGTCATTTTGGATCAACTGGTTGACTTTGGGATAAAGGGTAATCTACTACGGTGGATTCGGGGCTACATGAGTAACAGGACCTCCCGTGTGTTTTTCAGTGGTGCGCTCAGTTCTTTGCGCAGTTTTCATCTTGGTATGCCTCAAGGTGGTGTTCTCAGCCCATTGTTATTTAATATTCTGATGCATCGGTTGCTCACTTCTCTCCCTGATATTCCTAAAACTACAATTACATGCTATGCTGATGATATCTGTGTTCATTCTACCTCACCAAGGGATCTCCAGCGGTTTCTTAACTCCTTCTCTGTGGTTTCCTCTCACTGTGGCATTATTGTATCCCCAGATAAGAGCAGAATATTCACCTGCCGCCATCCTCAAGCTCAGCCAGTGTTCACCATTGCAGGGACTGTCATTCCCATGTGTTCCCAGTACTGCTACCTCGGTGCGCCAGTCAATATTTGGCCGATTGTCCCTGCCAGACCTCAAGACCATCCCATTGTCCAGGACTTATTGGGTCGTCTCCAGCGCCGACTTACACCACTTCAATGGCTATCTAACAACTCCTCGTGCATCTCCATCCCAGTAGCCAGGACCATCTATATTGCTTTTATCCGTTCAGTTGTTGATTACCTTTCCCCTGCTTTGATTCAACTTCCTAGGGCTACTCTGGAAACTTTAGAAAAATTTCAGAATAGAGCAATGAGAATAATTCTCGGTTGTCCAATGTCGACCAGGATAGTAAATATGCAGCGTGAGTTGCGTCTTCCCCCATTAATCGAGAGAATTTATTGTAATGTTACTTGCTTCACTGTCAAGTGCCTCTATTTCCCACATCTTTCACCCCATTACTCTCAGTTAGTCAGGACTTCTCTTAGACCAAACTACCCGGTCCCTCCCATACTGCCTGCTGGACGTACTCTTATAAGGTCTGTTTCCTCTGTGCTCCGTGGTCTTAATATAGATATAATGGTTGCAGACGTCCCCCCAGGGCCCCCTCCATGGATGCTACCAACACCTGATGTGAGCTTCACACCTACTTCCAAATCGGAGCTGCCTTCTCTACAGCGGCAGTTGGCTCTGGAACACATAGAAACAGTGACTTCCTCCATCACAGATCCATACTGCCTCTACACTGATGGCTCATTGCAGGTGGATGGTGCAGCAGGTTGTGCTGTTTTCTCGCCTGACCTGGAGTCACCTCCAGGGGGCTGGGTTGGCCGTCGTCTCTGTAACCACTCTAGCTCAACATTGTGTGAACTGTATGCCATTCTGGATGCTGTTAGTGTTGTTTGTCAACGTGGAGTGAATGCTGCCATTTTTTGTGACTCCAAACCTGCCCTTCATTCCCTCTCTAGTGTTCAGCCCACACACTCTACTGTTATTCAGCAGATTTTATCGTTTTTGGCCTTATTGCGTCATCGTAAATTGACTGTCAAATTTTTATGGGTGCCATCCCATGTAGGTTTACGTCACAATGGTACAGTTGACAGACTCGCAAAGGAAGCCTGCCATCTGTCTCCTCGTGGTGCTGGACGTCCTCTCTCCCTAACATGTTACCTCTCTAAAGTCCGCTCCGCCGCTCTCCTCCCTGTACGGCGACGCAGGGATGCAGAGAGGCCCTTCAGCATCTCCATCACCCATTACGAGTCACAAATATTCCTACCGTCGTCGAGGCCTCATGGTTCGGAGGCACAATGTAGTCTCTGCTCGTTTGAGGCTTGGCTACCGGCCACCGTGGCAGGTTGCTGGGATGCAGGGTGAGCCTCCCTTCACTGAGTGTCGCTTGTGTCGAGCGCCTCGTGCTAACACTATAGAGCACTATTGCCTAGCCTGCCCCCTGTCCGACACTTGCTGCCCCAGGGCCTGCCACTTGATGTGGTTTGTCGACACCTGCTGAACCATCAGGTTCTGGAGGAACTTCTGGTGCGCCACCCTCGTTTTGGTGGATTTAAGTAGGTCATGATGTAAATATTTGTCTGTGTGCTTGTGCTTCATTCTGTTATGTTTTCGTGATGTGTGTGTGTGTGCGCATGTGTGTGTGCTTGTGTGTGTGTGTGTGGTCATTGGGTTCTCGTGAGTCCCGCCTACCCTTGTGTACTGTTGTCTGCCTATTGACTGACGCTACGGCGCAATGAATTAAAAAACAAAAAAAACAAAAAAAAACAGGAAGATGAAAACATTGGACGAGCTGCTCAGGAGGAGCTCCTTTACGAACGCGGTTGCCATTCGAGAATCCCTCCACCTTAATGTGACACCGCAGACCATACGCAACCGTTTTCACGGAGCAGGGATTCACCATAGGTAAGGTCACGAAAGTTATGTATTTGCAAGTAAACGCAAATGTCCACAGCGTTAAAATAATAATCCGTAATATCATAACTTCTCAGTGTACTGGTGCAAAAGTAATTATATCGACAGGTCTACCGTATCCGTCATTCAATTTAGGGAAAATCACAAAGGTTGATACTTGGCAATCAAAATAACATTCGTTATGCTTAACTGAATGTGTTTGTTCTTTACATATATCAAGGAATCCTGCCAAGAGAGAGCTGCTGACAGACCAACACCGGGCTGGCAGACTTGCCTTCGCTCGCCAGAATGTTTATAAGGATCTAGACTTTTGGTCCTGGGTGGTGTTCACAGACGAAAATACCTTTACCAGCACTAATCACGGCAGAATCCATAACTGGAGACCGAACAGCACCAGCTAACATCTGGACTTGTGATTATATGTAAATGCATTTAAGAAATATCATGTTTTTCATAACTAAAAAAATAGGGAGAAAATAAGGCCCTGGATTTTATAGGCATGATTTTTCACCTTCTGCTGTAGTGTTCGTCGCTAATCTAGTTTTATGTAGTATTATAATTTGTTCAAGTTATTCCAGTTAAGTACTGATGGATGCATATTATTTTTACTGTTAATCGACACATTCGGTTACATAGGAAATGAAAACTGGGTATGTATTACTATGCTTTCCTTTTGTTAGTATTTCCCAAGGCTGCATATTTTTCATATTTCTTACACATGGCTCCATACTGTAACTCTCTCTCTCTCTCTCTCTCTCTCTCTCTCTCTCTCTCTCTCTCTCTCTCTCTCTCTCTCTCTGACAGAGCCATAATATGCTGTAGAGGTTGCACCGTAACATCATTTACGGCAAATCCCGCACCCCCCGTCAAATATGAAAGTGTTAATGTGTTCATATTATATTCACTTGCAGATACGACCGAAGGAACATATATGAAGAGCGTAGAAGTGGTCACGTCACAGTCAACGTCTGGGGGTGAATGTGTATCCATGGCTTGGGTGACGTGACCAACATAGAAGGCCGGTTCACTGCTGCAAAATATATAAATATACTACAGGATTTCTTCCTCCCCTCCCTTCGGGAACGGAATTTTCCGTTCCCTCCGGGCCCTATAATCTTTGTGCAGGACCGTTGCCCAATCCACACGGCAAGAATAATTACAGAGTGGTTCAGGGCTCAAGGGGATCTGCAACTACTAGACTGGCCTAGCAAGGGGGCAGACATGAACCCCATAGAAAATTTATGGGGGAATATTGTTAACAGTTGGGAGCCAGAAAATGAGCGAACACGAGCTGAAATTCTGGCCCACACTCATGCCCAGTGGGAACTTATGAGGAACAAACCACGCCTTCTGAGAGACCTTGTAGCCTCAATGCCCAACAGACTAAGAGAGGTGATGGAGAAAGAGGGTGGCTGGACCTACTACTAATAAAAGTTATATGCTAATGATGTATGGAATTTGTATCCTTTTGATTAATATGAATGTTCCTCTACGCACTACAAAAAGCTAAGTATGAGATATAAGTTTCATGAAACCGAGGAGTTCATATGAGTATATAACTCGTAGCAAGTGATGGCAGAGACGACTGATCTACACACATTTATACAACAGACACAAAACAGAGAGAGAGAGAGAGAGGAGAGAGGGATGAGGCGTGCGAACAGAGCTGCTTGTGGTCAGAAATGATTAGTATATAGAGTGCTTACTGTCCAGGTGTCGTGTGTCTACAAAACTGAATAAAAATTAACAGGATTATGAATCTTTTGGGAAAAACATATACTGAAATGCCTGTTAATATTGCACTATAACAAGGGACCCCATCCCCCTCCTCAACTCATCCATCACTCGTTCCATGTTCTACCCACCAGGCGCCCAGTCCCTCCCCCACTTTCCCCTTCCACTACCCGAATATGGAGGATGAAGCTTGCTGATTCGAAATAAGTGTTTTGTACTCGTATATGCACAGGAACACACACAAGCGAAGCGCTGTTGCCACATTAACCAGGCCGGGTGAGAGGGTGGTCCAGGCGGAATTTTGGCAGGGTGTACACAGCTATAGACACCACTAAAAGCATTATTGTAGTAGCTGTTGCACTACATAATTTTGCTATCCTGAGAAGAGTCCCGCTCCCAAATGATCCTGTTAATTCAGATGCAGACTCTGACGATTCAAATGCATATAATCATGGTGCTGATCCAGAAGCAGAAAATGTCAACAACAATGGTGCACAACAAGCTGAAAGGGGTAGATATATTAGAACATACTTGTGATAACACAGGCTGGTTTACCCCTGCCACTTCACAAATAAGGTATCTCCCCCATACTCTTGCATTAACCTCTTCCATTACTCCATCCATGTATTAGGTACTCATACATCCTTGTCTCACTCCATCACAAATTGAATTTCAGTTACTTTTATCCCGATCCTCTCACATACCACACTATCATTACAATAGATTTTTATTTACTTGTATCACTGTGATCATAAGTGATTTCCAATTCGATACTTTTGTATTTTTCCAATATGTTTTCATCAGTTTTTTACATGACTGACTATAATCCATACATACCCATTTACAGTACTATGTAAATATGAATATTAATATGCTTTTGTCTCATAATGTAGGAGGTTTTTTTTTTTAGTATGTGCAGTATAAAAAAGGATAGGGGCTTGTTTGTAAATCACATTAGTTATTTTTTTCCAGTTTAATTATTACCGTACTTTGTATATAGAAAAAGTACAAACACTGCATAATATGTTTACTGTTCTCAAACAGGAATACATACATTCTATACTGTACTCTGTGTGTGTGTGTATGTGTGTGTGTGTGTTGTATGTGTGTGTGTGTGTGTGTGTGTGTGTGTGTGTGTGTGTGTGTGCTGTGTTGTGTATGTGTGTGTGTCTGTGTGTCTGTGTGCAGTAAGAAAACATCTGTGGGTAAATTAACAGTACTGTATTACCTAATGAAAATAAATATTTATTCTGGAAAAAGGAGACTATTTATTAACAGCCTTTGTCTGTAAATCTAATATATCACATGAATACACTTCATGATATGAAAATATATGTATGACAAGAAAAAATATAATTATACTGTAATGTGTGTGTGTATTAAGAACACCTTTTGGAACTGCACAGCATTGCATTACACACCGTAATGAAAATAAATATTAATCATGGGAAAACGAGACTAGTTAATAACAGCATTTGTATCAATAATTCTATACATCACAGTCATATATCACATGAATACGCTTAATTATATGAAAATATATGTATGACAATATATTTACTATTATCAGAAAAGAGAAAATATAATCTGTATTACCTAATGTATAATTACTGTATTACCTAATGAAGATATTAATAAAAGGAGACTAGGTATTAAGAGTCTTTGTATCAGTACAAAAATTCTATATATCACAGTTATATATCACATGAATACATGTCTTATTGCAAAAACAAAAAGCATTGTCCATGATTTTAAGATGAAGTATTAGGTATACAGCATGTTCGTGGATGGCACCGATAAACTTTAAAAATATATCCTCCACCGAAAAACAAACCCACATTATTCTATAGTGAAATGCTAAGTTATTATTTTCGTGTTAATGTTTGGTATCTCAAGTCAGTACACATTGCTGCCAAATGAACACCGGGGCCCGTCTTGTATCCCACACCAGTGTTCAGTTGGCAGCAAAATGTACTGACTTGAGCTACCACACATGTACAGTCGGCGGCATAAGTCCTGTCGCCACACCTGCTTCATCGAGACAGGCAGTGTTCATGGACTCGAGAAATACGCACGTTTTCTACACCTAATAATCTCGAGTCTATGAACATCGCGTGCCTCGGTGAAGCAAGAGAGGCGACAGGACTTTTGCCGCCGACTGTACAGTCACTCATAAAAATTAAGACCCCCCCCCAGGCCAGTCACCTTCTTATACGTGTATATCGGTTCTGGCAACAGTGTACGTAAAGTCAGTAATGGTGCTTGAGAGATGAAGTTGATCTGCTCGACTCACTTGGAACTAATGGTAGTTGAGACGAAGCATGAGTTGGGATAATGTTTCGAGCAAACCAGCCTTCCTCCAAACACCACCCACCACCACCTCTGACGTCAGATACAATGTTACCAGAACCGATATCACACGAGTTAAAAGGTGTCTTGCCTGGGGGGGGTCTTTACTTTTATGAGTGACTGTACAGCCGGCTCCCCTGCCGCGAGGGCCACTGCAGTGTTGTCAGCGCTCCCTCTCCCAGGCGTGAACCACAAATTTCGGTCCGAGACACACATCTGAAACACTAACTAGTGAGGAGATAGTAATGATGGTTGGCAGGCTTGTATGCTGAGTGAAACGAATGACAATGAAATAATCTGTATGTGATCAATTTTGTTTTTATGTGGATGCAACAATAGGCACCAAATGATTCCTGATGTATTAATTTGCTATATTTCATAGTGCAGAATATTAAATTGTAATGCTCGATAAATCAGGTTTTGATTAACTATTAAGATGCACCTGTGGCTAGTTTATTGATGTTCTGATAATATTGACATATTAGGTAAGAAAGTCCTTTTCCTTGCGGCGGGGTAAAACTCAGCACTCTGATATTTGCAAGTAACAACCTCTACCTTACTGACCTAGCTGACACTTGAGGAACAATTATATAAGAATTGAGAATATTAGATAATCCAAGCATCGGCACCATGAACTATCCATCATCTGGCCCCTTTAATTATTACCTCAAATAAAACCGGGAAAGTAAATCCTATTTGCTGGCTGTAATATATTCGCATTGCAAGGACGAAACTGAAGTTTGGTGGTAAAACTTCAATTGCAGGTTTAACAGGTGTAATACATTTTTTTTTTCCCAGGAACTGGAAATAACCTTGTAGACGAGGCTGGTGCAAATCTTGTGCAGGGTGCAGATGAACATCCCTTGGCTTCCACCTCCATCTTATCTCTACCCTACTCTTCCCATCTCTCTCTCTCTCCCTTCGGCCCTTTCCTTTACCACTTATTCTCCATATAATTGGTCTTGGGGCTGTATTTAATAAGACAGATATGTTTTAGTGTAGGTTGTTCTCCTTGTCATCATTTATGCTTTCCGGTCCCGTCTTCTATTTATTAAATGAATGTCACTTGCTTACTAAACTGTCACGTTAGACCTCATTCACTCGAACTGACACTTCTCCACGCACAGACAAAAGCGATCATATTGCCAGTCCTCCTCTCGCTCGCCTGCCTCTGCCTGCATCTGGTCCGTATCTAAGTTGAAAAATGTCTGTGTTTTCACTGCTCACTCGCCCAGGCGTGAACCGCGAACTTCGATACAAGAGAAACGTCTAAAGCATTTACTAGTCTCGTCGCCTCGATGCCCGACCAGCTGCAGGTCTTAGTGAAGGAGGGAGTCCGGGCGCGATTCTGATTGCATTGCATTCAATAGTAAACAAATAATTAATACTCATGTAAGCTTAAACCGTAACCGTAACCGTAAAGTTATATATGTTCTTATCACAGTATTTGCCTCGCAATTCTGCAAGGTAATAACGAGGAATAACGTAAGCCGTAAAACGATAAATACCATAAATTACCCAGATATATGTGCTACATGTTATTAATTGTAGTACTGAATTCTCTAAAGGAATGTGCCACCTGCCATGCATTGGGTTCCTGCATGAAGAGGGCTTGGCCCAGTATTCAGTTTTCGTCCTTGCAATGTGAATACATAACAGCCAATATATAGGATTTACTTATCCCGGTTTTATTTGACGTAGCCATCTAGGCCTTGCCTGGCCTGATGGAGAGCGCGGATTCGGATGTGGCTTCCTGCCTGGAGGCCGACTTGGCCATGTCAGAGGAGGATGAGTCTCCTATCGAGGATCACTGGCCTGAGCTGCCTTCTCGCAACCCTCCCTCCCTCTCCTCGGTCACTCCGCAGCTCAGGTTGCAGCCTTGCACCTCCTCAACCTCTACCAAGCGACCCGTTAATGCCTCATCCGACTCCTTGCACGATTCCGATGGTGTGGACTGTTTGCCTCCGGCTGCCAAGACTGCCAAGGGTGCTTCAGCTGTGCATGATGTACCTTCTCTGCCTCAACGTGGTGTTTCTTCCTTATATACCAACTCCTTGCCCTTGTCCAACCTTCCTGCTTTTGCCCCAAGAAATGCCTATGTCAAGCTCTCCTTCTCTGGAAACCAATCTACGGACACAAAGTTGCGTTGGTTGTCTGATGTCATCAGGGCCTTCCAGCTGCAGCGTGAACTGGCTGATGTGAAGATGGCTGCTGTCACCTCCCGGTTTGTCTACATCTCTAGGAAGCGTCAGGATATCATTGATAGAGTGAAGGCTGGTGAATTTTTGTCTCTGCCTCTCATTCTTGAAGACTCACCCGAGAGGCCTCGTAAGTTCCCCAGCTACATCCTTACCCGTTTTCCTATTGATGTTGACCCGAAACTTGCTAAGGGATACCCCGGTGTGTACTTTGCTCGTCGTTTTTTCTAAGATGGTTCCCCCATTAGCCGCATTGTTGTTGTCTGGAGTCAACCTGATCCACCTCCAAATGAGATTTCCTTTGATTTCCTCCCTTGTCTTCCACCGTGTGAGGTGAGGAAACTTCATAATGACCAGCCTTGGTGCTACAGGTGCTGGGGTGTGGGACATATCTCCCGGTACTGTTCTGCCAGGCCGAAGTGTGCATGGTGTGCTGCCAACCATGATTCCAAGACGTGTCCTGTCAGGGGCGAACCATCACGTCCTGCTGCCTCCACCTTTGAGCCTTCACCTCCTGAGGATACGTCTCAATGGAAGTGTCCACGATGCCTTCAGCCAGGGGTTAACGTGTGGCATGGATGTACTCGACGTCAGGTCCAGGCTCGTGTCACTACTATTGCTCCGCCTCCACCACCGCCACCACCACCACCTCCCCAGTCTGCTCCTCCTACCAGCCCTCCCTCACCTCCAGACATGGCCCTCCGCAAATCTGTTGCTACCCTCATGGCACGATGTACGGCTCTTGAGAACCGCTTTTCTACCCTTGAAGCCAGGATTGATGGGCTAGTTGCCGCGCAGGCTGCCAATGACTCCAAACTCTCCACCTTGGTCGAGGCTCAGCAGGCCATCATCTCAACTGTCACTACCCTTACCGAAAAGATGGATACTGTTGCATCTCGCCTTGAAAAGCTTTTCGAGTCAGTCCCTTCTCCTGGACCATCTTCTTCTCCAGGTCGCTCATCTGCCCCCACTCACCGGACTTCTACCTCCAAATACAGAGTTCGCTAGTGATTGCCAGATGGATGTCATCTCCTGGAATGTATGTGGTATCACCAGTTATGCTAAGCTCACTCAACTCAAGGCCTATGTTTTTCGTCATCATCCCAGTGTTATTTTTCTCCAGGAAGCATTTCCAGGACCGCCGCTCGCTGCTGGGCAAGCTCCTCCTCTCTCAGGTTATGTGCCATATGTTCATCTGGTAAGGAATGGTCTCCTGACTTACATACATAGCTCCTTGCCACATCGCCTTCTCCGTACCTCCACTGATCCTGACATGACCTTTCAGCTATTTGAGGTTCTACCTGGGAATGGAGTACTACAACTATGTAATGTCTATTCTGCCCCAGCTAGACTCACTCTTGAGGCTCTTCCTTCTCCAACAGTGCGTGGTATGGTTTATATGGGAGATTTTAATGCTCGGCATTCTGATTTGGGTGATGGTTCTGGCTCTATTAATCGTAATGGTGTTCGTCTCCTTTCATACATCCGCAAGCATCATCTGACACACTGGGACACTGGCAGTGCCACTCATTGCCGGGGAGGTACTCTGGATTACATCCTCTCGTCTGGCCTGATAGCATCTCAGGTCCTGTGCTCCTCCGTGCCAGACTTATTCTCTAATCACATCGCTCTTCGGTTTCATTATTCTCTAACTGCTGTGTCAAGTGCTTCAGCCACTCGTTTGCGTATTGCTGTGCCCCCTAAATATTGCCCGACTTACATCTTATTCATGGCCCATGTATTCCCTACATTTGACATATCATCAGCTGAACAGTTGTAATCTGATCTTGTATCTGCTACTCATGACTTTTATAGGCTATACGTCTCCCGGCCACACTTCCAGCATCGCCATACTGCCCACTCATGGACGCTAGATGCACGTATACAGGAGGCAAAGGAGGAGGCTGAACATGATGGCCTATTGTTTCAAGCCAACCCAACCCCTGACCTGCTCCATCGTTACCAGATGTCTAGGGACGCTTTGGTTGCCCTGCAGGAGTGTGCTCACACTGAGTCTTGGCAGCGGTTCACGGACAGCATCAACCAGCAAACAAGTGTGGCTTCTATGTGGCACCTCATCCGTCGGGTTGTTAAAAAGACACCGGCCACTGCTCGTCATCACACTCCCGCCGACTATGCCCAACAACTTGTCGATGCCTGGTCAGAACAATCTACCTCAGCCAGTCTACCCATCCACATACAAGATGCACTCACTTCCCGTGCTGCTGTCCGTCGGCTACGTCTAATGTCTGCTCTGTTGCAAGATGATGACGATGATGCAGAGGAGATAACTGAGGAGAAGTTGCGACGTGCTCTCTCTCTCGGGGTAGAGCTTCTTCCCATGGTGATGATGGTATTACTTATGCTGTGCTGAGCCTACTTCAACAAGTTCCTGGGAACCCTCTACTTCTACTGTACAATCTTTGTCTTCGTGATGGTTGTGTACCACGAGCCTGGACCAGCAGCACAATAATACCCATCCCTAAGCCCGGCACTGCAAAGTTCAGGCCTATTTCCCTGACTTCCTGTTTTTGTAAAGTTATGGAGAGAATCTTACTCAATCGTCTCATGTACAGACTGGAAGATCGCCTTTCTCCATGGCTGTTTGGTTTCCTTCCCCAGCGGAGCACACACCACTGCCTAGTCGACCTGTACACTCGCCTTAACAGGGACAGTGTGGTGGCCTTCATTGACCTTCGAAGTGCCTTCGATGTTGCTAATAGAGACGTCATTTTGGATCAACTGGTTGACTTTGGGATAAAGGGTAATCTATTACGGTGGATTCGGGGCTACCTGAGTAACAGGACCTCCCGTGTGTTTTTCAGTGGTGCGCTCAGTCCTTTGCGCAGTTTTCATCTTGGTACGCCTCAAATGGGTGTTCTCAGCCCATTGTTATTTAATATTCTGATGCATCGGCTGCTCACTTCTCTCCCTGATATACCTGGAACTACAATTACGTGCTATGCTGATGATATCTGTGTTCATGTAGGGGAGGTGGCCGAGTGGTTAGTGTTCTGGACTCGTAACCTAGAGGTCGGGAGATCGATCCTCTCAGGTGAGGGCCTGAGAATATTTACTCTCCCGATTTGAGTTTGAGGCACTAACTATAAGGACACCGAACGTCGTAAAACACCCTCGCTGGTACCAAAACAGCTGCAGTATTTGGTAATTACCCTCACTTCCCTCCCTGTGTGGCTGGGTACCAGTTCGGAAGTCGCGACGTGTGTGTGTGTGTGTAAGTAGCAGTTGACCTGGGCCATGGTAACGGGCTTGATGAAGCCTATGTCCAGTGTTGGAACATATAAAAAAAAAAAAAAAAAAAATTCTACCTCACCAAGGGATCTCCAGCGGTTTCTTGACTTCTTCTCTGTGTCCTCCTCTCACTGTGGCATTATTGTCTCCCCAGATAAGAGCAGAATATTCACCTGCCGCCTTCCTCAAGCTCGGCCAGTGTTCACCATTGCAGGGACTGTCATTCCCATATGTTCCCAGTATCGCTACCTGGGCGCACCAGTCAATATTTGGCCAATTGTCCCTGCCAGAGCTCAAGACCATCCCATTGTCCAGGACTTGTTGGGTCGTCTCCAGCGCCGACTTACGCCACTTCAATGGCTCACTAACAACTCCTCGGGCATCTCCATCCCAGTAGCCAGGACCATCTATATTGCTTTTATCCGTTCAGTTGTTGATTACCTCTCCCCTGCTCTGATTCAACTTCCCAGGGCTACTCTGGAAACTTTGGAAAAATTTCAGAATAGAGCAATGAGAATAATTCTCGGTTGTCCAATGTCGACCAGGATAGTGAACATGCAGCGTGAGTTGCGTCTTCCCCCGTTAGTGGAGAGAATTTATTCTAATGTTACTTGCTTCACTGTCAAGTGCCTCTATTTCCCACATCTTTCACCACATTACTCTCAGTTAGTCAGGACTTCTCTTAGACCAAACTACCCGGTCCCTCCCATACTGCCTGCTGGACGTACTCTTATAAAGTCTGTTTCCTCTATGCTCCGTAGTCTTAATATAGATATAATGGTGGCCGACGTCCCCCCAGGACCCCCTCCGTGGATGCTACCAACACCTGATATGAGCTTCACACCTACTTCCAAGTCGGAAATGCCTTCTCTACAGCGGCAGTTGGCTCTGGAACACATAGAAACAGTGACGTCCTCCATCACAGATCCATACTGTCTCTACACTGATGGCTCATTGCAAGTGGATGGTGCAGCAGGCTGTGCCGTTTTCTCACCTGACATGGAGTCACTTCCAGGGAGCTGGGTTGGTCGTCGTCTCTGTAACCACTCTAGCTCAACATTGTGTGAACTGTATGCCATTCTGGATGCTGTTAGTCTTGTTTGTCAACGTGGAGTGAATGCTGCCATTTTTTGTGACTCCAGACCTGCCCTTCATTCTCTCTTTAGTTTTCAGCCCACACACTCTACTGTTGTTCTGCAGAGTTTATCGTTTTTGTCCTTATTGCGTCATCGTAACTTGACTGTCAAATATTTATGGGTGCCATCCCATGTAGGTTTACGTCACAATGGTACAGTTGACAGACTCGCAAAGGAAGCCTGCCATCTGCCTCCTCGTGGTGTTGGACGTCCTCTCTCCCTGACATGTTACCTCTCTAAAGTCCGCTCCGCCGCTCTCCTCCCTGTACGGCGACGCAGGGATGCAGAGAGGCCCTTCAGCATCTCCATCACACATTATGAGTCTGTCTGCCGTCACAAATATTCCTACCGTCGTCGAGGCCTGATGGTTCGGAGGCACAATGTAGTCTCTGCTCGTTTGAGGCTTGGCTACCGGCCACCGTGGCAGGTTGCTGGGAAGCAGGGTGAGCCTCCCTTCACTGAGTGTCGCTTGTGTCGAGCGCCTCGTGCTAACACTGTAGAGCACTATTGCCTGGCCTGCCCCACTGTCCGACACTTGCTGCCCCAGGGCCTGCCACTTGATGTGGTTTGTCGACACCTGCTGGACCATCAGGTTCTGGAGGAACTTCTGGTACGCCACCCTCGTTTTGGTGGATTTAAGTAGGTAATAATGTTAATATTTGTCTGTATGCTTGTGCTCCATTCTGTTATGTTTTCGTGATGTGTGTGTGTGCGTGTGTATGTGTGGTTGTAGTCATTGTATTCTCATGGGTCCCGCCTACCAGTATGTATTGTTGCCTGCCTGTTGATTGACGCTACGGCGCAATTAATTTAAAAAAAAAAAAAAAAAAAAAACTCAGCATACAAGCCTGCCAACCATCATTACTATCTCCTCACTAGTGAGTGTTTCAGATGTGTGTCTCTGACCGAAGTTTGTGGTTCACGCCTGGGAGAGGGAGCGCTGATAACACTGCAGTGGCCCTCGCGGCAGTGGAGCCGGCTGTACAGTCGGCGGCAGAAGCCCTGTCGCCTCAGCTGCTTCACCGAGACATGCAGTGTTCATGGACTCGAGAAATGCGCACGTTTTCTACACCTACTAATCTCGAGTCTATGAACATCGAGTGCCTCGATGAAACAAGTGAGGCGACAGGACCTTTGCCGCCGACTGTACATGGATATAATAGTTTTGCATTTCATTTTGGAATAATGTGGGTTTGTTTTTCGGTGAAGAATATCATTTCTAAAGTTCGTCGGTGAAGTTTACGAACATGCTGTATATTGACATACCGGTAGGTACTGTAACACCACGAAACAAATCATTATGCCTACTCTTTTTTAAAATTATGCAAAAAATCTATGAATGCACCTGTAACTGCACGCACATCTTCCAATGTATTTCTTGCTTCTGAATACAAAGATGACATCATTTGCCTTTTGTCATTCATCATTTGCTTTTTGTCATCTAGCATTTCCCTTTCTATCTTTTTATTTTCTAAGGTTTGTTCATGAATTTTCATAATTTTATCATGTTCTTCCTTTTAAAACTTAGAAAGTGTTTCGTAGGAAGCCCTAGTAGCACTGTCTTCCACTTTCCTTTTCTTGCCTTTAAACTTTTTTCCAATCACTTTTGATCTTGTAATGGAAGGCTGGATTGGTGGCATTTCACTTGGGGATGTACTGATACAGATGCCTGCACTGAGCTGGGAGGAAGAGGCCTACTAGAACGGGAGCCAGCAGGGGTCAGGGTAGCTAAAAAGCGAAAGAATTTTCTCTCATACTACATTATTGTATGCATGTCAGGAGTCATTAAAATGGAAATCTGCCGGGTACCTGGTGGTGGGTGTGGCCATAGGACCTATGAGAAGGGACTGGAAAAATGGTCTAGATCAGCTCAAAACCGAAACATTGGAAACCGGTGCCAAAATTTTCTTTATGATTCAAAGTATCAAGAATGACCATTGCCAGACATCTTTGTTGGTGGGTTACCCCCGCCAGAGTTACCTAACTGATGTACAAAAAATAGCCTAGATTAGCTGGAGTGCGAAAGAAATTAAACTACTTGCAAAATGTCCAGCATAACCCCAGGTATCATGAATTGGCTTTGCCAGACATTTTCATTGGTGGGGTACCCCCGCCAGACACGTCCAAAGGACCTCACCATGTAGCTGACCTAGATCAGCTGAAAAGTGAAAGATCTGGAACCAATTTCAAATTGTTTACCAAACCTCTAGTTTTTTTTTTAGTTTTTTTTTTTTTATGATCTGTACGGTCTTTGATAAATAACCGGAACTGAAAACCTAAGCAAACTTTCTCTCAGAGAATGCAGAAAACTAATTTTAAAAATTTGTTTCAGGATCCAATATCACAAAATGATCAAACAAAGAAAGCTGGTTCATTCTCTACCTCTAATCAAGAGGTATACAGCTATGAAAGTAACCACTAACTTTTTCATTTGTATAATAACTACTCATTTTTGTTTTGATGCAGCTTGCAAATATCTGAGTAAATACCATGAATTCTTGACCTAAATAACATTTTATTCTTTTTTAGGACACAAAAACAATTATTTCGAAGTGCTTCATCCGTGAAAAATCAACAGAGGAGGACAGCAAACTGAAGGCCCTTCAGAAAACATTACCCACGGTGAAAAATGCAGCAGCACTTCGATCAAAACTGACTACAGATAAATATGAAAAAGTAACCAGGAAGATTCTGAATGGTAAAGTTGAAGGTGTACTTTACCACCCGAATTGTTATCGACAATACACTGCTGTAAAAAGACCAACAGAAGATAATAATCGGGATCCATAAGCTAAGAATCCCAGAATAGAGACAAGAACGAACAGCTCCTTGCCAATGACTGACAAGCAGGGCCTTCTCAAGGGAAAATGTGTACCACTATTCATTACCAAATACCTCCTGGCCGAGATACTCAAACAGAAATATTATGGGAGCTGTGGTCACCTAAAGCAACACTGACCAAACCAATGACACTGACATTTCATCAAATTGTGTTCCATCCCAACCCACTTCTTGCAAATGTGCGAAAGGGAATTTACTAATTACTAAACAACGTTTTAAAACCAATATAGTAACTTTGATCTCATATTTTCCCATATCTTTTTGACTTGCTTCACTGTTCTTTGTGCTGGAAAACCTCCTCAATAAACAGTAAATAAGGGTTACCTCGACTCATCCGAACACTACCAACATTTCAGGATTGCCACTCCATGCGCGAATATACAAAGAGCGACCACATCACCTTACAAGGGCTGCCAACTGTGAATGTAAGGGAGCGAGTGAGAGACGGAGTGTTTACCGCTAAGGCAAAAGTAGCCTTATTCACACTAGGGTTAGTGAGAGTGTCGAGAGTAAGGGACCCTGAGAGTGTAGTTTAAAACTACGGGTGTAACTTAGTCTCTCAAGGGCAACACTCATAATCGTTATGAATCAACAACTCTGCTCTTCACCGCGACCTTGGGCAGACTCTGTGAGCCCATAGTCAATCTCTCGAACACGAACTCTAAAATCCAACTTCCAGGAAGATTGAATATTGTCAAAGACTTCATTTATTTATATGAATAATACGATTACGGTTTCATGGCTTACGGGCCTATATTTATTAGTATGTTAGCACTGTTACGGACTCGTGGTCTCGACCTTATTCTGCGGTTCCATCTCGAGGTCTAAAAGGGGAAGGTGATCCGAACTCGTGACCTTTACTCCAAACTACATTCGCTCCAGAGTGTTTCGAAGTCCCTCAAGTTAATTCCACTTAAGATCAACAGAGGGAGAGTAGTTTCTTGGGAGTTACCGTTCAGTCTCTCATTGTGAAAACAGAGGTAATGTCTGGTTGAGGTGAAGCCGGCGTAGTCAGTATTAACTAAGTCCTCCAGTCTCGGTCTAGCCTTTGCAGTGGTCAGACCTCGTCCTCTCATAGCACAGTGACAACAGATACCACGTACTGTCCGTGTAGTTACCCTGGTCTGCCGGGGCCTCTCATCAGCAGTACTCTGTTGTCTCTCTGCTGTAGTTTAATATAAAGTAAAGTAAATTTGCAGCTGTTTGTTGCAATGCTTTGGTACACCTTCAGTGTTTGGTTTTGCTGGAGGACAACCAGTAGTGTAGTAAAGTAGTTAGCTGCTCCCCACACCAGACCGGCAGCACTCGCTGCCACAGGGGATACCCTGTAACAGTGGAGCCCAGTAGTCTGGTGCGTCATTTGGGCGCCTCTATTTCTCAGTCTACTTCTTCCATATTTTCCGTGCGACCTCCTGGGTGGGGCAGGGGGGGGGCGAGTAATGGAAACTTTTTCTCTTCCCTAAATTATTGTCCATTTTTGGGGGTTGATACAATAGTTAAGGGAGATAGGTTGGTGTGCTAGGGAGAGGAGTCGGACGTAGTCTGATACCCAGGATGGATGATCCCCCGACTAGCCTCCCTCCTCCTCAAGGAGGGAGGTTAACGACCAAGGACCAAACTAGGGCAATGGCGGACGATAATGGAACCCCAACGACAATTTTATATTGAAATTCCTCCCATGAATGCTCGCTATGTAAATGTTGGATGTGCGAACATGGGTCAGTCTCTCAAGACTGTTAACCCTTTTATCATCAAAAAGGTCCTAGATGGTCAGGTGGGTGGCAAACTTGATTATGTTAAGAAGTTGCGTGATGGTAGACTCCTGGTTAAAGTGCTGAAGGCATCCCAGGTTAGGGATCTACTTAAACTGATGCAGATTCATGAGCTCAAGGTGAAAACCACCATTCCAGTAGGCCCAAATACCTGTAAGGGAGTCAGTTTCCATAGGGATTTGGCAGACATGGATGAGGCAGACATTCTAGCGGGCATGAAGGACCAAGGCGTTGTTGATGTTTGAAGCATGACCAAGATGAGAGAGAACATGAGAGACAAATTTGGCTTATGTTTTATGACTTTTGTTTCAGCTCAGATTCCAGACACAGTTAAGATTGGATACGAAATAGTTCATGTCAGACCATATGTACACCCACCTACAAAAGCCCTGTCGCCTCATCCGCAGAGTCATGAACCCCACAAGCTTCACAACTGGAAAATGTTGTTGTGTATGGTGTTTGGATTCACGAGTCATTAAATCCCAAACTTCAAGAACAGTTTTGGTGAGGCGACAGCGCTTTTGTAGGTGGGTGTACAGAAACCTATGCGTTGTTTCCGTTGCCAGAAATTCGGACACCCAGCCTTGAGGTGCTTTGGTAAGGATTCAGATTCATTCACTTGTGGTAAATGTGCCGGTAGTCATGAGACATCCTTGTGTTCTGAGACAGTTCTCAAGTGTGCTAATTGTGGCGGCCCCCACCAGGCAAGTGCAGGTGACTGCAGGAGCCTTAAAGTGGAGACTGAGGCAATGGCATACATGAGGGCTCATGATGTCAGTTATGGTGAGGCAAAGAGGAAGGTGGAGCGGGTTAACCAAACTCCCACAGTTTCCTATGCTGCAGCTATGACTGGCACCACTGCGGATGCAACTGATGTTAATGTGGTTATCCAGGATAAAGATAAGGAAATAAAAGAATTAAAGGATCAAGTTAACAAACTAATGGTTCAAGTAGAAAAATTGACAAAGAAACTAGAAGAAATTGTTGTATCAAACCAGCAAAACAAGCACCACAAGGCTGATGACACCGTTCCAATTTCTAAGTCTCATGTTCTCGCTCAGGTAACTCCCATGAAGCATACATCCGGGAGTCGTTCGGTTTCTCGTGAGACGAACCGTTCGAGGACTGGCTCTGTATTTCGTGGAGAGGAACAGGCGATGGAGTCTACCATCGCAAATCCATCCCGAGGGAGGTCCCCGGAAAGTGCAGAGGAGGAGGAGGGTCTTCCCTCCCAGCACAAAAAGGTTCAGTCACATGAACGAGGCTCCCAAAAACCCAGTAAACAGCGATAATCTTCGGGCTAACCATAATCCAATTGAACTGTCGAAGTCTTAGAGCTAGATTAAATGAACTCAAACTTTTGGCCTCTTCTTATGCTGCCAATATTATTGCCCTTCAGGAAACTCATTCTGAACGACCAAGTCAAAGACGAGGTTGTTCAGCTTCGGAACTACAGCTTAATTAGGAGGGACTGTTGGGGGAGGGGTGGAGGTGGTGGTAATCTACATCTTCCATAACCTCCCTTTCACTGATGTGTCCTGTAATTTTCCTCTGGAAAGTGTCGCTTGCAGAGTAAAATTCGGTTGCACCTACCTGGCTATCTGTTCTGTCTACTGTCCTCCTGACACAGTAACTTATGATGATGTTTTTGAGCTACAGGACAGTCTGCCCTGTAGAAAATTAATTTTAGGAGATTTTAATGCTCATCATACGTTATGGGGTTCCCTGCAGGATGACAGAAAGGGGGAACAGATGGCTAGACTAATCAGTTATTCCAATTTGGTTCTTCTGAACGACGGTAGTCCGACGAGAGTTAATGATAATACCGGTAATTTAAGCGTCCTTGACCTATATCTGGTCTCCCCATCAATTGCAGCCTCTTGCCAGTGGCTACACATTGATGACCCATTGGGAAGTGACCATTTTCCTATTTTGATTAAATTTCAGTGACACTATTACAGAGCCTTCAGCACCTAAATTTAACGCTAAAAAAGCAGGCTGGGTGTCCTTCACAAAGGGTGTCAATATTGAAATTGTTGGAGAAACCATTGATGATAAATAAATAATATTCAAGATAATATCATCAAAGCCGCAATGGCAACAATTCCTAAGACTTCGATAGATAGCGCAAAGCATAGAGTTCCATGGTGGACGCCAGATTGCTGCAGGGTACTGTGTGAGAGGAATAGAGCCTATAGGCTTTTCAAAAATCACATTAGCGATGAGAACTTTCGCAAGTATAAACTTGCGAGAGCTAGGGCTCGTCGAACCATCGGACAAGCCAAACGAGTCTCCTGGCGATGCTTTGTCTCTAGTATAAATAATGAAACCCCAATATCACAAGTCTGGTCCACTGTAAGAAAATTAAATAAGAAAAAAATATCCAATAAAATTACCAACATTTCTTTTAATAACATCAACTATGATGAACCTAGAGACATTGCTAATGCCCTCGCCAGGCAGTTCTCTTTTGCTAGTAGCTCTGAAAATTACCATCCAGCTTTCCTGCCCATCAAGGAAGCATCAGAGCTGCAGCATATAGACTTTGCCACAGGGGATGAATTAGATTACAACAATGATCTAACAATGCAAGAGCTTGTCCAAGCCCAAGGAGCCTGTAGTGGGACATCCCCAGGAATCGATGAGATTCGGTATGAGATGATAAAGCATCTTGATCATGGGTCCATGATCAAATTGCTGCAGGTATACAAAGAGATTTGGAGTGGTCACACCTTTCCAAACTCGTGGCACTTTGCACATGTCATTCCCATACCGAAAGGAGAGGGGTCCCCAGATAGACTTCATCGTATCGCCCTATTGCGCTCACAAGTTGCTTATGCAAGGTCATGGAGCAAATTGTTAATCGTAGGCTATTGCACTTTTTAATTTCCAGGAATTTGCTGGTTGGCGAGCAGTGTGGCTTCCGTAAAGGTCGCCAGACACTCGATCAGCTAGTAAACCTGGAAATTCAAATTCAAGAGGCATTTGCCAAAAAAACATCTTTTGATTGCAGTATTTTTAGATATTGAAAAAGCCTACGACATGACTTGGTGACATAGCCTCCTCAGGAAACTATATGCGATGGGATCCTCGAAATCTTAAATACTAACTGTACGCCAATGACTGTGCAATATGGCACTCCAGCCGTAGTGCAGAGTTTTCGGCAACTCGGATCCAATTGGCACTGAATTTGATTCACAATTGGGGCCTCCAGTGGGGTTTTAAATTTTCGTTAAGAAAGAGTGTAGGGGTGATTTTCACTCATAGGAAGAAGCCAGACGTCCGGCTGACTATGGGTGACCACCCTTTACCTATCCAAAATTCTACTAAATTCCTTGGACTGCATTTTGACAGTCGACTGACATGGCGAGTCCATGTCAGTCAGTTAAAAGCTAAATGTCTACAAGCACTTAATTTACTAAAGTGCATTTCTGGTACCAAATGGGGAGCAGATAGAAAGTCATTGCTTATGATATATAAAACCCTGATTAGATCTAGAGTAGATTATGGGTTTGGCATCTGATTCTGTGTTGAAAGAATTGGATGTTGTACAGAATGCGTGTTTGCGTGTGTGTCTTGGAGCCCTACGTTGCACTCGAATCGAGCGTCTAGAGGTGTTATTATATTGTGCTAAGATCTCCAGGGAGCCGAGTCATCTTCCCGGGAATGCCTTGCTACGGCAACTGCACCCTGGGGGCCATGGCGATAGGCCCCTGGCAGAGGGACCGAGTCATCCGTCCGGGGACCACTGGGCCCCAGCGTGAGGCCAAGAGAAACCAGGCCCTAAGAACATATACCCAGGGAGCCGAGTCATCCTCCTGGGAATGCCTTGGTGGGGCAGCTGCACCCGGGGGGCCATGGCAATAGGCCCTTGGAAGGGCCGAGTTATCCGCCTGGGTGTCGCTTGGTCCCGGAGGGCACTGGCGTGAGGTCCCTCAGAGCAAGACTCCACGACCTCGTAGAGTGTGTCGGTTTAGAATTATCAACAATCGATTCCCTGGTATTAGTAAATTTTTCACCTTGGGTAACACTATTGTGGATTCCTGGTTGCCAGGGGTTAAATCCCGGGTGCCGGAGGTGGATGTACACCAGAGGTTTCAAGAAATAATTGTTAAACATCTTCAATATTTCCATCTCCAAGACGGATGAATGTGTGGGTGCAGGTGTGTGGTCGACCGAATGCAAGTTGAGATTCAGACTGCCGAATCATACATCGATTTTTCTTGCTGAACTTTTTGCTATTGATAAAGCTTTGGATTTTGCCCTATCGACGACCCACGATAGGATAGTTATTTTTACTGATTCATTAAGTTCACTTCAAGCTATTAAATCCTGGCATACTACTAACAATGAAATACAGGGTAATATCATTAGTAAGCTGTTTTGTGCCAATAAGTCAATCAAGCTAATATGGGTACCTTCACATTAAGGTATATATGGCAATGAACAGGCTGATATACTAACCGGGTCAACTGTTCATCTGGACCTTAGCATATTCCGTACGGATCTCAGGCGTTTTGTTTCCCTCATCAAATCTCAAATTCATCTCCTGTGGCAAAGGCAGTGGACCAGGTTAAACATCAGTAATGAGGTTAAAAAATAATAGAACCCTGGGCTACGTCATCATGGTGTAGCCGTAGGGACGAGGTGGTGTTGACTCGTCTTCGGGTCAAAGCCACAAGATTAACCCACCTAGAACCGTATATCAACAGAACTTTTCCCCCTAATTGCCCATCATGCAATTCAATATTGTCAATTCAACATATACTAATTTTTTGTACAACATATGAAAGGCAATTAAACACTTTTTCAAACATAAAAATATGGCTCTCACCATAGACAATATTCTATCAAATTATAAGAATATTATAAACAAACTGATGAGTTTTCTGAGGGAGACAAACCTTTATGACCTTATATAGCTTGATATAATAAAATGGAACCATTAGCTTAAAGACCTTTGGCACTGTGCCACTGGTTGATAGCCAATAAATCCAACAAGTAGTAGTAATAACTAAGTCTATCCAGGTGTCGGTCTCCCAGTGATATACTCTCTCTCTCCCTGTGTGGCGACGGACATTTACTACGATCTTCCCACAACTTAGCTTGGGAAAGAGATATCGTGAATATATATATATATATATATATATATGATGTGTTCCACAGGTATCAAAGTGTCACAAGCTTTCAACAACAAGGGTATCATCAATCGACTTACAAGGAGTAGCAGTGGCAGATGCATCCACCTCACCACCATCGTATGAGCCCAGCAAGGATAGTAGGCCTACCTTGGAAACTCAAACACCTTATGTACAGTCGGCCTCAGGAATTCGTATACACCCCTGTGACATCAAGGGTTTGTAGCGACTTGAAAATTTAGTACATTAATTTCCTAACTCCAAATATTTCTAGTAATGTCATTTGGTTAATACTTGAATCAGTCAGCAGAACAATTAATACAGTATGCAGAATAAAGACCACTTGTAACCAATGCTCTATGTACGAATTCCTGAGGTCGACTGTACATGATGACAACACGTACAGTGTTTCAAGCCCCAGAGGACTGGAAAGAAAACTTTCTTTGGTCATACATGACTTAGAACAAAAAAATAAGAATCTAAAAATGGCTCAGCAAAAATGCCGACGACAGGAGAGAAAAATTACCAACATGATGGGCATAATTAAAGATATCAAATCTCAAACAATTATTTCCGACTCCTGCGCTAGTGTATTAGAGTCCTGTTTTTCTGGAGTGTCCCTACAGGTCATGAAAAGAATACTAAAAAAAAAAAAAAGGGAGAGATGACAAACTCACAAAGAAAAAATACGATCCACTACTCAAATCTTTTCCTCTCACTTTGCAGTTCTATTCCACTAAAGCTTATAATTACGTGAGAGACACACTACAGCATATGCGTACTTGATGGCACTGACAGATTGTAAAGGAAATAAAACTTACAAGACCCCAAGAAAGACACCCATAATTCGACTGCTGGTAGCTATCAAGACAACAAAAGGACTGTATGATCAGCTTGTTGGAGAAAATAAACCCCTTCAGTACCTTCTGACATACAAACTTTCTCAGGACCATCTGGAGCTACTTTTCTGTACAATTCGAGCTTCTGGTAGATTCCGCAATAATCCAACAGCTTTAAACTTCATGTCAACTTACAAGAGGCTTCTGATGAGACATCAAATAAAGACCATGAATGGAAATGTTACTGCACAAGATCCGTCAGAGATTCTAACTTCAGAAACAACTAGTAGCACCATGAAACAGGCAATAGAAGATCATTCAGATTATATAACAATTGCACAGAGATACGATCTTATACACCGAGATCCCACTCAAAGAGATCATGATTACGTGGACTGCCCAAATTTTGAAGATGTCTCTCAATATAAGGAAGCAGCATTTGGTTATATTGCTGGGTAGCCTATGTCGTATAGATGGTGAGGAGAAACGTTTCATGCCCAGAATGCTTGAGTGCACTTACAGCTACTGAAATTAACAGCGATGACCCCACATATGCTTTGTTGCTTATAGAGTACGCCAGGAAACAGAACGAGTTGAACAAAAATAGTGGTGGTCTGTTGCTTGGAATAATTTTTGGGGAATCATTTGCGTCAGATTTACCAAGACTGCATTACATCCTTTAAAATAATACACATATCAGAATACATACAGTAGTATTACAAACAGTAGGTGGCTTATAATACCTAGACCTATTTGCTACTAAGGTTAATTGCTACTGAAGGTGAAAGGAGACGCCTATAGGCCTGGAAGAGTCTTTAAGATTAGGGAGGAGACAAGAAAAAAATATTTAAAAAATGAGAGTGGATAGAAAAAAAAAAAATTGAAAACAGTAATAATACAAAAATCTTCGTGAAAGCGTCAGCTGCATGAATACAATAATTATGTCAATTATTTGTTTATAATATTTTACACTTTGCGAATCCACCTCATCAGCAAAAACTAAATGACCAACAAAGTCTACGGGAATGGTTTGTCAAGTTCCAAAAACTCCTCGAGCAAACCTTTTCACACAAATCGGTCATATTTGGTTCAATTTTCGACGGAACTTAAGTTAAATTCAACGGGAATTCAACGCCATCTCAAACATACCCTTAATTAATAGTTTATAAATGTTGCCCATTTAATTAATAGCTAAGGTTTTCTTCTTAGTACACATTTTCGTTAAATATTTCAATGATAACTATTATATATACATATATATGCATATATACACATATATACATATATACACATGCATACATACATATATATACACATATACAGAAGGTCACAGAGTTCAGACGTGCTCATCCAGTGCTCTCACCTTGATCCAGACCAAGCAATTTACAAGTCATGGAATTAGAGGCTATAAAAGTGCTATTGGATTCACAAGAACGTACACTTCGCTCTGCAATGGACATGGTGGTAAAACAGCTGCAGGACAGGATTAATACAGCGGAACAATTAGTGGATGAAGTGATAAAAAGCCTAGAATTTTCCCAGGCTGAAGTGCTGGACTTGAAAAATGAGGTGAAAGTACTAACAAAATCAAATAAAGACAAACAACTGTTGCTTGAGGAACTACAATCGAAGGTCAGTGAACAAGAACAGCGACTAAACCATCAAGAGGATTACAGTAGGTGTAATAACCTACGGATTACCTGCCTCCAGGAACAACCGGGCGGTGAAACATGGGAGGAAACAACAGTAAACGTAAACAAACTACTGGAGGACAAGCTTCAACTACCCGGACTACCGGCTGCAAACCTCGAACGAGCACACAGAGTTAGTACGACAAATTCCTCATATCCTCGAACAACAATGGTAAGGTTTGAAAAATTTAGTGATCGTGAAGCAGCAAATATAAACGCAAAGAAACATAAGGGAACAGGAATATATTTAAATGAAGACCTATGTCCTGCTTCTATGGAGAAAAGGAAGAAACAGTTACCCCTAATGAAGAAGGCTAAAGATGAAGGGAAAATTGCATACTTCAGAAACACAAGACTAATAATTAGGGAGAGAATGGGTCACCGACCGCAGACTCGAGTGCCTTTAGGTGCTTTAGGGGACGACGGTCGGGTTCGTATCCATGGTGGTGTCGGAGCAGTGAGCGGTGGTTTGGTGTACTGTGATTTGTCTGCTGAAGGCGCCGTTGGTTTCGCTCACTGTCGTTATGGTGACGGGGTGAGGAGCAGTTCTCCACGTCCATCCACGGGTGTTAAGGCGACAACAGAGGTACCGGTAACGGATTCTACTGCGACAGGGGCGCCTTGGACCGTTTTTTGGAGAGCCACTGCTGCCACTGCTGCAAGGATGTCAACCGGGGCAACCAAGAGGCAGGAATCCACCGGGGGCACCGTGGTACAGAACCGCGTAGTGGATAAGTGACCCATCCAACTGGTACAATGTCAATATATATGTGTCCTAATCCCCATAATGTGAATTACCATCGTAACTCTACCCAACCCTTCAACCATTACTTTACTCCTGCTATCAACACTACTATTCTTACCAATACTATAATCATTATTGCTAGTATCCAGTTTTTACTACTACTATTACCATTACTTTTACCATTTTTCTTTTTACCAAAATTAAACATTACTATTGTTACTACTAATGTCATTACCAGTATTGTGAATATTCTACTATCTCTATTACTGCAACTACCACTATTATCACTACCACTACTGCTTCTGCAACTATTGCTATTATCACTACTACTACTACTACTACTACTACTACTACTACTACTACTACTACTACTACTACTACTGCCATTACTATTACTACTACTGCCATTACTATTACTACTACTGCTATTACTATTGCTGCTGTTATTGCTATTACTACTGCTTCTACTATTACTATTACTACTACCATTACCTTAAATATTACTACTATTACTAATTACCACTATTATTACTACTAGGAATTACTACCATTTTCTACTACTAATTTTACTACTATTACTACCGCTATTACTACTACTATTACTACCACTACTATTACTGTTACTACTACTATTGCTATTACTACTATCATTATTACCACTATCGCTGCTACTATCTAGTAATACTGTTTATACCACTGCTAATAATATGCTTACTGCTTACTGCTTAAGGAAGTCCATCGAAGTCGATGATGACGGA
This sequence comes from Petrolisthes cinctipes, assembly GCA_033782935.1. Lineage (NCBI taxonomy): Eukaryota > Metazoa > Arthropoda > Malacostraca > Decapoda > Porcellanidae > Petrolisthes > Petrolisthes cinctipes. Next base: position 403,469 of record JAWQEG010000535.1, read on the forward strand.
TGCCCTCATGGTAGTTGCTGTCGGTGGGTGCGCCTATGACTGTAGAGTCCAATGCGGGAGCCGCAGAGTCGTCCACACTCAGGGCACTGGAGTTCTGGTTCCGGTGGTGGAGGGCGCTGAAGGCGATGAAGTACCCTCTCGTGGCGCCTCCGGCGTCGCTCATTACACTGTTCAGTTCGATTCAGCTCAAAGTGAGCCGCACCTTGATGACAGATAGAGCGCCATCTATTTCGGTCGGCAGCTGCGTCTTCGAGATTGTCTGGGTTGATGTTGAAACTCTTCAGTGTTCTCTTGGCCTGATCTTTAAACCTTTTTCTTGGGCCGCCACAGGAACGCCTCCCCTCCGACAGTTGCCCATAGAGGGTGCGTCTTGGCAGGCGTGTAGCGGGCATTCGGAGGACATGCCCCAGCCATCTCAGCTGCCTGCGGCGGAGGAGGCATTCAATACTCGAAATTCCAGCACGCTCCAACATAACAGTGTGAGGTATACGGTCTTGCCAAGTGAGACCAAGAATTTTCTTGATGCATTGCAAGTGAAAGGCTTCTAGAAGCTTAATATGCTTCCGATACAGAGTGAAGGTTTCGCTTCCGTATAGCAGCATGCTGAGGCAAATAGCTTGGTACACAGCAATCTTCGTTGCAAGTCGAATGTTGTGGTTCTGGGTGACTCTATCGCGGATCCTGCCGAAGGATGCCGATGCCTTGTTGATTCTTCGGTTCACCTCCTCATCAATAGAGCAGTCGACTGACAGCACGCTGCCGAGGTAGTTGAATTGAGGAGAGATCTGGAGTTCAGCTCCGGCGACGCTTATAACAGGCTCTACAGGTGGGGCAACACCAGACCACTGATACATTACTTCAGTTTTGTCGGTGTTGATGACGAGTCCAAGAGTGCTGTAAATGTCGTAGATGATGTTGAGTGCTTCTTGTAAGTCCTCGGGGGAGTGGGCGACTAGTACACAGTCATCTGCGTATTGCAGTTCGAACACCTTGTCACTCAGAGTCTTTGTTCGGGCCTGGAGACGGCGCAGGTTGAAGAGACTTCCGTCGAGCCGGTATGTGAGGCCGACACCATGTCCAGGTGGAATTCTCTCATGAAAAAGGAAGGTTGCTGCAGCAAGGTAGATGTTGAACAAGATGGGGGCAATCACACACCCCTGCTTAACACCAAGCTCCACGTCAAAGGTTGCAGTTTCTTCGCCTCCGACAACGACACTTGCCATCATGCCATCATGGAAAGCCCGGGTGACTGCTGTGAACTTGTCAGGGCAACCATATTTCCTCATGATGCACCACAGCATCTCCCGGTTGACCGTGTCAAAGGCCTTTGTTAGATCTATGAAGGCCAGACACAGGTTTTGATGCTGTTCGCGACACTTTTCCTGCAGTTGTCTAGCTGTGAAAATTATGTCCACGCTCTCTTCGGAAGCCACACTGGGTTTCAGGGCACACATCGTCGACAACGTGCTTGTTCAGTCGCGCAAGCAGTACCTTTGCCAGCACTTTTCCCGCAATAGCCAGTAGCGAGATACCCCGACTATTTCCACACACAGCTCGGTCGCCTTTCTTCTTGTAGATAGAGATGATTCTGGCGTCTTTCCACTGCTGCGGTACACGTTCAGCTTCCCACATTGCACAGATCATTTCGTGGAGCCGAATGTGCATAGCATCGCCACCGTGTCTGAGAACCTCACCGTGGATGCCATCAGCGCCGGGAGACTTGTTGTTTTTCAAGCTGTGGGTCGCATTCTTGACTTCCTCCATGGTGGGAGCAACATCCATCTCGTAAACTGTGGGTCTGTCTGGAATGGCATCTAGCTGTCCAGGATCACAGGGATTATGCATGTTGAGAAGGTTGCGATAGTGTTCTTGCCATCTGTCTAGAATTTGATTCTGGTTCGTGAGTAAGGTTGCTCCGTCCTGGGATCGAACTGGTGCAAGGGAGTGGTTGGTTGGCCCAAAAACTTGTTTAAGAGAGCTGTAGAATAATATAATTGTTACATTATCACATTGATTTGCCCTCTACAAGACATTAACGACCTAGATATTTTTTAGACAGATGATGGATATAACAATGATTTGAACATATGTAATCTATACCAGGAACTTAAACAGATCAACTCTATCAAATCTAAATATATAAATTTAGATAATATTTCTGTACTTAATAATAATTCAACTACTATTTTAACACGATCTATACCCACTAACCTACAGATGTTTAATGACTTAATCTTATGTAATATGAACAACAAGTGTAATATTTTGGGATTTACTGAAACAAGGTTAATCCCTCACCTAGCTGCTCTCTACCACTTACCAGGATACAAAATGTTCACAAATTGTAGGAACACGCATGGTGGGGGAGTGGCCTTGTATGTCTCAGATGGTATCACCTCCAACTTGCTTCATCAATTTTCCAAAATTGAGACTTTTATAGAATGTATTGAAGCTCAGACCATAATTATGAATGAGAAAACATTACTTTTATGCATATACAGACCTCCAAGTGGAAATTTTGAAAATTTTACAAATGTCCTTATAGAAATGTTTTCTTTAGCTTACCATGACAGATTTCACGAAATATTTATATTTGGTGATTTTAATTTAGACTTGATGAAATATAATGATACTAATATTCTTGAATTTTATAATATAATGGGTTTTTTTCAATCATTGTTCCCGTTAACCACTAAACCAACTAGAGTTACAGATACTACTGCTACCCTTATTGATCACATCTGGAGTACACAAATTTAAACTAATACAGTATATTACATAATTTGATCTGATGTTTCAGACCATTTCCCTGTTTTGTCACAATTCAAAAATTCTAATGAACAACCTCCTCCAACACATACATGCAAGAGAAGTGTAACTAACTCGGCTCTTCAAAGTTTTAAAAGTGACTTAAAAGAGGTTAACTGGTACAATGTCTTACATAATAACTACCCTGATGATTCTTTTAACCTATTTTTCAATTATTTTAATATTTTATATGATAAACATTTTCCAGTCAAGTAAATCATTATAAAGAGAAAACAAACACTATGCTCATATATAACTCCTGCTTTAAAAAGATGCATAATTGAACGTAACAGATTAACGCGACTTGCAAGTAAGTGGTTTTTGACTTACAGGGAAACATACAGATGTTACAGAAACAATTTAACCAAGGTATAAGAACAGCTAAAAATGAATATTATAAAGATAAATTGAAAACTAGTCAAGGAAACCCCAAAGATCACTGGAATACTATAAATTTAATGCTATTAAACAACAGTCAATAATTCTGGACCCGCCATCTGATAATATATCAAATAATTTTAATGAACATTTTATTAACTAAGGAAATTTGGTACAAAATTCAATTAACAATGATTATGACAGGTATTTAAATCAACCTCCACCTTTTTCAATGTACATGATGCCAACTAATAATAACGAAGTTATGTATTACCTAAAAAACCTAAAATCAGATTCACCAGGATACGATGAGATACCACCAAAAGTTTTAAAACTGGCCGAACCCTTAACACATATAATAAATCTCTCCTTAAAACGAGGCATATTTCCGGATCATTATCTAAATCAGGCAAAAGGTGTAACATTAACAACTATAGGTCAATCTCGATTTTACCTGCATTCAGCAAAATCTACGAAAGAGTTTAGCTGTGTGTCTAAATAATTATCTTGAAAATAATATGTTATTAACTCATAATCAACATGGGTTCAGAGCAAACAAATCAACAGAAACTGTTATATTACATTTTGTAAATAATATATACAAATTCTTGGAAAGTAAACAATATGCTGTTGGTATTTTTATAGATCTATCAAAAGCATTTGATTCACTAAGTCGTGACATTCATTTAAATAAATTAAAATACATGGGTATCGCAGGCATTCCACTGCAGCTCTTTCGTAGCTATCTCTCTAATAGGTCACAGTTGGTGACATGTAACAATGTCTCTTCACGATTTCTACCAATTTCTAGGGGAGTACCACAAGGTTCAATTTTATGGCCAATTTTATTTCTCATATACATAAATGATATTATAAATTCTAGTACTAAATTTAATTTTACCATGTATGCTGATGACAATACCTTACTACTTGCTGATAAAGATATAAACTCACTACACTTACATGTTAACAGAGAAATACAGCTGGTACATCGGTGGATAAAATCGAATAATTTAAAACTTAATATTTCCAAAACTAGCTACATATTGTTCCAAAACAGATCAATAAAGAACTATCTCCCTCCTCTACAATTAGACAATGAACAATTAAAACAAGTAAGTAATACTAAATTCCTTGGAATTAGAATAGACAAAAACTTAAATTGGAAATTTCATATAAATGAGGTAGCAACAAAAGTGTCAAAAATTTGTGGAATATTATATAAGATCAGATATAACCTTACCACCGATGCATTAGTTAGTATATATTATACCTTGTGTTACCCTCACATGATATATTGTGTATCTGTTTGGGCCAGTACGTGGCCATCATTTTTGAGAAAAAATAACTTTAGCACAAAATTATATAACTTTTTTCCTAGGACAGTATCAATCTGTGTCTGTAATTATTAAATCAAAGAAAATGTTAAAATTTGAATTCATACATAAATTTTTTTCAATATTATTAATGTACATAATGCTTAATGGATTTGGTAATAATAAAATTTTCAAAATAGTACAAAGTCCACACCAAACGAGAAGCAATAATGTGAACCTGATGCTTCCTCAATTCAGAACAAATTTATATAGAAACAGTATTCTGTGCACTGAACCTAAACTTTATAACTACTATACGTTTCAGCGCCGGACAGACGGTGTTTTTCGTAAATATCTCTTAAACGAATCGTTGTATCAATATAATATTTCAGCACACTGCCTTTAACACCCGGGCGTAATTTATGGCTGACATACCATATTACTATATGTGTTATGTTAGGAGTTTACTGAGTGATATTAAGCCTAATCCAGTCATCATATCTAAGGCGTTATAGAGAATCGGACGAGTGTGGGATACTCGTGTAACCCCTCCACCAACACCCCGAACACCCCCCTGTCACGAGTCAGACATAATACTCGTGACGTAATTTGAATTACAGAGAGTTGGAAAATTCCATACTGGAGAATGTTCTAGAGTAGGGGAATATTCCATGAGACAAAGGAGGTAGGTGCGGGTTAATCTGCAGGTAGTCTTAATCCGCTGGTAGTATCCAAAAATAGACCAGGTAATTAAAAAAGGGTAAGGAAGGTCAGATTTCAACTGAAATTGCCACATCCAGTCCTATAGGTGTTCGCAGGTTAATTACAACTTGTATTAATCATTTATGCTACCAGGGTAACTTATGGTATTGCAAATGATCGTGAAGTGGAGGGAAATCATTGGGAATTATTAGCACGCCATAGGTAAATTGCAATTGCATGTATAACTCAAGTATAAGTGAGTACAATGTAAATCGTAGCCAGTTAGGAAAAACGAACACAGATAGGAGGAGGAGTCAGAGAAATTTTGAACCAGTTAAGGAGGAAGAATTGGGTCAGTTGGAACAGGACACTTGGAGAGACAACACTCGTATGAACTAGCTTCCGCTTGCCTGAATTAATCCTCCACGTGTTGAGTGGGGAAGGATCAACGTAGACGCCGAATTCGTTGGATATTACCACGATTCCAAGGCTTTACAGTTGTATACTGGCCAGTTGCATCGACGGTGGTTCAGTAACTGAATTAGGTGAGGGGGAAGCTGGATCTTTGAAGAAAATTACGAGTGTGTTGTGAGACTCTAAATTATTCCCAAGTGTGAGACATTAAGAAATATTCCAACTCGCGTAACAATTGATAGAATTACTACAAGTGTTAACGTAACCTAGACTATCGTCACGTATACGAACGAGACGTAACGAGAGCGAGTAGCTAGTTAGCGTTGCGTGAGCTTGAGTTGTGTGTGTGTGTGTGGGAAATTTAATTTATTCATGTTGGCATACTGGAGTTGAATAAATATAGAAAATTTGCAATTGGTTGTTTAAATGCACCAGTAGATTTGTTATCTATATAAATACATATATATCGGGAAGAACCCTTAACATAAAAATTTATTATGTGCGTGGTGATTGAGGCCTAAACGGGGAATTAATCCCCGACTTTTTGTTCTTCGCTGCAGCCAACCAACGAGATCATAAATTAACAGGGCAAGGTAAGTTGTAATTGTCATATTATAAAATACATTATCTATCATTCTCACATCACCGTCACACCCCCACACCATTCCTTCCTTCCCTACCCCAATATCACATTATCCCCCTCCCCGTTTCACTCTTCACCCCCCTATTTACACCATTCACCTTCCATTTTTTATTTTTTTTATGACAGTATGTATATACGTATCGTTCATTAGTAATATTGTTTAATACAGTTACCGTTGTGTGTGGACATGAAAACCAGAGTGGGTCAAACGACCATTAAAGCAATAGCTAATCCCGTTGTTAATGGCCGTATAGCCGGATAATAACCCACGTGTCTAAGGCGACCAGAAAAATGATTAATTTTGGTTTTGGGCAACTAAATATAATCGTTCATGGTTGCTTCATGTGTTCTTTACCTTTTTAAATAACCAATTTATGCCTTAATTGAATATTCACAGTCAGTCTCCCGTATCCCCTCCCCCTCTCTCTGAGGTATGAGGTATCCCCCAGTCCGAGGCTATGCCTCAAGTAGTGACAGGGTAGAAATCATTGACTGCCGAGGCGCACCTATTAGCAACAATGTTGTCCATTTGCCCCCGTGGATGCAGGACAGCGTTTGTTCTTCGTCTTGCCACATTGTACAAACGTGAAAGCCAGTGATGATGAAGACGAGGAAGTTTTCCTTGACAGTGATTGTGAATAAATTTTGTTTTATCATGTTTGCATAATTAAATCCAACACTATTATATATATATATATATATATATATATATATATATATATATATATATATATATATATATATATATATATATATATATATATATATATATATATATATATATATATATATATATATATATGTAATTTGGTGATAATATAAATATAAAAGGGACAAGTCAACAAAATAACATTATATTAACTGGACCAAGTTGGCATTTTATAATGAATAGGTACACAGTATCTAATAACTTTGCCCAGAAGGTCCAGACCTCAGGTAATGCCAGTACATCGTGTTCACTTGCATGGTTGACCATAAGGACTGCAAACATGGACCTTATACATACTACGTGTATGTAAACATGCTGTTGTACAGTAATTATCAAAGTGAAATACGTCTTGCCTCTATAGAATTGTACTGCACCATACTCTTAGTTAATAATCATATCTATACATATACATCTACATAACATTCTAATATATAATACAGTGATGGAAGAAATAGGGAGGGCCACGAGTGATGAGGGAGGCGAGGAGCTAAGGGGAGAAGAGGAGGAGGGAGGGGTGAGAAGGGGGTGATGTAGTTGTGGTTAGGAATGGTTTGGGAGGGTGTTGGGGGGCCACACTTTCCTTCGAATGCGTCAATATGACTGGCCAGCTTTGTGCTATTTTTCACGAGTAAACTCGCATAACACATATAGGAATATGGTATGCCAGCCATAAATTATGCCCGGGTGTTAAAGATAGTGTGTTGAAATATTATATTGATACAACGATTCGTTTAGGAGATATTTGCGAAAAACAGCGTCTGTCCGGCGCTGAAACGGATAGTAGTTGCCACTTAAAATAAAACAAACTGAACTAAATAATTATGTATTGTTAAAAAAACGGGTAAAAAGCCACATGTTGGATAGCTCGTGACATTGTATGTGCTTTGGTATGTTACTGTGATCGTGTATGTGTGTATCTTGTTTATATTTGGGTGTGTTTCTGTTGTGTTTTGATGTGCTTGTTATGTGTAATATTTGTGTTTATTGTGGTGTGTTGTTATTGGTAATAGAATATATTTGACGGTATTGATCTCTATATTAGTTGTATAAAGTATTTGTTGGGGTGATGTGCTATATATAAATATGTAAATATGGGGTGGGTGTAATGGAATGAGCTTATGTAAAATATGTCTGTAAAGGAGCAACGGCTCAACAAACATTAGCTTGATAACAACCTACTATACGTTTCAGCGCCGGACAGACGGTGTTTTTCGTAAATATCTCTTAAACGAATCGTTGTATCAATATAATATTTCAGCACACTGTCTTTAACACCCGGGCATAATTTATGGCTGACATACCATATTACTATATGTGTTATGTTAGGAGTTTACTGAGTGATATTAAGCCTAATCCAGTCATCATATCTAAGGCGTTATAGAGAATCGGACGAGTGTGGGGTACTCGTGTGACCCCTCCACCAACACCCCGAAATCCCCCCACACCATTCCTTCCTTCCCTACCTCAATATCTCATTATCCCCCTCCCCGTTTCACTCTTCACCCCCCTATTTACACCATCCCCCTTCCATTTTTTATTTTTTTTATGACAGTATGTATATACGTATCGTTCATTAGTAATATTGTTTAATACAGTTACCGTTGTGTGTGGACATGAAAACCAGAGTGGGTCAAACGACCATTAAAGCAATAGCTAATCCCGTTGTTAATGGCCGAATAGCCGGATAATAACTCACGTGTCTAAGGCGACCAGAAAAAGGATTAATTTCGGTTTTGGGCAACCAAATATAATCGTTCATGGTTGCTTCATGTGTTTTTTACCTTTTTAAATAACCAATTTATGCCTTAATTGAATATTCACAGTCTCCCGTATCCCCTCCCCCTCTCTCTGAGGTAAGAGGTACCCCCCAGTCCGAGGCTATGACTCAAGTAGTGACAGGGTAGATACCATTGACTGCCGAGGCGCACCTATTAGCAACAATGTTGTCCATTTGCCCCCGTGGATGCAGGACAGAGTTTGTTCTTCGTCTTGCCACATTGTACAAACGTGAAAGCCAGTGATGATGAAGACGATGACGTTTTCCTTGACAGTGATTGTGAATAAATTTTGTTTTCTCATGTTTGCATAATTAAATCCTACACTATATATATATATATATATATATATATATATATATATATATATATATATATATATATATATATATATATATATATATGTATATATATATATATATATATATATATATATATATATATATATATATATATATATATATATATATATATATGTATATATATATATACATATATATATATATATATATATATATATATATATATATATATATATATATATATATATGTAATTTGGTGATAATATAAATATAAAAGGGACAAGTCAACAAAATAACATTATATTAACTGGACCAAGTTGACATTTTATAATGAATAGGTACACAGTATCTAATAACTTTTCCTAGAAGGTCCAGACCACAGGTAATGCCAGTACATCGTGTTCACTTGCATGGTTGACCATAAGGACTGCAAACATGGACCTTCTACATACTACATGTACAGTATGTAAACATGCTGTTGTACAGTAATTATCAAAGTGAAATATGTCTTGCCTCTGTAGAATTGTACTGCACCATACTCTTAGTTAATAATCATATCTATACATATACATCTACATAGCATTCTAATATATAATACAGTGATGGAAGAAATAGGGAGGGACACGAGTGATGAGGGAGGCGAGGAGCTAGGGGGAGAAGAGGAGGAGGGAGGGGTGAGAAGGGGGGGATGTAGTTGTGGTTAGGAATGGTTTGGGAGGGTGTTGGGGGGGCCACACTTTCCTTCGAATGCGTCAATATGACTGGCCAGCTTTGTGCTATTTTTCACGAGTAAACTCCTCGCATAACACATATAGGAATATGGTATGTCAACCATAAATTACGCCCGGGTGTTAAAGATACTGTGTTGAAATATTATATTGATACAACGATTAGTTTAGGAGATATTTGCGAAAAACAGCGTCTGTCCGGCGCTGAAACGGATAGTAGATCAAATATTTATATACTTTTGTATAAAATAAGCAATAAACATTTACTTACATATAGGCTACATGCATACATACACATATACACACCTACATACACATATACACGCATATACACACATACATAGGCTGCACATATACACACATACATACACATATACACACATACATACACATATACGCACATACATACACATATACGTACATACATACACATATACACATACATACACATATACACACATACACATATACACACATACATACACATATACGCACATTCATACACATATACGCACATACAACTGTACTGTACATACAACTGTGCTGTACATACACATATACACACATACAAACACATATACACATACATACACATATACACACACACATACATACATATACATACACAAACATACACATATACAGACATACATATGCTTGCTTACTTGCTTATGGTAGTCCATCGTATTCCGATGATGACGTTCCCTTCCTGCGTTCATCTGTTGTGGATTCTCCGACGACTGTAGAGTCCTATCCGTGATGCACATCTCCTGCCGCAGTATGGGCACTGGAAGTCCGGGTGGTATAAAAAAACTCTCTAACCCGGTACATGCACACACCACTTACTACTGGGCCAAAATCATAGTGGTTGGAAAGAGAATAGCGCTTGGGTTATAACGATAGAAACGACCATGGGATATTTTGGAAATAGTCTCATTCTCTTTCCCAGCTAATTTAACCAGAATGGATACCAATTTAATCAAACCTAACCTAACCTAACCTTACCAAACCAGGACCTAACCTAACCTAACCTAGCCGAGCTTGTGCATGTACTGGGTTAGAGAGTGTTTCTATGCGTCCGGGTGAGGAGGTGCTGGTTGTTCCTGGAGTGCATGTTTCTAAGTCCTCTTCTCAATCTGATGTTGTTTCCTCTGATGTTCCAGTTCCTCCGCTCCTTGCTGGCAGTGTGAGCGCCATAGTGGTCTGTCTGATGCTAAGTTTTCCAGTGCAGTTGGTTGTATATTGCACCTTTTTAGCGTTTTCTTTATACTGTCTTTGTATCTTAATTTTGGTCCACCAGCTGCTCTGCGGCCTTCATGCAGCTGTCCATAATGAATTTTATGAGGTAGTCTTTCCTCTGGCATACGGATGACATGCCCAAGCCATCTCAGTTGGTGTTTGGTGATAAGGGTCTCAATACTAGTGTTGTTGTCTCTTTCAAGTATTGTTATGTGAGGAACACAGTCCTGCCAGTTTATGCCCATAATCTTCTGGAGGCTTCTGATGTGGAAAGCTTCTAGGGGTTGTATATGGCGTCTATATATTGTCCATGTTTCACAGCCATAAACCAAAGTTGTTATACATACAGCATTATACACGGCTACTTTGGTACGGAAAGTCAGCTTGTCTGAGTCGATGTTGTACTTCATCGTCAATACAGGCCGTTTCAGACAAGAAGCTTCCCAAATACTTAAATACAGGGACTTGTGCTATCTCCTCTCCTGCCAATCTAAACACTGGCTGTACAGGTGGTATCTGAGCTGACAACTGAGAAATTATTTGGGTTTTCTGGGTATTAACTGATAGGCCCATTCTGGAGTAAGTACTTGCTGCAGCTTCAAGGACGACTTCTAGTTCCTCTAGCGAGTAAGCTACAAGAGCACAATCATCTGCATACTGGAGTTCCAGGATATTATCAATAGAGACTTTTGTTCTTACCTGAAATCTACAAATGATAAAGAGGTTGCCATCTAGTCTGTAGTCTATGTTGATTCCACTTCTGTTTGCTATAGTCCTATGAAGAAGTGTTGTAACACATAATAGATAAATGTTAAAGAGAGCTGGTGCCAGTACACAACTTGTCTGACTCCAGCATTAACAGCAAATGGTTCTGATGCTTGGCCTCCTGCAGTGACTCTTGCCGTCATGCCTTCATCAAACTGATTTACAAGTGACACAAATTTGGGTGGACAGCCAAAGATACGGAGAAAATTCCACAATGTTTCTCGATTTACAATATCAAAGACTTTTGACAAATCAATGAAGGCTATAAAAATGTCTTTATTCTGTTCTCTGCATTATTCTTGCAATTGGCATATAGTAAAAATAATGTTAATAGTTCCTCGATCATTACGGAAATCACATTGTGACTCTCGCAGTATTTCCTCTGTAATTTTGGTCATCAATCTTTGAAGCATGATTTTTGACAGCACCTTTCCTGCCACAGATAAAAGAGAAATACCTCTGCTGTTGCCACAATTAGACTATCACCTTGTTTTTGTAAATTGTGATAATATTTGCATCTTTCCATGTCTGAGGTATGTACTCCTTGTCCCAAACCTCCAAAATGAATGAGTGAATATCACGATGCAGTAGGTAGCCTCCATATTTTAGTAGTTCTGCTGGTATATCATCTGGTCGAGGAGACTTGTTATCTTTCAAGGTCTTCACTGCGCTAGTCACTTCATTAAAGGTTGGTGGTATATCAACATCTTGAATAATTGGATGCTGTTCAAACTCTTGTTGGCAAGTTGGATCTACATGATTTTCTTGGTTCAGCAAGTCCCTGAAGTGCTCCCCTCATCTCTCAACAATTTTGATCTTTTATAAGAGTAGTTCCGTCTGCACTCCTTAATCACTTAATGGGTTAAGTAGGCAGCTTGTATAGGATCATACACTTGTTATTCAGCATTATAAAAGTTGTGCATGTCATTAGCGTCAGCACACCTTTGTATTTCATGTCCCTTATTTGTCCACCATTCATTTTGCATTTTTCGTAGGGTTCTTTGTACATCTGATCGTATTTCGTGCCAGTTCGTTTTTTAAGGTTACAGAGGTTGGGTTGCTAAGAGTTGCTCTGTGTGCTCTGTGCATCCTGTCTAAAAGAGTGGAGATGTTGCCTGAATTTTCATCAAACGAGTCTTGATGATTTTATTTTATTTTATATCAATTGAATCCTATGCTGCTTCATAAATTAATTCTTTCCGTGAAGCCCAGATTTCGTCTAGTGGAACTGTCGAGTTGCTAATGGGATCTTGCTCACTTAGCTTCTCAGATAAAACTCTGCGGAAGCTGTTCTGAAACTCATGGTTCTTAAGTTTAGCAGTGTTTATTTGTTTTTCTTATTTGTATTCAGACGTCGTACAGGTGGTCGTATTGTCAGCTTAAGGATAGATCTTACTAATCTGTGATCTGTCCAGCACTCGGCTCCTCTCATTGCTCGTGTATGAAGGACGCCACTTACATAACTTCTTTGTAGAATTATATAGTCTAACAGGTGCCAGTGTTTTGAGTGTGGGTGCATCCAAGATGTTTAATACTTGTCTTTCTGTTGGAAAAATGTGTTGGTAATAGTGAGGTTGTGTTGAGCACATAATGTGAGAAGCCTAAGGCCGTTGGAGTTCATGTGACCAATACCATGTTTGCCAATTATATCTTCCCATATCTCATATTTTCTTCCAACTCTTGCATTGAAGTGCTGAGGGTCTCGTCTAGTGTCTGATAGAAATTATCTTTTATGTCCTCTGTAGCAGCTAGGGTAGGGACATATGCACCGATGATGGTGGCTTATCTGTTGTTAACTATAGGGGTATTCTGAGTGTCATCAATCTTTCACTGATTCCGACTGGTGCTTCTGGAATTTTTCTTAATATGTCATTGTTGATGGCAAAGCCCGCGGAATGCATGTGTTGTTCTCCTTGAGGGTAGCCTCTCCAATAAAAGGTGTATCTGCAGCCCGATTCATACAGCGATCCTTCTCCCAGGAAACGGGTTTCACTGAGAGCAGCAACATCAATCTTATTCCGCTGAAGCTCTGCTGCAACTGGGGCTGTTCTACGCTGGGGTCTGTCAGGTTGGGTGTTTCTATCCAATAGGGTTCTCACATTCCATGTTGCAATTTTAAGTGGAGTTTGTTTCTTTCTGTTTCGACCGCACATGGGATGGCTCAGTAGGCGTGGTGTCCTACTCAGCTTGTGTGGAGCAGGTGATGTATAAGCCACCTTTTCTAGGCCCTTCCCTATTTAGGGTGAGCAGCACGGATCCTGAATAGGCCTGCTCAGACACACAGGAGTCTGCCGAAGACGACTGCCACTCCAGTCCCAGCCATCAGCGACGTGCATGAAAGGGAAAAATTGACAAAAGAAGAAAGAGAAAACCTGCGCATAGAAGGGTTTAGAGTGCCGAGGTAGGTGCGCAGTTCCAACTTCATTATCTTTGTACCAAACAGAGGTTGCTGATGGCAAGGGGATGGCCCAAGACGATCAGCTCCTGCTCAATACTGCAGGGGACTGCCGGAATTCCAGTTTGTCGGAACCCACTAGGGCGTGACACCAATGTCTGCTTTTCTCTCAGGGTGTGCTCCCCTAGCCTTTGTCTTACTGGACTAAACCACAAGGCAGTGGGTTCGTGCAGTTGTTGGTAGATGATAGGGATGCACATCATACCTCTAGGGGCCACTGCTGCCCCGAGATCTCCTATTGATTTAGCCTGGGGCTGCAAGACACCCAGTTACCGTGTGTGGCCTCGGGGAGGCACAATAGGAGTCTTGGTGATGGAGAGGCTATATACTGGCAGAGGGAGACTTATGCATTCGGCTCCTCTTTTCACCACGAGGGTTAGCCAGCGGCAGTAGCTGAAAGCGAGAGATTACATGCAAGCGAGCAACCCCGCACCAACATATTAATGCACTAGTCACATCACATCACCCAGTGTGATATAACACACACACACATACATATACATATGAGCACTTACACATACATACACATACATATATACAAATACATACACATACATACATATACATATTTACACATACATACATACATACATACACACACATACATATACATACACATAGATGCACACACATTCACATACATACACACACACACACAGATACACATATATACATATATATACACACACACACATACACACACACATGTACCCGTGGTGTCGTCCCCTTCTGCCTTGGTGTACCTGTGGAAATACCTGCCGGACTCTCACTTACCGGAACTTATATAGGCTGGTGTAACATTACACCCGTTGTCACTTACACTGAGGGGTTGGTATCAAACATATCACTCGTTGTCTGCCTGGGGAACTAATGGGAATTACTCTAAGGTTTAGAGTAAACGCTTGGACTTGTCTCTATTTACCGAGGTGTATCAGGGTTCCAAGATTACAGATCAGACACCTTTCCTGTCGTTCAAAGATATGTACAAGTATAAGTACTAGGGAGGGAGATCCATTCTCGGCCAGGGCAGGGCGCTAATAGCAGTGCTTCTCTCTATATTGTCCCTTCACGTAGCCATGGTGAAAGGGGTCATTCCATGCTTGTCGAGTTCAAACCGAGTTGCCAGCTCTAAGGTACACTCCTCCTTGTGAATTACTTCCACTCTTGCCTGTCATGCACCAGTTCTTTGGCTTCATTCACACTTATTCCATGCTTTCTGACACAAACACTCACCATATCGTGCCGTCTTCTCCTTGGTCTTCCCCTTCTTCTCTGACCCTCAAAATCGCTTTCATACACCTTTTTCATAACTCTTGTATCAATCATTCTTTCCACATGCCCATACCATCTCATAGCACTTTCTTCCACTCTTTGATCCAGTTATTTTCTCACCCCACACCTTTCGCGGATTTCAGTATTTCTCACCCAGTCAGTTCTTCGGATTCCACAAACATCTCTCAGCATATCCATCTCTACTGTTTTTACTCTTGAATTCTCATATTAATGCCACTCCAAGGTTTCACAACCGTAGGTCAGTGTGGGCACTTATATACAAGACTTCTTGTAATCCCTTTACAGTCACAGAACATTCGTGAACATATGAATATTTACACCTGTGATCCATATTTTTTTTGTGTGAACGGAATGTACAGCCACAATCAAATAACCACCGACACTTTCTTTCCATCTTGCAAATAAATCAGTCTCAAATCAAAATATAATCTTACAACATTTTACGTCAACTCAACCCCCTCAATTATTATTATTATGGGGTGCTGCAAAATCATACACTTGTTGTTCTTTATTACCAAGATATTTTCTATGATGGAAGAAAAGTGTCGGTGGATATTTGATTGTGGCTGTACACTCGCGGAAATATAAATCTTTTCACCTGCACCTTTAATTAAACATTCTGACAATGGGTCGAAATCTTGTGATAATACTTTACTGGAGTGGGCAGTAATATTGGTAGCGCTGCTAGTGCTCGTCATCTCGTATCATACGATTCTGAGCATGAAGCCACTTCATTGGGACAATATTGGGAACGATCTTCATTTACATTATAGTATCCAAATGACAAACTATACAATAACATTCTTGCTGCGACACTCGTGCTAGACGGATGGGTTTTCTGGCTGTAGTTAGCTTTTGCACCCGTTTGGCAGAGTTGTAGCACTCTGGTATTAAAGATAGGTAGTAGTAATTTTCCTTCTTGTCCTTAGTGGGTATAGTAGGTTTCTGTGCCTATTAGATCACAACACTTTTGCCTGTATGCACAGGGTGAATCCCCCCCACTGATCTTCTTTCTCTTGGACATGTCCCGTGTGGGAGGTGGAGGGAGAGATCAGCACAGTGAAGGCTACTTCTTGTGTCTCGTATTTCAAGGATATGAAGACAGTTATGGCGACGCGTGCGACACCAATCCCTAACACTTCCTATGCTTTGGTTGTGAAGGCCCGACCGGTGATGAAGACTAACTCTTCTCAGCTATACTCTGATGCTATCACTACTCCAACAAAACAGACTGGCAAGAATAATCGTAAAAATGAAATCAATCTGACCTCCCTAAAGAAACAATCCAGCTCTCACGTGATGGTCCCTCCTGCCCCTGTGAGAGAGACGAGCAGGTCTCGCTCAAGGGTAGGGGACATGGAGGTGTCCATCGACAACCAGTTATCGAGGCCAGGTGGTGGAGATACTCCTCCAACGGTAAAGATGAAGGCTGAGCGTTCTTAAGCAATTAAATCAACCACTTAACCTTCCATTATGTATAATATTCTTCAGTGGAATTGTAGAGATATTAGAAATAAAGCATCACAATTAGCACCTGTGCTAGATCAACACATGCCTCAGGTCGATTTTGTGCAGGAGACGCTATTGAGGGATAAGCCTGGTCCTCTCTTTTTTCAAACAGTAATATTTATACAGAAAACATTGGGTGGCTATTATGTTCCTAAGTTCATACCTCATTCAGCAGTGGGGCTGAATTCTCCTCTGGAAGCCGTCACATGCAGAGCGAAATTCGGTAACACGTATGTGCCTGACAATTTGTTCTCTGTAATGTCCGCCACTTGGCCACACTGATGATGATGACTTTAATTAATTCTTGGCGACTTTAACGCCCATCACTATCAATGGGGCAGCTTGAGGTCGGATGGACATAGGAATCAGATTACTGGTCTTTTATTGCTTTCCAACTTATGTTTACTGAATGATGGCACTGCGACTCGTATAGATGATCATACCGGCCAAACAACATGCATTTACTTATCTTTATCTTCCCCGAAAATACTAACAGACATCACTTGGGCAACATATGACGACTCCCTGGGAAGCAATCACTTACCCATCTGTCTTACTTATTCATGCGGCAACTTTCGGCCACCACAACCAATACCAAAATGTAAATATAAGAAAGCAGATTGGGGATACTTCTCAGGGATCGCCAATCTAGATATCTCGGGGAAAATATAGATGAGAAAGTCGAACACAGTCTGACATCCATATTGTAATACACGCAGCTGAGGCTACTATTCCTAAAACTTCTACAGCCCACGACAGACGAAGAGTTCCTTGATGGACACCAGAATGCCGACAAGCACTCACTAAGCATAATAGGCGATACACGATTTTCGACGGAGAGCCAACACAAGCTCATTTCATTGTCTATAATGCAGCAAGGGCTGAGGCGAGGAGAACAAATAAAGACAGCAAACGAGACTCCTGGAGGAGCTGCGTGTCCACTATGAATCGTACCACGCCTTTAAGATAGGTCTGGTCCACAATTAATATTTAAAAAAACAAAACAAGTATACCCGAACGCTCATCACCACCCTTGAGGTGGGCAATAACATTATCGTCGATCCCGTGGACATAGCTAACACCATTGCCAGACAATTTGCTGACGTAAGCAGCTCAGCTAACTATGACCACCGTTTTCAAGACCACAAACGGGAGGCTGAGCTGGGAGAGATAGACTTTGCCACAGAAGACGTAAATTCTAGTTACGGTCGCTTACGAATCCCAGTTCATTTCGTCCTATTGCTCTTACTGACTGCCTATGTGAGGTCATAGTAAATAAAAGACTGGTTTTTGTTTTAAAGTCGAAGAATGTTTAAATGTTAAAGAGAGTGGATTCCGTAAACATTCTAGACAATTTAATGCATTTGGAGCATTGTATTGCCGAAATATTTGCTCGGAAACATTTCATGATAGGTATATTTTTGGACATTCAAAAAGGATACGACATGACATGGCGTAACGGACTACTACAGAAACTTTGCACCTGTGACTTAATTCAGAGGCAATTTGCCTCTATTTATCAGTAACTTCCTTGCTGACTGGACATCTTCTGTCAGGTTGCCATATAATGTAGCATCTGACATAATATATGTCCAAGAAAATGGGGTGCCCAATGAAGTGTGCTTAGCCCAATTTTTTCAGTATTTTCATTAATGATATTCTTTCATCAGCTTCTGTTCCCCGAAATCTTAAATACTCCCTGTTTGCTGACGATTATGCATTCTGGCACTCATCCCACAATGTTCAATTTTCGGCGAGGCAGCTTTAACTGGCACTAGACTCTGTCCATCACTGGACCTCGCAGTGGGGCTTTACAGTTTTCTGTTCCTAAATGTGGAGGCATTGTTTTCACTCGTAAACGTACAAATACCTGATTTGCCTATTACCTTTTCAAAATTCTGTACGGTTCTTTGGCCTACATTTTCACCGTAGGCTTAATTGGCAAAGTCACATAAAATTATCGGCTTGTTCTTTACCTGATGGAAGTATCTCGGTGTCTAAGTGAAAGAAAATTCAAGTAGAACTATTATATAGTTTTTGTAAATCGATTTGTTAGTTCTAGTTCTGGAAATGCATAACAAACATTATTTTCTAATCATGAAACCTCTTTACACTAATGACAGCAGTTTCCATTTTGTAGTATATATATATTTTCAGCGAATTCGATGGCTACTGAATCTTAATTAAGCCTCCTATATTAGCCAGATGAAATTATCAATTTTTTTTTTTTTTTAAGCCATCACTCCTGCTGGGGGTAATTGGGTTGAAAATCCATCCATGATCTTGCTACCCCAGGATGATATAAATGTAAACATATATGCCACCCTAGTAGTTCGCCCCAGTCATAGATGCTGGCTCATGTGAACAATGAAGGATACATCAGTATGAGAGGATTGCCTCAGGAAAAGAACCTCCTCGCATCCGTCATTTGTACTCCTCATTATAATGCTAATTCACAGAGCAAAAAATACAAAAATTTACATTTTATAACAAGTTATTCTCATATACATAAATAAATGTATATAAAAGATGAATCTAATGTACACAAATAAATATATATATATATATATATATATATATATATATATATATATATATATATATATATATATGCAGAGTAACCACAGGAGAAAATAAAGGCAGAACAGTAAGTACTTTCGTATATTACATCTTCAGACAGAATGATACAGAGACATGAGATGGAGTATATATATACAGTGGGAAAATGGGAGGAGCTACACTTGGACAAAGGGTCTGATACCCACCTCACCTCACCTCACCTGACCCTTATTCCTAGTCTGGTGGAAACTGCTTCATCACCAATTCGGTTAATAATTTATCACATTTGAAATGGCCATAACTCATATTAACATTATCTTTATATGTGCCTGAGATTAGACATGACTCAATTACATTTCTTTCAAGAAGGTTTGACGATTTAGCTAGAACTTTGGCACCTCCCCAGTTAATGTGATGGTCATAAGTGGCTTTGTGTTGGAATAAACCACTACTTGGCAGAGCTGTCCTAACACTATACTTGTGTTGTGTTATCCTTTTATCTAAGTCTTTCCCTGTCTGTCCTATATAGAATTTATTACATATGTTGCATGGAATCTTGTATACAACACCTGAGTTATTCGCAGGGATGTTCTTGATGAGTGTTTTTTAAACTGTGTTGTCGTATTTAAAAACTACTTGAACATCGAGTTTCTTGAGGATAGGTACAACTTCTAAAAAGTTTTCATGAAATGGTAGGACTATGATTTTCTGGTTGTTTTGATCATCTGTTTTTTTAACTTTACCTTCAAGGAAGCGTTTCTTGAAAATGTTGTGACATAGATTAAGAACATTTGTTGGATATTTTAGATTTTCCCCTATTGTCATAATTTTGCTAAATTCTTCTTCCAGAAATTCAGGGTCTGAGATTCTGTATGCTCTCAAGTACATGGATATGAATACTGACTTCTTAATATTTACATGGTGGTGTGAATAGAAATGTACATATGACAGTATGTTATTTGGTTTCCTGTAAACTTTAGTCTTGAAAGCTCCATTTTCTCTTATGATTTCCACATCAAGGAAGGGAAGTTTGTTGTCTACCTCAATTTCATGTGTTATTTGATGGATGGGACTAGAGAATTCAGTTTGGTTAGAAAGTCTTCTATGGGTAGAGAGTTGGGCCAGAAACACATGATATCATCTACGTATCTTAACCAAACTATATTTGTTTTCTTGACAGAGGGTAATAGATGTTTTTCAAAATATTCCATATAAATGTTAGCTAACACTGGGGAAAGTGGGTTTCCCATCGCCATACCAAATTTTTGGCCATAATATTTTCCATCGAAAACAAAACAGGAGTTTTCTACACATAAGCAGATGAGTTTAACAATGTTGGCACTGGGAATTCCTTGTATTTCTTCATCCAGTACATCTGGCAGGAAAGACAAAACACCATTTACAGGAACATTGGTGAACAGTGATTTAACATCAAAGCTTACTAGTCTGTGAGGATATGGGATGTTCAGAGATCTTAGTTTTTCTATGAAGTCTTCACTGTTTTTTACAAAAGAATCAGAGATAGTCCCCACCAAAGGCGATAACAACGATACAAGCCATTTGGAGAGTTTGTAAGTTACTGACCCTATCGAACTTATGATGGGCCTAACCGGGTTGTGTTCCTTGTGTGTTTTGATTAATCCATACAAATAAGGGGTAGATGCATTTTGTACCGAAAATTGCTTGATGAGATCATCTCTGCCCCGAAGCAATTTCCTTAGTTCTTTGTGATAGTTCTTGTTAACTTTCTCAGTCGGGTTGTTCTTAATTTTACAATATGTATTGTTATCTTGAAATAGGCTGCACACTTTTTCTTTATAATCACTTTTGTCCATAACAATAATAGCGTTATTCTTATCAGCTGTTGTGATGTCTATGGAATCGTCCCTTTTTAACTTCTCCCATGCCTTAACGAAACGGGCAGGCACTGAAATATTGGTTTTCTTAAACGACGCACCGTATACTATACCGCGAATTATGTCATTATTTTCGTTCGAGAGTTTTTCTAACTGATACATGCTTTTTCCCACTTGTACCGGGTTTATTTTCTTTGAGTATACGCGAAGGATTGTCCATAGCCGAGAGCACACAGGGTATCACTATCAAGCACTTTAGATGATAAGTTGATGACGCAGTCGGGATTTCTGTGCCGGTTCCAATAGCTGGTTTCTATCAAGTCTTGCAGTTTCCTTCCGTGTTTCCTTTTCGCGTCCCTCAACTCCTCGGTGAGTTGTGTATAAACCAGGGAAACACTATTCGTTGATTTTCCGGCGTGAGAACCTGGAGGAGGCCTTGCTTGATGCTGTTTGAAGTCCGGAATTTGTTTGTAGTTTCTTCTTTGGTATCAGCGATGCATCGTCTTAGGGTAGCAATCTCGAGATCCCCAAAGGGTTGTCCGTCCAGGTTGACTAGTCGGTTGGGGAGGAGTGATTTGGGCAGCACATGTTCCTCTAAGCAACGTTTGAGGAAAGTAAGTCTCTCCTTTGCCCGATGTGCTCCAAGAAGTGAAGACAGAAATTCGTGACAGTGGGGACGACGAAGGCTAGGGTTGAGATCCAGGAAGGATTTGAAGGCGTACGTGGTATCCATATGTGCAGAAAGCTCACTTCACCGTGAGATATAATTGCAAGTAGTTTTTAAATACGACAACACAGTTAAAAAAACACTCATCAAGAACAGCCCTGCGAGTAACTCAGGTGTTGTATACAAGATTCCATGCAACATATGTAATAAATTCTATATAGGACAGACAGGGAAAGACTTAGATAAAAGGATAACACAACACAAGTATAGTGTTAGGACAGCTCTGCCAAGTAGTGGTTTATTCCAACACAAAGCCACTTATGACCATCACATTAACTGGGGAGGTGCCAAAGTTCTAGCTAAATCGTCAAACCTTCTTGAAAGAAATGTAATTGAGTCATGTCTAATCTCAGGCACATATAAAGATAATGTTAATATGAGTTATGGCCATTTCAAATGTGATAAATTATTAACCGAATTGGTGATGAAGCAGTTTCCACCAGACTAGGAATAAGGGTCAGGTGAGGTGAGGTGAGGTGGGTATCAGGCCCTTTGTCCAAGTGTAGCTCCTCCCATTTTCCCACTGTATATATATACTCCATCTCATGTCTCTGTATCATTCTGTCTGAAGATGTAATATACGAAAGTACTTACTGTTCTGCCTTTATTTTCTCCTGTGGTTACTCTGCATATATATATATATATATATATATATATATATATATATATATATATATATATATATATATATATATATATATATATATATATATATATATATATATATATATTTATTTGTGTACATTAGATTCATCTTTTATATACATTTATTTATGTATATGAGAATAACTTGTTATAAAATGTAAATTTTTGTATTTTTTGCTCTGTGAATTAGCATTATAATGAGGAGTACAAATGACGGATGCGAGGAGGTTCTTTTCCTGAGGCAATCCTCTCATACTGATGTATCCTTCATTGTTCACATGAGCCAGCATCTATGACTGGGGCGAACTACTAGGGTGGCATATATGTTTACATTTATATCATCCTGGGGTAGCAAGATCATGGATGGATTTTCAACCCAATTACCCCCAGCAGGAGTGATGGCTTAAAAAAAAAAAAAAATTGATAATTTCATCTGGCTAATATAGGAGGCTTAATTAAGATTCAGTAGCCATCGAATTCGCTGAAAATATATATATACTACAAAATGGAAACTGCTGTCATTAGTGTAAAGAGGTTTCATGATTAGAAAATAATGTTTGTTATGCATTTCCAGAACTAGAACTAATAAATCGATTTACAAAAACTATATAATAGTTCTACTTGAATTTTCTTTCCAGTAGACACCGAGATACTTCCAACAGGTAAAGAAATGTTATCTACCCTTTAAGAGATTAGGTTACTTTATCCTTATATCTATACTACAAAGATACAGCTACCCAAGCATGAAATAGGGATACCGTAATCTGGTATGAAAAGATGACAGTACAACGTATTATTCCGAACTCTTCCAGTTACACAGAGTGGTGGCCGAGAACTCAGTGCGGATGTAACAAGAAAGGATGTTTGGTAAAGCGTAAAAGCTCTCTATCCCCAGAATAAAAAAAAATACTTATATAAGCCCAGTGGGTATAAATGATAGAGTATAGATCACGAGAAATATCAAGTCACTTACAGTATATAACAAGACAAACACAACAGGACAAAAGAGGATTTATTTTTCTTTAAAATATATCATGAAACCCAAGAGTTGTTAATAATCTTCTGGTCCACAAAGTTTCGTGTATTTTATATTGACAACTATCGGTCTCATACATGGACAGCTTTACACTCACCTCAAACTATTTTCCAACACCACGAAATATCTGATAATTAAGGATGTTACTCCCATTGCCCAGGTAGACATGTCCCAGGTATACATCTGGGCCATGGTTACTTCTATAATCAGAGAATTAATTTGACAGCTTCGTTCGATCTGTTTTGTTTGATGCTCGCTGCATTTTGAAATCGTCTTGTAGTGAGGTTACCCGGTTGCATAAAAACACTCTCTAACCGGGTACATGCACACACCACTTACTGCTGGGCCAAAATCTTACTGTAGTGGTTGGAAGGAGAATAGCGTTTGGGTTATAACGATAGAACCAACCATGGGATAAATTTGGAAATAGTATCATTCTCTTTCCCAGCTAATTTAACCCCATTAACACCCAACCTATCCAAAACTAACCTAACCAGGACCTAACCTAACCTAACCTAGCCCAACTCGTGCATGTACTGGGTTAGAGAGTGTTTCTATGCTACCCGGTTGCATTTTCTCAAGTCTCTCACTATATCGTGAAGGGATGATATTACAGCCAATCACCTTTTCCAAGGCACAAGTATTACCAGGTTATAGGAACACAGGGTTGCATAACAAAAGGCATAATTCTAACAATTGTCGTTATAACAAGCTATAACAATCTATAATAATAATTTAGGTTATTTTTTGGTATATTTAAAAAACAAGTCTTAATGATGTATTAATGAATTATGAAACAATACTAGAAAACACATTTCCCCTGCATTTTGCATTGGTAACACTAACCACCGATACTTAGGCGAAAGTTTCGTTACTCTTGTTTAGTTTCATAATAAATGGCATTTTTTTTTATTGAATCACACAATTATAATAGGTGTACGTAGTGAATGTTACTTTTACTGACACAGTGGCCATTGAACCAAAAGGAAAACAGCAAAGTTCTCATAGCAAATATCTAATTTTTGTCTTCTTTCATTATTACAGCCATGATGTTGTCTTTCTATTACTTTATTACCGTACTCTGAAAACCTTGTAATAAATTTATTACAATTATATTATTACATATGATTTTACCCCATGTTTAGCAGCCACTTCGTCAGTGAAAAGAAAGTAGAAAGATAAAGAATTCAGTTTTGTTATTCAGTAGTGTATACCAAAAAAAAGAAGAAGAGAGATAGTGGAGGAGGAGGTGAGGATCAGAAGGTTAGAAGTGAGTGAGTGAGGCTTTGAAGAAGGTGAAGATGGGTAAAACATCAGGAATAGATGGTGTGTGGTGAGATGCTGAAGTGTGGCATTGTGATTGTGGTTGAATGGGTGTGGAAAATGTGTGGACTAGCATAGGAGAAGGAAAGTGTGCCTGATGACTGGAAATCAGGAATTATAGTTCCTCTGTATAAGGGTAAAAGGGATAGTGTGGCAATCCTGACACTGACATACGCGAGCGAAGCGTGGACGATGACGGAGAGATATACAGTAAATCAAGAGTTAGAGGGGTGGAAATGAGTTACTTGAGAAGTGCGTGTGGAGTAACATGGAGAGATAGAACGACGAATGAAGAAGTATGTGAGCGATGTGGTGTGGATATGGATGTGCTGGAGAGTGAAAAGGAACACCTTGAGATGGTTCGGTCATGTGGAGGGTATGGGGAGCGAGAGGTTGGATTAAGAAAGTGTACGAGAGTGAGGTGGAGGGACGGAGGGGAAGACTCATGCCGAGAGTGAGGTGGAAGGATGGAATTGAGAGCTATATGAGTGAGAGTGGCGTTGGCTGGGAGGAGGGGCGCCAGTTGGAGGGGGACAGAGGTGCATGGAGACGATTCATTGTGACCACACCCTGTGGGAATTAATTCGTCTTTCAATAGATAGATAGATAGATAGTATACTAATATGAAATTAAAATGGCCAAGAATGCAGTATATTTTATATCCAAATAAATAACCAGCGAGTACTGAGCATTGCATTTACATTTGTCGTGCAACTTTGAATTCCTATAACCTGGTAATACTTGTGCCTTGGAAAAGACGGGCCGTGATTGGCTGTAATATCCTCCCTTCACGATATAGTGAGACACTTGGGAAAAATTGATGCCTGGTCTCAATACTGATACATTGTATAGAATAATAGAGGATGTAATGATTTTCCAAAGCAAAATGGTTAGCAAGGCTCCCAGAGATATATAGAACCTTGATTTGTCTTGTACTGATTAGAACTTAATTATAATTTCTGTTACAGCTGCTTTCATTTCTTAACTGGAAGCTTGTCAGGACAAGTAAATATAAACTTTTAATTGGTTTCTCTCTCCAAATCTTCCTCTCACAAAAAAAAAAAAAAAAAAAAAAAAAAAAAAAAAAATCACTCCAGGTCACCGGTTTAGATAAGATAGATAATGTTTTCGCTGAATGTAAACTGTCCGTAAAATGTTTATCTACAACCAAGTTTCAGTAAGAAAAAAGGACCGATACTTCCATGAAACAGTGGCATGTTGTTGATTGACTGCTCCCCTGTCTGGCTAAGAATAAGGAATGTAAAAGAGAATGAATTGAATAGGTCAAGATTAGCGACAATTACATCAGACACTGAATACTGATACAAGCTGTTGTGATGTGAGTGTTGTTTGCACCTGTTATGATAATATCTTGTCTACTACATATCTCAGTAGCGGATGTTATATTCAACCTAGTTACCAGTGGCTTAATTAAGGGGGAAGTTTTGTGTTGGTAAATCTGGAGCAACTGAATCCTCCAAACTACTCCAAGCAACAGAACACCCTTATTTTTGTTCTTCTGGTCCTGTTTCCTAGCATACTTTGGAGGAATCAAGGCACTCCAATGTACCAAAAAAGAATTGCCACCTTAAGGGATTCTGTGATGCAGTAAAAATATTGGAGGTTAGTGAGTCTTTCAATTACTGTCACGAAATCACAACTTTATAAAAAAAAAAAAAGAGCTTGTTTCGTGGTATAGTCAGGAGGAATCAGAAGCCACCAAGTCTTATACACGTTCATAGTGTCCTTTGGGGACCCTGTGCTCGTGTAATAAAATTGCAGGCTTCTGATTCCTCCTGACCATGCCACGAAAGGAGCTCCTTCCATATAGGTGGTGTTTCCTGGCAATATTTGAAAGATTCATTTATCTCCAATTTTCAGACTACATAACAGGGTCCAAAGTAATCAAAAAGCCTTACATGAAACAATGATGCTACTGTCGGTAATATTTTATTAATTTATCTATACCTCATGGTTTTAATACAACAATTAATTCAGAGAGAGAGAGAGAGAGAGAGAGAGAGAGATTACCATAAGGGACTTCTGAGAGAAGGAACGAATACCGCCAGCTTATGTTTTCTGCACAAATGCTTTCTTCTCTATAATGACTGATTTATAAGATAAAAAAGTATGAACATAAGTGACAAATGAATAAAGGTATTAAAAGGAGCAAAATAAAGCAAATGAAATACAAAAATAGTCTTATGAATAAGAATATATATATATACTGTGTACCCCAAGAATATAAAAATTGGGACAACGAATGTGCGTGGATGTAGTATGGTTGTAGGTAAGAGGGAGGAGATTGGAAGAGTGTTTGTTGAAAGGAAGTTGGATGTGTTAGCATTGAGTGAGACAAAATTGAAAGGGAAGGGTGAATGTGAGTTTGGTTGTGTGAGTGGTAGAGTGTGAGGGGTGGAGAGGGGAAGAGCTAGGGAAGGAGTGGTAGAGTGTCAGGGGTGGAGAGGGGAAGAGCTAGGGAAGGAGTGGTAGAGTGTCAGGGGTGGAGAAGGGAAAAGCTAGGGAAGGAGTGGTAGAGTGTCAGGGGTGGAGAGGGGAAGAGTTAGGGAAGTAGTGGCTTTGATTCTGAGCGCAGAAGTGAATCGGAATGTGGTGGAGAGGAGGGAGTTGTCGGCAAGGTTGGTGTGGGTAAGAGTAAAATTTGGTCAGGAGACATGGGTGTTTGTGAGTGCGTATGGGAAGGGAAGTGAGAGTTTTGGGCAGAATGTAAACATCGTACTTTTGGGAGATTTGAATGCAAGAGTGAGGGATGAGGTAGTAGAGGGGGTTGTGGGTAGTAATGGAGTGCCGGGAATAAATCAGAGTGGTGAAAGAAAGATTGGGTTATGTGTAGAGAGAGAGCTAGTAGTTGGAAATAAATTTTTTAAGAAAAACTAAATATATAAATATACGTGGGTAAGACAGATAATTGGGAGAATGGTAGATAGAGTTGTAATGGACTATGTGGTGGTGTCAAAGACTACTTTATAGTGTTTGTTGGATGTTAGAGTATTGAGGGGGGAAGGGGGTGATATTTCGGACCATTTCTTAGTAGAGGGCACTTAGAATGGATGTAAAGAGGAAGTTGTACGAAAGGATAGCAGTGCCTACTGCACTGTATGGAGCGGAAACATGGAATATGGGAGAAAGGAAGAAAAGAAGGTTGAAAAAAAAAAAAAAAAAAAAAAAAAAAAATATATATATATATATATATATATATATATATATATATATATATATATATATATATATATATATATATATATATATATATATATATATATATATATATATATATATATATATATATATATATATGTTCCACATTTGGAACTCACAGAGATTTCCTCCGCAAGAGATGGAAGAAGGATGTTACCTTTTCCTTGAATTCTTATATTTCCTTCGAGCTTGTTGTCCCTTCTTTCTAGTTTCTCCCCCGAGCTACTGAGACCTGGGAAAGCTGAGTCTTCTTTTATTTTCAAATAGTTCCTATAGTTCCTTTAGTTCTCCAGCAAAACAAATCTTCCCTTAACTGTTTAGCTCTTTCATTTCTCTTACCACCATAAACATTTACTTTCCTTATAATTTATACTGTTCTATTGCCATTCATCCTCTCTGTGTCCTTAAACCATTTACCTAACTTTTGTTTTCCGTGTCAGAGAAACTACGATTATTAACCACCCTTTCCTTAACTCTCTCATTGTTCAATCGGACGTACAGCCACAATCAAATATCTACCGACACTTTCCTTCCACCGTAGTAAATATCTTAATTGGTAATAAAGAACAACACGTGCATCATTTTGCAGCACCTCATAATAATAATTGAGGGGGTTGAGTTGTATGATTATATTTTTATATGAAACTGATTTATTTGCACGATGGAAGGAAAGTGTTGGTGGTTATTTGATTATGGTTGTACAGTTGCCAAAATATGAATTGCAACAAATCTTAATGGAACTTTAACCAGAGTAATATCCACAACTATTTGTAGGCACTATAAGCATGTAATACAGAAGGAAATATACATATCCTTGTGTATTACATATTTATGATCCCTACAAACAACTATGGACATAATAAACCTAAATGTTGTAATCAAAAGTGGTTGCAATTCAAATTTTGACAACTGTACCATCATATATAATTTGGTCATATTTATTACGTCAATATACACTCAGTCTTCAACTCAGTTATACTTTTTTTCACCATTGATACAATATAATACAAGCTAGCCAAATAGCTCCAGAACACGATGATGTTGGTCCAGCAGAATCACACTCGGTGCTCTTGTATAGCACATGTCTGTTTCCTTTTTCCCCATTATATATTAGGTATACAGTCACGAGCACTAATAAGTATACAGCTTTGGTTGAAGCTTTGAACAATCCAATTCACCAACGAAGTAATTCCAATGGAGATCTTATTGTGCATTTATTTACTGTCTCTAAGTATTCGAAGCACACCTGGATACTTATTAGTGCTCGTGACTGTACCATCGCTCAAAAAAGTATCTGAAAAAATTCGGCAACTGCAATAAGACAAATCGGACGAAAGTTTCTGATAAATGGTAGAGGATAAAGCGTGAAGTACGGTATTGTTCATTATGAAAGCCTTACTTTTAAATTAAGCAATGGTTCGTACTACAGTATAGTAATTACAACCAGGAATAATAATCTCACCTTGAACTTTACATATTTAATATTAATTTTGTGAAATTTATAATATTTTTTTTGGTTGAAATTGAATTAAATTTGCAGATTCGTGTTCCTCGTGCTCCAGAAATCAAGAAAAGTATATATCTCTTTTTTTTCGAATTTCCCTGAAAGCTTTTAGGTAGATTAAGGAAATTTACCCTGATATGCTCATAGGGGTTACAGACAGACAGAAAGTGCCCGTTATATGTATAGTTTGTTTCGTTTCGTTTCACCTGGTCTTGATCACGTCCTGGACACGTGCTCACCAACTGTTACCCTCCCGGAATGAGCTCAGAGCTCGTAGTGACCGATCTTTGGGTAAGGCTGGAACCTTTTTCCACACACCGGAATAGCGAGGTCACAACTCCTCGACTTACGTCCCGTACCTATTCTCTGCTAGGTGAACAGGTGTTACACATTTAAGGAAACAATCCCAAATTGTCTCCACCCGACCGGGGATTCGAACCCAGGACCTCTCGGATGTGAGCCGAGCGCGCTAACCACTACACCACCGGGCTGTTGTGTGTGTGTGTGTGTGTGTGTACACTCGTGATACGTAATCCCTGACCAGAGACGAACGGCAGGCACCACACACACATACCCTGCATTCGAACTCAGCCCCTATATGTGTACTGGGTGGGGAAATGAGCAATACCAGGCGATTCGAAGCTTTCTGATCCTCACACTCTGGTCAGAAATTATGTATCACGAGTGTACAATGATGGATATAAAAGATGAAGTTAAGGAAGAGGGAATGAAATAGAAGCAGACAAGCAGAATAGAAGACAGTAAGACAGATAGATAATGTAACCGACAACTGACCGTAGGGTAGTTTGGCAACAGTAAGATCAGGAAAACACTTATTAGAAAAATGAAGGTCTAGTCCGTTTGGGGAATATGAAGAGGAAGAAAAATGAGGCAAGGACATGTACGAAGGAAAGAAAAGGGGAAGTAAAGGGAGGAGAGGTGACAATAGCTGATAAAGAGAAAAAGGGAAAAGAAGAAAGGATAGACGGGCGATTAATTAAGGAATGGAGATATATGAAAGGATGGAAAAGTAACTTAGAGAAGAAAAAGTAGAAGGATATGAACCAGAAAGAGGAAGAGAGAGAATGGGAAACATGAAAGGAAGTCATAGAAAAAGCTGTAAAGAAAAAATAGTAAAGATAAAACACTATAAAATAAGATAAAAAATGGGAGAAGGAAAGGATTATTATTATTATATTATTATTATTATTAAAATAGACCAGAGACACAAAGCTGGGAGAGAGTGCAAGCGTTGTATCAATCCGAGGACCCACCCAGCCCCATGAATCCATCCTGAAGAAAAGAAGACAGCTTAGAGAAAGAAGAAAAATGAGCAGTTAGATCAATCAATACATATTAGCCCTACTCTTGAAGCCAGCCAGTCCTACACCATCAAAGACAGAGTCTCCAAGGCCATTCCACAGAGACACCGACCTAGGGACAAACGATCGACTGTACTGACAGATTCTACAGCGCGGGCTGCGCGGCAATACGTAAGCAAACAGAAAAGGGAAGAAGTAGGTGAGTTAAACGACAAAAGAGAAGAATGGCACGGACAAAATATTGATTTAATAACAAAAACAAAATGAATGGAGGGATAATTTTATATAGAATAGAGTTGGATGAGGTGAAGGTTACTTTGAATACCTGTAAAAGGGGAGAAAGTGGAAGTGAAGCAGTAAGAACAGACAGACAGACGGCAACACTGAGAGAGAGAGAGAGAGAGAGAGAGAGAGTGAGAGTGAGTGAGTGAGTGAGAAGAACTACAGTTCGTCCTCTGTCTACCCAGGTTCCAAGCTGTCTGGCCGTCTGTGTGCGTGTGTGCACGATATTAAGTCAAAGAGCGTGTGTACTTTATGCTGTGTCTTTCTACACATAATTCCTTTCATATATATATATATATATATATATATATATATATATATATATATGCACGTGGTATTGTGTGTTATAAGTTGTGTATGCAATTTATGGTTTGGCTCGTTACTGGTACAGGTATTATTGTACACATGATTACACGTGCATGTGCCTTTGTGCCTGTGAATACCAAGTTCAGGGTAGGTGTAAGGTAGAGCATCTAGTAATAATTTGAAATGTCAGAAATTATGATCAGTATTTGTAATATAATCAACACTCATATAACTGTGACAACAGTTCGTTAAATGTTTTCCTTGCAAGTGGGAATACATACAGTCCGTACTTAACGAACTTCATTTGGCAACTGAACGATGCCTCTGAGCCTCTGATAATTACCGTTACACACACAGACGGACACACAGACATATATACGCCTCTCATCTCTGTGGAGTTTCAGTTTTTACAAGTCAAGAGATGTTCGTCTGATTACCTCTTCGCTGAGTGACAAAAGTCCGTCTCTCCACGGCAGTGTTTTCTTATTTACTCTTTCCTATCTCTACAAAAATGGTCACTGCTCATCAGAACTACTCATTGCTTGTCTCATTCCACGTGTATTCAACCCACATAATAAATGATAGTCACTATAATTCATACATACATGTCATGGAGCAATTTGAAACAGTGTACTTTCTTTTCTTACCTTCTATGAATCATCTCCACTCATGAAATGTTGTGTGTCCAGTCATCTCCTGCGACTTTTCCTCTAGTCCGCTGGGAAAGACAGTCCATCATTCAAGTGCCCACAGCTACTTTTCCTGCACATGAAGTATAATACGTCGCATTTCCCCATCTGAAGTAAGATAAAATATATAATGTTTGCAGAAAGCTGGTGACCGTGTTTATATTTTGCTTGCAAGTGAATAAAGGCGCTGTCCTACACTGATGTTCCCTCCGTCAATAAACCAGTCTGAATCGGAAATGACTGAGTTTTTTTCCTACTTATAGCACGCACACACACACACACACACACACACACACTTAAACCAGTAAGTCCATACTCTGGGCCTGTTAAACTTCGCTGTACGCACACACTCACATGTAGCTGGCCTATCTAAAAATTTCCTTTAACTGTGTGTGTGTAAGTTAATACAAGGCATCAAATAGTTAAAGGGCTCCAACGCGAAAAATATGATAATATTGTTTAGCACATGTGTCATCTCTGCGCGATGATGTACACTCGTGATGCGTAATCCCTGACCAGAGACGAACGGCAGGCACCACACATACCCTGCATTCGAACTCAGCCTTTATAGGTGTACTGGGTGGGGAAATGAACAATACCAGGCGACTCGAAGCTTTCTGCTCCTCACACTCTGGTCAAAAATTATGTAACACGAGTGTACAGTCATGGTCAATAGTCCTGCAACACCTTCCAATGAGATGGCTTCGAAAAATGATCTGAAACTATAGCTCTTGGTCTGTGCAATATTGGCTTATAAGATTCAATCAACTGGCTCGCTTTTATTAACCAGGTTGAAGGACTTTTGACCATGACTGTACCGTCGCGCACCACAATCCCAAACCCAAGATCTAGAATACCTAGATCTTGCCCTAACCCACGTGAGATCTGAAGCAGGCGGTTTCTGGACCAAGCCATCACGAGGCCACACACATTTCGAAGCAAAGGAGGATTTGGGTGGGCTGTAGTCTCGGATTTCGACTCAGGTGGGCTGGGGATTGTGATGCGCGACTGTATTGTTGCCCAAGAAAACACTACAGCCAATTATGCTGGTGTGTGGTGATATCTGGCACTTCTCCATAGTAGGCACTCATATTATATCAATGGATGACTCAGAACCTACACACATACAGTGGAATTGTTGGACAATTTTCCAAGCCCCCTATGTCCCTGTTCACGTAGTAGTTATGAGCAAGAATAGCATCCTTGTAGGCTGGGGGAAGATGTGTTGATGTAACAAGACTTGACTGCCTTAATGACCAACACCATGAGTCGATAGGCATAAATGTCCTAAATCTTCTTTTTGTCCCTACACACACACGCAACTGAGAGACATCACACAACAAACACGTAAACACTTTCACATTCATCCCTATACACACGCTCTATTACTCTATAGGGTGGTCCTAAAGTCTTGTCACACTTTACCATACACTTGCAATTGGAGGAGCCATTTGTAGGGGTGACAAGACTTTCGGACAACCCTATACAATAATTACATCACCTGAATGACCATTATAAAGTCGATAGGCGTTAAGCCACAACAACAACCAAATCAAAAAAAAACATACAACCTATATACGGATGGATGTGCTTGGTTAAAACGTTAAATGACAAAAAAATAAAATGTTTTGCCACTTTCTTTGACTGATTATTGACTGTATTGGACGAAGTAATGTATTCAAACAATGGTTAGGTAGCCATTATGAATAAATATGATATAATTACTGTTACAGTTAGAAAAATATATAGAAAATAATTCTGAATACTTTATGAGATTATGCTAGCATACAAAAAGTGTTTCACGGGTTGGTTTCCAATGTAATCGACCTTCGAAGCAAAGGATTAACCGTTCAGATGCAAATAATTTCATTGGTATCTGTATGCATCGAAATTCTATGCTTCCCTTCACTAACGAAATGGGCAAATGTGAGAGGTTAGGTAATTAGACACTCCGTGGTAACTAAATTCCTCTAAAATTCTATAATGTAATGCATTAATGATATAAGAATAAATGGCACACAGGAGGATTCCATTGGTAGCATTATAGTTTCAGCCAATCACATCCATCCATACAAATGTTGTAGGTTGTGAGTGATCCATTGATAAATTATGAATATTCACTTCGTAGCAGCTGCCAGATATTGCCACACACGAGTATACATGGTTGCAATATTTTCTTGTGCAACTGTAAACTGAGGATCAATAGTTCTGTCCTGATCTTGAAACATCTTAATTTGAACTACGGTTGGTAGAAATTTCTATTGTTTCTCATGACAGAACTATTGGCTCGCAGTGTACTATTGTTAAACTATTAATGACCTCAGAGGGCTAGTGGTGGTGGTAGTGGGGGCGACATGACATAGGAATGAACACTAATTTCGTCAATAGGACTGGCTAAGATTAAAATTTTTGGTTTAATATTGCAAAAGTATTTATGTCATGAAGCGTGGGTGTACTGTATTTTGTATGTGCGTATACTGTGTGGGTGTCGGGTAATGTAAACTGTGTGTGTGTGTGTGTCACAGGGATTGTGTGCGCCAGGCCGGCCTGGGCCCCGAGTCAGTGACTCAGTGAGAGAGCAGCGAGCCTGCGAGATTGTCAGACTGGGACTGACAGTGTTTCTCGCGGCAGTGTCCAGGATGGAGGTGTGTGGTGTCGAGTGAGGGAGGAGAGTCATTGTGCGTGTGTATCAGATTCAGTGTTGACTTTTAGTGGAAATTCGTCTGCTAGTGTGGAAGTAAAGCGAGCACCGAAGGTGTACGTGCAAAATAATGGACCACATTCCACAACAACGTGGGATCAGTTCCACATCTCTATTTTATGTGATTTTATTAATATTACCAAGGTAATAATTAATAAACAAGTATGAAAGCTATAAAATTTGTATTGTGTTTGTACCTATGTACAGAATATGAGACAATGGTTCATAATATAGTATAAGTTAAACCAGACTAAATGCGTGTGTGGATCACCGAGGACAAAGTCAAAAGTGTCAGTCTACACTCACTCCTGCTAGGATAAGGAGTCATCCCGGTTTGTGCAAGCAGTAAGATTTCGCTTTTGAACATATCTACGTTTCTGGAACTTCGCATCCCATTTTTGGTGAGTAAAATCAACAAAACGTTAGTTTGATATTAGGTTCGTTTCTCGTTTTTTGTAATTATTATTATTTAATTGCTAGTTAACAATCATTCCTTACATACGTACATTTAAATTATAAAGAACAAAGCCAAAGTATTGAGAATTAAGGTAAGTATTATAAAAAAAAGGATTTGCTGACCCGGTGTAGCTGGGTGTGGGTATAATGAAGGCAAAATAATGTACAGTAGGACTACTATAGTGGTGATAACAAAGCATTGGCTGGGAAGGTGGCTGAGTGGTCAGTGTTCTCGTATCCTATAGGTAGGGAGATCGGATCCTCTAAGTCTAAGGTGAGGGGTTGAGATTATTTACCCTTCCAAATCGAGTTTCAGGCACTAACTATAAGGCCACTGGACGTCGTAAACCTCCCTCGCTGGTACCATAACAGCTGCAGTATTTGGGAATTACCCTCACTTTTCTCCCTCTGTGGCTGGATGCCAGTTCGGAAGTCGTGACGTTTGTGTGTGTGTGTGAATAGCTGTTGACCTGGGCCACGGTAACGGGCATGTCCAGTGTCGGAACATAAAAATAAAAAAAAAGTTTTTTTTTTGTTTTTTTGTTAGTTGGCAAAGTGTAGCGATGGTGGTAGTTTAGGTACTTAAATAATGGTGGTGTTAACTTTGACCATGTTGACACTGAGTTGGCAGAATTATGGGAATTGTGTTAAAATGATGATGATAAAAGTTATAAGAGTAGTTGTGACTGTAAAGGTGATGGATTATTAGCTGTAGAGAGGATGGTAATGGTGATTGTGACAGTTGAAAAACTATCGTTGTGGAGATAGCCTAATGGGTAATGGGTGGCTGTTGGACTCTTTGAAAGGGATGAATCTTAAAAGTTTATTATATGATGAAAAAACGGTCTAAGAATAAAATGAATAATTAATATACAAACGCTTTTAACAGCTCCCCATCAATAGAGGTGTAAGTTATACGAACTCTTTGCGTCACGTCTATACATTATTAAAGGGGAAGTTTTGTGTTTGTAATTCTGGAGCAACTGAATCCTCCAAACTATTCCAAGCAACAGAACACCATTATTTTTGCTGTTCTGATCCAGTTTCCTAGCATCCTTTGGAGGAATCAAGGCACTCCAATGTACCAAAAAAGAATTACCACCTTAAGGGGGTAGTGTAAGTTTGATACAGTTGATCAAGTAGAAAGTGCAAGAAAAATATGAGTGTATATAATATTATATATAGCAATATCTATCAGTTCTTTGGTATTTTTATCAATGAATCACTAAGACTCCAGAGCCAATGTAAAGTGGAACGTGACTGATTGAAAGTTTGAGTGGTAGTCAGATGTGGCCATTTATACTCATATTATACTTGCACTTTCTACTTGCTCAACTGTACACTCCCAATCCAAAATTTGTATCCAGGTCTTATTGAAGTTTCGAATTATTTGATATATTAGTGAACCAATTACAGCGCTTATCCTGTTTCATATTTGATTGAGCTTGCTAAATTCTCGATCAGGCTATTTGAAGCAAGCTTGGATACATATTTAGGATTGCGAGTGAACATAAGAGTGCCTCGATTCCTCCAAAGCATGCCAGGAAGCAGGACCAGATTGACAAAAATATTGGTGGTCATTTGTCTGGAATACTTTGGAGAAATATGTTTCTTCAGATGCTGAAAGGAGCTTCTTTCCGGCCATGGTGTTCCTCGAGTCTATACCAAAGCACACATCTTTAATTTTATATCATAATAATCTTCCCTGGTTAGCGCTATATGACCGCGCTGTTGCGGCGCCTAATATCAATCAATCAATCAATCAATTCTCTGGTTAGCCTAATCATTGTTACATGAAGATTTAAATTTCCTGGCTACTCGTCTACCAATCTTCTTCGTTGTTGTATATTTACTATCATTCATTCATAACCCTTCTATTCCTCCACCAAGGTGTGTACTAGGGTATAGCACATGGGCCCAGTTGGTGACGAAGGATGGGCCGAGTTGGTATGAAACAGGGCCGAGTTGGTAATTACAGATGGTCCGAGTTGGCCCTATACCCATGGGGGGTAAAGAAACTCCCTTCCTCAACTGTACCATCACTGTATTAAGTGGGTATTATATAGCACATTATTTTTGGTGGTAGATCAGGAGCAATTGATTCCTCCAAACTATTTCAAGCAATAGGATATATACAATTATTTGTCTTCATCTGGGTCCGTTTCCTGGCATACTTTGGAGGAATCATGGCTCGCCAATCTATCAAAAGTATACTATCCCTTTAAGTCTTATCGTTTTGGTCAATGCCTGATTAATTCAAAACCAACTGTGCCTCTCCTCACCCACTGCCTTCCTCCTTCCCTCACACTGAAGCAGTGGCTGTGTGTTTCGTATGGATCAAGGAGAGGGGCGTCGCTATTGTCGGGGACTGTACAGTCACACACCACAATCCCTAGCCCACCTGAGTCGAAGCTCGAGATCTGGAGCAGGAGGTTTCTAGACGACAGCCCATCCAAAGCCTCCATTGGTTCGAAATGTGTGTGGCCTCGTGATGGTTTGGGTGGGCTGTTGTCCAGAACCTGCCAGCTTCAGATGTCAAGCTTCGACGCAGGTGGGCTAGGGACTATGGTGCGTGACTGTACAGTAAAACACTGTTGGCGTTTGTGTGACGAGTCATCGTGGCAAAGGGTAAACAAACCATACAGGAGTTACTTAATTTTTAGTTTTGTACTTATACAAATTTTTCCTACCATACTCTTAGATTAGAGAAATTATTTTCGGGATATGTCGTCTATGAGAATATACTATTTACACTAACACGAGCAAATATTCCTTAAAACGTAATATCTAAGTTTTCATAGGGTCATGCAGTGTATTTATATGAACATTTGTAGATAAAAAAAAAAAGCAACCAATTCAGTAGCTAATATATATATATATATATATATATATATATATATATATATATATATATATATATATATAACGAAACAAACAATTATATTACTAAATATCTGTTTACAGTTGTCTATACAGTGTTATCAGTTGAAGGGCTTAGTATATATTTAGAGAAATCACCAGTGTAAACATTAGACTATTACATTTCTTTGTTGTTTACACAATGGTAGGATCTGTTCGTGGAAGTATTACAGGCTAAGGGGATTTCGGTAAAAAGTGTTAATGGTAGACTCTGTAAACATTGTTGGTATGACCTCTTGCAAATACCGATGAAACTATTAATTTAAGCATTAAGTTGATTGCTTCCTAGTGACTTTAGGACGCTAATATTATACTTTTGGTACATTAGAGCGCCTTCATTCCTCCAAAGCATGTCAAGAAACAGGACTAGATTGAGAAAAATAATGGTGTCCTGTTAGCCTACTTGAAATAGTTACAATGATTCAGTTGCTCCAGATTTACTAACACTGTAAGATCTTCCCTTAATGTGCTCATACAAAGAGAAAGAGCCTTCGAAAACAACATTATCTAGAGTAAATTACATAATGATATTTGTGTGAGAAACAATATGTTTATAGATTCAAATCTGTTACTTGGCAATCGAAGCAATAAAAGATTCAACCCCTGAATGGATCAATACTGTATTTACATACTGATGATTGCGTTCCAATTGGCTTATAAGAATTCTGAGATTTGTTTAAAGGGAGAGACTCTTGACGGTAAATTGGAGTTTTACCGAATCATCCTAACTATGTCACAAAACAGATCTCGTAATAATAACATTGAGGTGGATTGTTTCTGGGATGGTTTGGAGCATTTGGAGTAAAATTTTCCGAGTTACACATGTACGAGATTTTCAGACTATTTTTTCCTGTAGTTTTTCATGTGATTCGTTCGATTTTAACATCCATTTATTGTGCAAATATCCTGTTTTGGCCATACCCTATTACCCATCTTTTGGCAAAAGTTGGCTCGGGTTTTCCAATTTTTGGCGAGCACAAATAGTATTAGTTTGTTTTAGAATTAGGCAGTTCTGACCTGACCTAACCCAGTCTGAACCTTAGCAGCCTACCGGGAGTCCAGCTGGGCCGGTACTTATAAAGCCTAAGTCTCGTCTTAAGGAAACAAGATGGCCGAAATTTCTCCTAAATCACCGAGATCGCGTCCCAAATCCCTAAGTCTCACCCTAACGCCTCGACTTAACTAAAACACCTCGACTTAACTAAAACACCTCGCGAGGTGTTTTAGGCCACTAGGACGAGTCCTAATGGGACTCTTAGGTTCTCAATCAAGTGGAATGTCCGGTGCCCCGTAGAAATTACGAAGTTTCGTTCGTCATTGTCGTCATTCTCGCCAATCGTAACATTGTTTTGTAAACAGTGAACATGGCCGCACCTGCACCACTCCGCCAGCGTAGACCAAGACGTTTTCGGGAGAGGAAGGATGTTCTCCATGAGCTTGATGATGGTGAACTAATCAAGAGGTACCGCTTGGACCGGGCTGGAATTATTTTTGTGACTGATCTCGTCCGAGGGCCTCTAACCAACCCAACTGGAAGAAACCAAGCGCTGACCCCGGAGATGAAAATTATTGTTCTATTGAGGTATCTTGCCACTGGGAAAATGCAGCTTTGCAGCATGGATGACTTGGGCCCTTCTCAACAGACTGTGAGCCGAGTCATCACAGAAACACTGATGGCACTCTCTTCAAATGCAATACTTACACAATTCATCACATTCCCTATAACCCCACATGAAACCCAGAGGAAAATAGTAGATTTTCAACAAATTGCTGGATTTCCTGGGGTGATCGGTGCAATAGACGGAACCCATGTAAGAATATCTGCACCAAGTGAGTTTGAGGGAGAGTATGTTAATAGAAAAGGGTATCACAGCATCAATGTATATTTTTGATGCCAAATACAAAATAACAGATATAGTTGCAAAGTGGCCGGGATCCGTGCATGATGCACGTATTTTAAATGAAAGTTCATTGAACAGGGTTGTGTTTGGCAGGGGTATGGTTCCAGATGGATGCCACCTGTTAGGAGATAGTGGCTACCCCTCCAAAAAATGGCTGTTAACTCCATACCTTCGACCTCAGCCCGGTCCACAGTCCAACTATAACAGGTAGGCATTGTATAGTACTGACTGGTTTAATATTTGTAATAAGTCATTCTTAGAATAGCATATATGCCCACGGGTTGATAATCTGTGGCCCACTAGCAGTTAATTCCAATTTATATTTTAAAATCAAATATTGCACTCCGGTATTATAATACATTAATGTGATTTCCTACTCTCTCTTCCCTGAATCGAACATGATAGAGTTAAATTTTACCAGCTAAGCTGCTAATAATAATATATCAGTGATCATGTCAAGAATTACCCACAATTTCTTGTATGGCCCACGTCCCATGACCTAATGGTGAAGTGGCCCACAGTTGTAAATTAGTTGGACCACCCTGTTACAGATCATTAATTTATACGCTACTTTATTTCGATGTTGTTGGTATTTTATTTCTATTTTTTTTATTCTCGACTACTTTGACCATGTTTACAGGTTTAATTGCACGAGAGAAAGGATAAATATTACTAATTCTGTACCGGTATTACAATTGATGGTAATTTATAGTTTAAAATACAAGACCCAATGCTTTTCATGCAAGCAGTACTGTAATTTAATAGGTGTATGGATATTATTGGTATCTACAGTCCATTTATATTAGCTATTCATTATTTTAATATATTTTTAATTAACCTCATGTTAGACTTTCCTTTTTCACCTGTAATATAAAAATATTTCAGAGCACACAATATAACGAGAAGTGTCGTGGAGCGAGGTATCGGCCAACTGAAACGGCGGTTTCACGTTCTGCACGGGGAAATTAGAGTCCAACCTCCATCAAAGGTGTGCCAGATTATTAAAGTCTGTGCCATGCTCCACAATATATGCAAGGACAGGAACATCTATATCCCTGCTGCAGAGGATGATGAGGAAGAGGTTGATGACCAACTAAAGTGATGTTGCCTCATCAAAATCTACGGTACTTTATGTTGTGGACCACTGTAAGTACATAATTATTGTTGGGTATTTAACCTGTTACTTACCTTGCCTTAGTAACTTTTCTGTTTGGTCATGTAAAGTACTGACTGTATATACAATATCATTATTATTTCATGACGTACCTTTCTTTTTGAACATTTTCCTTTGGTTTGTTTTTGGGTGAAAGATAATGAAAACAAAATTAGGAAGTTGTTGTTTAATTACTGAATCTTATGTTGTAGCATATTAGTAAAATATATGGTTTGTGCACGGGCTGCCTCAATTTGTGCCTCTTGCAGTTCAATTTGTTTATCTTTAATTATACTTTCTTTCATTTTTAAAATTCTCTCCTCTTTCTTTATCATTAAATCTTCTTCTAACAATTGAATTTCAAGTTTTCTTTTCTTTTCTAAATGTATTACTTCTCCTTCATCCACCACCATGAATTTGCTACAGCTACTTGTATTATTTTCTAAATGTGATAAATCTAGTATCTCTGCAGCAGCAGCAGCAGGAGTAGGAGCAGCAGCAGGATGGGGAAATTCTCTGGTCTCAATTCTGCCAAATTATATAAAGAAAACATATTAGGGTAATCATCCTCTTATTCTATTTGAAAATCTAATCAAAATTTATAATAAATGAGTGTCAAGAAGCATCTGAATTTTCTTCCAAGTTCACTTCACAGTACAATACTAAATAAATTTAATAAACTGTAACCTGTTAGGACTGCTAAACGATCAAGATAGAGATACCATACAAGGCCTATTTTATGCAGACTGCATTTATGTTTGACAGTACAGCATTAAACTTTCTGAAGGGAACTTTATGGCCTGTGCAA
Source organism: Petrolisthes cinctipes (assembly GCA_033782935.1). NCBI lineage: Eukaryota > Metazoa > Arthropoda > Malacostraca > Decapoda > Porcellanidae > Petrolisthes > Petrolisthes cinctipes. The sequence continues at coordinate 445,911 of JAWQEG010000535.1, forward strand.
AAAAAGGTGTTAGAAGTTTAATATTACTTATTGCGAAACCTAACTGCTGATAGTGCAATAAGTGAGAGTTATACTAAATAACTCGATTCTGCAGTATGTGGTATATAATTTAAAAAGATAATAAATAACCATACTTAGGTTGGCATTCCACAGTTTCATGAACAAATGAGAGGAGTTCTTCGTTAGTGTCACATCCTTCAAAAGTAACATTATCCATGCCCAGAATATCTGCCACCAGCTCATCTAACTCATCAAGTGGAGGAGATGCAGGACCACCACCTAAAAGGAAATTGAAAAAATAGTAAATACATTTTATGACATGGAAAATGATTCAGCAAGGCAAATAGTATTCATTTAATTAAGTTCATCTATATTTGCTAATACTGTATTTTATTATTACCAAACAAGCTTTAATCCAACTTCACTAATCGATTTAGTACCTAAGTAGGACTTCGGTAATCTCCGAGGTTAAATTTTGTGAGCTTAATGTTTCCTACCTCAGTTTACAATGGTAAGTGTAAGAATTAAAAACATAATACTCAATAAAAAATAGTTGTAGCATTCATTCTATATGTACAGTACATTGGTATATATTGTACCAAAAGGAAAGAAATTTTGTCACATTGTTGGATGGTACACTTATTGGTTGATGAAGTGACTTACATATTGGGAGCAGACATGGGCATGATTAAAAAAATCTTTAAGATTTGATTGTTGTAACATGTTAGGTAGTATCTTACTTTACTGACATGCACTTGGAACATGTACTGTATGCAAGTGTTACAACCAGGACGTTGAAAACTCTTAAACAGTCAAAAGTAATTACTTAATTCCAGGCTCTAGTCCTACGGCTATAACAATAAGTTGAATTAATAAAGAACTTGAAATATTTAGATAATATGATGTAAATAAAGACAATAAATGACAAACAACTAAACACCTTATAACTATAAACTTAACCTATACATATACAAGAATAACTGGTGAGACATAAGAGAAAAGAACAGAATATATAATAAACGATACGTATGTGAATGTAGACAGATTACTGGCAGACACTCGTTATGGTGGTGGTATCGAGTGTGTAGGCTGAGAGGAGGTGGATGGAGGAGGAGACCCTTACAGGGTGAGTGGGGCCTTGATACTGACTGTGTGTCTTGACGACGACTGGAAGTCACCTCTTCTGAGGCCTCATGAACCCCCGAACCCAACTCCATAGTGAGTTCGGATGTTTTTAGGCCAATATTGGTAGTAGTACTTGAAGGTAGTTAGGAAGTAGAGTGGTGTAGAAGAGAGGATCGTAACATAAGTGACTATACTATACAAATATATATGTATATACTGTATGTAAGCGACTAATTAGTAAGAAATATAATTTCACATTTTAATTATTGATTATTATAGAGGAAAATATTATAATGATTAAGGTGGCCCCTTTATTTTATGATAATATTTGATTATGATTAAGCTTCACTTTTAATTATGATTACATAATTGTAGCCTTGGATTATGATTTTTTTATTTGTAATCATAATCATGCCCATGTCTGATTGGGAGTAACTAACTTAGTTTCTCCAGAGACAAAATTGGTCATATTCATACCTGTTCCTTTCACTGCCTGTTTGTATTTGGCAATCCTTGCTTTTGTATCACTCTGCACAGACTGCCACCTCTTCTGGCAATCTTTCACAGTCCTCTTGCCATCAGAGTAGGACTCGTGAAGGTGGCTGGCAATGTGCTCCCATGCTTCCCCTTGGCCTTGTGGGTTACTCCTGCTTTATTAAAGCTCCCTTTCAGCAGGTTAGCATGTTCTTTGTACAGTTCGACCAAATATTTGGTCTCGTCGGGACTCCAATTGGTTTTCCTTGTCCGTTCTTTCTTCGGTGTTGATGTGCACAAATCCATTCTTGTAGTCCTTCTTGTTCTCTTCTTGGCCTCTCTTCTTCCCTTCTGTCTTTATGTTTACAAATCTCGGCGGGCGTCGTCTGCAATGCGTCCACATTCAGAAAATTTTGAATATCGGTAAATATAAACACTTGCTTTTTGCCATTATTTTGTTTATTGCTCATCAAAAAAATGTAAGGAAGCGTGAAAAATTATTTTAACAAGTAATTACATAGCTTTTCAACGTTTATTTTCCTCAAAATAAATAAATGAACATGAATTGACCGCTACATTTAGCAGTAGCAGCTTGGGATATCGTCCCAACTAAGTCTCGCTCTCAGACGAGGGTGGCGTCTTTGCTTAGGACGTCCGAGGACTTCCGACCTAACTAAGACGAATTTTAGGACTCTTTTTATAAGTACCGGCCCAGGACTTAACCTTACCAGACTACCGAGACCAAACCTTAGCAGACCACCGGGAGTTGCGCAAGGGGAGACCTATATCAAACTTACGGAAATTTGACCATAAGAACGTATATCACAGTGAAAATTAGATATCTCGCACTGGTATAACTCTGGAAATAATTCCCATTTGGAGTCGTCTGTATTACATCCAGTTTACCAACGCAAACACTTGAGATAAAATATGTGATGAGATACCGGTACGTCTGAGACTGACTCTGATGCTTACAAATTGGCTGTCTGGTTATTGCTTACTGATTGGCACTATAGAAATAAGATATATATTTTGAATAAGTTAGAAGGCTACTAAATCCTCCAAACAATGCAACAAAACGGATCCTGCTACCCGTATACTGAGGTAGCCTGGCATAATAGCATTGAGGAATCAGTAGCCCTCCAATTCACCTAAAGGATATTATGCTCTTTAAGGGGGAAGTTCTATGCTGGTAAATCTGGAGCAACTGAATTCTCCAAACTATTCCAAGCAACAGAACACCATTATTTTTTGCTCTTCTGGTACTGTTTCCTAGCATACTTTGGAAGAATTAAGGCACTCCAATGTACCAAAAAAGAATTATCACCTTAACTAAGAACATTGACTGGGCTGAATAGGACTCAATGGGGATTACTAGAAGTTTATATATATAATGACTGGAAGATTGACTCACTGTCTGAATGATTCCACCACGTAAGTCAGTGGTTCTCAACTCGTTTCTGTCCATGGACCACTAACCCAATAAAAATAGAATGTCGTGGACCATTTGAATTTTGAATGTCATCGGTGGTATTTCATGATCATAGTTTACATTATGACGGCAGCATTTGAATGTAGTGCAAATTTTTTTTCGAGGGAGAGCACAAATTTGGGCATCTCGGGTTACTGGTAAGGGTGTCCAGTATACAGACGTCCCGGGCGTTTCGGGACGCGCTATCGGACAGAGCCCTGTGGACCACCTGAAAAGTCACCATAGACCAACACGAGTTGAGAACCACTGACGTAAGCAATAACTGACTGACGAACTGGCACTAGAAAATCATAAAGCAATTCTTCATACCTTGTTAGTGTATAAGTTATATCAGACCGAGGATAAACCATTTGATACCATCATGTGTGTGTGTGTTGGGTGTGAATTTTTTTTTTTAACAAGTTCGATATTCGTGAAAATGCTTTATTTTCCTGTATCAGTGAAAACAGGTATAGGAAACAGGTATACTCAGAGACAAATGCACAACAATCCCACAAAACAACCTGATATTTTCACCTGATACAATACGAGTCCAGGCATCTCTAGAATCCACATTAGAAATTTTTATGAACGAACACAATAATTATCGTCCAAAAGTTATACACATTCATGGTATCCCTACACCCATCTATCATATAATGAACGGGTTCGACATTTTGGATATATAGTGTTTTGGACTTGTAACCTATGGGTCGGGAGATCGAATCCTCTCAGGTGAGGGGCTGAGTATATTTAGGCTTATTCTTCCAAATAGCATTTCAGGCATTAACCATATGGCCACCGAACGTCGTAAAACACCCTCGTTGTTACGTAGTACCATAACAGCTGCAGTAATTGGGAATTGCCCTCACTTCCCTCCTTCTGTGGCTGGGTGCAAGTTCGGAAGTCGTGACGTGTGTGTAGGTAGCAGTTGACCTGGGCCACGGTAACCTATTTGATGAAGCCTATGTCTAGTGTCAGAACATGAAAACAAAATAAATAAATAAATATTCAGGTATACTAACCGACCCATCTGACGTCACTCTTTGATTTTATAATATATCGCTCTGTTTAACCAATCTTTGGATACACCTGGGAGGATAGGCTAGTTGTCTTTCATTGTAGAGTTCTGGAAAATTTGGAGTAACTGATTCCTCCAAACTTTTCCAAGTAACAAGGCACCAATACTTATTATTTTTATTTTGTTTCCAGGAATACTTTAGAGGAATCAAGGCACTCCAATGTACAGCCACAATTAAATATCCACCGACACTTTCCTATCATCGTAGTAAATATCTTGGTAATAAAGAACAACATGTGTATGGTTTTGCAACACCTCATAATAATCATTGAGGGGGTTGAGTTGACGTAAGGTGTTGTATGATTATATTTTGATATGATACTGATTTACTTGCACGGTGGAAGGAAAGTGTCGGTGGATATTTGATTGTAACTTTACCAAAAGTATACTATCCCCTAAGGCTAAAGAGCCGGCCGTCAAAAGGTTGAGAACATAACTTATCGCATGAGAGCAGTGAATCAGACAAAACTTAAAGCTCTGAACATTGTGTGTGATATTGATTAGTGAATGAACAGTGAGAATGGTGAATTATACCGTACTTAAGGACCCTGTGATCGTGTATGAGACTTGCTGGCTTCTGATTCCTCCTGACTATACCATGAAACAAGCTCATTCAATATAGGTGTTGTGTTTCGTGGCGTTATTTGAAGGACTCGCTACTCTCCAATTTTCTGACTACATCACGTGGTCCCTCATTGGAAATAAACTATAAGTATGAGCTGATGAGAAAGCGATTGTGGTGATGACACGAGTGATAATCCTTTGATGGACACGATGATAAGATGTGAATATTTTGATGGTCGGTCGTGATGAGAGAGAGAGGGAAGGAGAGGGAACATTGAGAGGGAGATGCAAAGAGTGAGAGGGAATGGGAAGCAGTGAGAGAAAGGTGATGAGAGGGGATAATAATAATGTTGAATAGGTAGATTGGTGAGAGCAAGGGAGAGGGAGCATTATGAGAGGGCAGGGAGTGAGAGAGAATGAGAAGCAGTGAGAGAAAAGTTGTGAGAGGGGATAATATTAATGTTAAATGGGTAAGTTGGTGAGAGGGAGGGAGAGGGAACATTGAGAGGGAGATGCAAGGAGTGAGAGAGAATGAGAATCAGTGAGAGAAAGGTGATCAACGGCAAATAATGGAGAAAGGGTTGGTTACAGAACGAGAGGAAAATGTAGCGAATGGAAAATACAAAAGGGAAGCTGAGAAAAGTGGAAGACGGGGATAATGAGAAGGAAGGCAAGAGGCGTGAGAGCTCTGCGTGATTCAGTGAGAGGAAAGAGATGGGAAGGAGCGTGGCTGCAAGAGGTAGGATAGCAGGGACAAAAAGAATGAGAGGGAAAGAAAAGACAGTGAAAACGTTGAGACAGATAAAGATTGTCGAGAGACAGAGAAAGCGAATGAAAGTAAGGACGGTTGGTGATAGGATTATAATTATGAGGCGGGAGATTTGAGATATCTGAATAAAGAAAATGTTGTGATATAATGAGAGAGAGAGAGAGAGAGAGAGAGAGAGAGAAATTATTATAATGAAGGAACAGATTACGAACCGAAAGACAGCATTTGTGGTGTAGGCTAATATCGTGAGAGGTAAGAACGTCAAGCAAAAGAGTGAGAGAGAAAAGAGTAATAGTCGGAGGGGAAGATAATTATGAAATGTACACTCGCAATCCAAAATTTGTATCCAGGTCTTGCTGAAGTTTCGAATCATTTGACATACTAGTGAATCAATTGCAACGCTTATCCTGTTTCATATTTGCTTGAGCTCGCTTAATACTCAATCAGGCTATTCGAAGCAAGCCAGGATACATATTTTGGATAGCGAGTGTACTTTTGGCCGCAAGAATTCGTACAGTTGCCAAAATATGAACTGCTACAACTTTTGATAGAACATTTAAGTTTATTAATGTCCATAGTTGTTTGTAGGGATCAAAAGTATGACTGTAATACGGAAGGATATGTATATTTCCTTCTGTATTACATGATTGTAGTCCCTACAAATAGTTGTGAAATAGTACACTCGTGATACGTAATCCCTGACCAGAGACGAACGGCAGGCAACACACACACATACCCTGCATTCGAACTCTGCCTGTATAGGTGTACTGGGTGGGGAAATGAGCAATACCAGGCGATTCGAAGCTTTCTGCTCCTCACACTCTGGTCAGAAATTATGTATCACGAGTGTACATTTCATAATTATCTTCCTCTCCGACTATTACTCTTTTCTCTCTCACTCTTTTGCTTGACGCTTTTACCTCTCACGGTATTAGCCTACACCCCAAATGCTGTCTTTTTGTTCATCTTTCGGTTCGTAATCTTTTCCCTCACTTTAAACATTTCATTCTCTCTCTCTCTCTCTCTCTCTCTGGTTGAAGTTCCATTAAGATTTTTTGCAATTCATATTTTGGCAACTGTACTATTGACCACAAGAATTTGTACATACGTTGTTGTTTTCGATGGTGTACAACATTATAGAATATGTAAGACTACCTAACAGCAATACAACGTTATTATTATTATTATTATTATTAGTAGTAGTAGTAGTAGTGGATCATTCATTGTAGTACTTTCAGAATAATGACCTCTCTTTCCATATAGCATGTGTAAGAATTCCTGTAGCCAACTGTTCAGCGAAAAGAAGTGAGTAAAAAAGGCAAATGCTAAAGAAAAATGTGTCAAAGTAAGAGGTAGCCTGATGGAGAGAGAAAAAAAATATGTAAGGAGGCAGGTGAGGAGGAGGTGTGAGTGGAAGAGTTGACAAGAGAAATAAAAATATGGAGCAGGGAGTGGCAGGAGAAAAGGTTAAAGAAAGTAGTATGGTAGAAAGGGAATAAACATTTGCCGTAGCAGAGAGAGAGAGAGTGAGTGAAATAGAAGAATATAGAGAAGAGAGTGGCAGGAGAGAAGTTGAAAGAAAGTATTGAGAGAGAGAGAGAGAGAGAGAGAGAGAGAGAGAGAGAGAGGAGGTGCAAGATAGAAGTTGAAAGAAAGTATTGAGGTGGAAGAGGAAAATACTTTTATCTTAGGAGAGAGAGAGAGAAGAGAGAAGGTGAGAAAAAGTAGCTAGGTGGAAGAGCCTAAGAGGAAAATACTTTTGTCTTAGGAGAGAGAGAGAGAGAGAGAGAGAGAGAGAGAGAGAGAGAGAGAGAGAGAGAGATGAGGAATGGAGTGGCAAGAGAGGAGGTGAGAAAATGAAGTGATGTGGAAGAGGAGAGGAGGAAGATATGAAAGGAGTTGGGAAGAGGGTAGGTCGAATGGAAGAAAACGAAATTTTATACGGAAAAGTAAAACTGTACTAATAAAAAACTACTAATCATCCACATTATGGTGACTCATGTCAACATTTGATAGTTTCCCTCTGTTCGTTAGCTAATAAACTTTCCATCAAATTGGTTAAATACACTCGCAATCCAAAATATGTATCTAGGTTTGCTTCGCTTAGCCTGATCGCAGGGGAGGTGGCAGGGGAGGTGGACTCGTAATCTATCAGTCGGGAGATCGATTCCTCTCAGGTGAGGGCCTGAGAATATTTACTCTTCCGATTTGAATTTCAGGCACTAACTATAAGGTCACCGAACGTCGTAAAACACCCTCGCTGGTACCATAACACCCTCACTGGTACCATAACACCCTCACTGGTACCATAACACCCTCACTGGTACCATAACACCCTCACTGGTACCATAACAGCTGCAGTATTTGGGAATTACCCTCACTTCCCTCCCTCTGTGGCTATGTACCAGTTTGGAAATCGTGATGTGTGTGTGTAGCAATTGACCTGGGCCACGGTAACGGGCTTTGATGAAGCCTATGTCCAGTGTCGGAACATATAACAAAAATAATAATAATAAGCGAGATAAAGCCAGTGTAATTGGTTCACTAGTATGTCAAATGATTCGAGACTTCAACAAGACCTGGATACAAATTTTGGATTGAGAGTGTACCATCTTTTATGTTTTTGTAAACGGCTACTGGCAATTCAGAGCAATAACATAATATTTATGTGAACCGGGAAACATTAATTAAGATGGCAATATATTCTAGCTACCTATAGGTGGATGATTATTACTGACCACGACAAAACGTCAAATGGGAATATAAAGTGAAAGAAAATAATTTAAGAGTTGCGAAGTAAAGAAAAAACAGTAGGAGGAAAAACAAATCATGATAAGTAACATGATGGAAAGAGGGAACTGAAACAAATTATATTCATGACGAAAGAGTAGAAAGATAGGATAAAATAAGCCATTAGAGTAAGAGAGGAGTGATGGCAGAGACGATGAGAGGGAAATGAAGAATGATAAGAGAATGGACAGAGGTGGACGGGTGGAATTAAAAGAGGAGTGGAAATGAGGAGGAAATTGTGACTGCGACAAACAGATAGAAAAAACTGTTCGAGAATCAGAGGGACAAAAAAGAGCAAGGCAAGTGAAAGGCAGGGAATGGGGCGAGTGGAAGAATAGTGGCACAAACAGAAGGTAAAAGAATAAAAAGAAGATTTAGGGCTTTATGCCTATCGACTCATGGTGTTGGTCATTAAGGCAGTCAGTCTTGTTACATCAACACATCTTCCCCCAGCCTACAAGGTTGCTATCCTTGTTATTACAGCCGGGTACCTACTTACTGCTAGGTGAACAGGGACATAGGGAGCTGGGAAAATTGTCCAACAATCTCGCATGCTGGGCGAGTGTGCTATTCATTACACCATCAACACCCCAAAGAATAAGACAGACAAAGAAGAGTTAGGCAAATTGTGGGGGGGAGCGAGATGAGTGTATGGGAGATGACACGAGTGAGGGCGGGAGGTAGGATGGAATAGAGGTACAGCCGCAATCAAATATCCACCGACACTTTCCTTCCATCGTGTAAATAAATTAGTATCATATCAAAATATCATCGTACAATACTTTACGTCAACTCAACCTCCTCAATTCTACTTATGATGTGCTGCAAAATCATACACGTGTTGTTCTTTATTACCAAGATATTTACTACGATGGAAGGAAAGTGTCGGTGGATATTTGATTGTGGCTGTACAGTCGGCGGCAAAAGTCCTGTCGCTACATCTGCCAAGTCATGAATCACAGTATGGAAACACGAGTTTTACAGGCTTGTAAAAAAGCATATTAATGTGTCTGTTTGATATTGAATATTTGTATGGTGAATGTGTACTGTATGCTCGGTAAAAATCCTTTGAATTCTTCTTCAAGAAGCGCTGGCTGGGTGAGGCAACTGGTCTTCTACAGCCGACCGTACTCCTACCAAAAGGAGTGACTAAAACGAAAGAGATAAAGAGCTGAAAATTTACGAGAGTCGTAAAGTGTGAGAGTGAGACAGAATGCAGAGATAAGGAGGTGATTTGGTGAGTGAAAAATAGAAAAACAGAGCAAGTGAAAGAGAGGGGGAATAGACAATGGGGGTAATTGGGAAGCGTGGAGGTTGGGTTAATAATATTTAAAGTAATAAGCACGATATTGATAAGTATGAAGCCAATGAGCTGAATATATACACATTTTTTATATGTAATGTATGAAATATATGTGCAAGATTATATGAGAGAGAGAGAGAGAGAGAGAGAGAGAGAGAGAGAGAGAGAGAGAGAATCCAAAGGGAGCCACTAGAATAAAAGAACGATGGGAAAGTGAAAGGGAGACAAATTGAGTGAGTTGGAGTCTATATACAGCCACAATCAAATTTTTAATATCCACCGACACTTTCCTTCCATCGTAGTAAATATCTTGGTAATAAAGAAGAACACGTGTATGATTTTGCAGCACCTCATAATAATAATTGAGGGGGTTGAGTTGACGTAAGGTGTTGTATGATTATATTTTGATATGATACTGATTTATTTGCACAATGGAAGAAAGGTGTCGGTGGTTATTTGATTGTGGCTGTAAGTGATGAGGAGGTTGAAAGGAAAATGTGTGAAGAAGACTCTCTCTCTCTCTCTCTCTGTACAGTATGATGTGTGTGTGTGTGTATATATGATAATAATAATTAACTGTTTATTAACAAAAGCAGCCCGATGTACAGTCACGAGCACTAATAAGTATTCAGGTGTGCTTCGAATACTTATAGAGACAGTAAAAAAAAAAAAGTCGAACAGCTCTTGAAGGGGCGGGGCGTCGGAAGGTACAGTCGGCGGCAAAAGTCCTGTTGCCTCACTTGCTTCACCGAGGCACGCGATGTTCATAGACTCGAGATTATTAAGTGTAGAAAACGTGCGTATTTCTCGAGTCCATGAACACTGCCTGTCTCGGTGAAGCAGGTGAGGCAACTGGACATTTGCCGCCGACTGTACGGTAGGCTAGTAACATGGTCGAGATAGTATAGGTCGACCAGAGCTCAGGTGGGAGTGTGAAGTTGGGTGGTAGCCAATTTGGGCCCACAATGACACGGGACTCGCCCAGCACGCGAGAGGTTCCGGGTTCGATTTCCGGGTCAGTCGAATTGTTGGACAATTTTCCCAGCCCCCTTTGTCCCTGTTCACCTAGCAGTAAGTAGGTACCCGGCTGTAAGAGCAACGATAGCAACCTTGTAGGCTGGGGGAAGATGTGTTGATGTAACAAGACTGACTGCCTTAATGACCAACACCATGAGTCGATATGCATAAAGCCCTAAATCTTCTTTTCTTCCTTACTCTCGCCAGTGGGGTAAAAAAACTTATTTATGCTCGTGACTGTACATAATGGAAATTTAAGCTTCACAGGCTTGTAAACTGAAGGACCAGAGAAGTTTATTAGTTTGCCCCTGGATATTGTAATGTTGATGTTGTCCTTCAAGAAGAGTTTAGGAAGTCGATAGCTTTTGCCGCCGGCTGTACAGTTGGACACAGGAATTGGTGGACCAGGTGAAAGATACTTGTCCCATTTGAGTAACCAGTGTCAGGTACTTGCTTTTTATTACCATCCTCAATACTGACTTCTGCCCCTGGTGTCTCCTATTTGGCACTAAGGAACTTGATATTGGCAGAAATTGACCATCTTTCACTTGGGCTGTACCACGAGTTCATGTGTCCAACTGTGTTTTTTTGTGTGAGCGAAAGTGGGTTTGGGAGTACATAAAACAAAGGTGTGATTGCTTCGTCCAAATGGTGACATTGGGACTGTGTGTGTGTGTTCTGTTGGGCCACCTGATTGTGCTCTTAATATCAACTGGGGGAGAGAAGTACCTGTACAGTCACGAGCACGAATAAGTATCCAGGTGTACTTCGAATACCTAGAGACAGTAAAGAAATACACAATATGATCTTCATTGGAATTAGTTCGTTAGTGAAATGGAGTGTTCAAAGCTTCAACCCAAACTGTATACTTATAATAATAATAATAATAATAATAATGATAATAATAATATTCGGTTTATTAAATAGTAGCAGCTGGTAAGCTGAAAATGTACATATTACAATAAAACAATAATGGTAAAAATGGGAATGAAAAACAAATAGACACAAAAACACATGGGAGAAAGTACATATACGTAAATAAATGAGGAAATACAGAGAGATTTAATAACATATATAAAATACCTGTATACATACACACAAACATATATATTCATACATATACACATACCGTACATATATGTACAGTACATATATATATACATACACGCACATACATACATACATACACATAAATACATACATACATATACACATATATATACATATACATTATACATATATACATATATATACATATACATACATACACATACATACATATATATACATACATACATACATATACATTCTTATACATGCATACATATACATTAATATACATACACATACACACTTATATACATATACATACATGATATAGTTATTAGTGCTCGTGACTGTACCCTCACGGATTATATGGACTAACAGACACTCTATCTTAATGACAGGTTTATTGATATACACGAATAATGTGAGGTTTGCTGAGTGGCAAACCGAACACCCAAAACCTTAATTAAGTTCCTCATCAAAATAACACCCAAAAACACTTAATTAAAATTTGATAAGCACTTCACACTATTGTTGGGGAGTGGCGTTACAGTCCTATAGTTCACCCAGTGTGATACATACGGTCCTGTTGGAGCGTCACACAGCAGTACAGGTATCATTCAGGTAATGATAGTGGCACTGCACTCTCATAGCACTGTAAAGCATTATCACGGGTAACACTGTAAAAGGGGATACAATGACTTATCACTCCCCACGAAAATTGACGAAACAACACTGCAATTGTTCCTCTACTACACTGTCGTCTAGGTAATATCAGCAAGTGGCAGGTAAATCGAAGCTTTACCTGCCCTGTTCTGTCTGGTGGTGCAGATGATGGTGGGAATTTTTGCTTAGTCGTAGGTGGGTTGGTGTGAGGTTTTGCAAGCATGAATGACAAATGTTTCTTCTTTCCTTCCCAAATCTGCCTCTCTCTTGTTTCCCTTTTTCCCTAACCTATTACTCCCTTAATTCCTTAATTAACTATCTCCTCTTGCCTTTCCCTCCTCCTTATTTCCCTGATATTTTCTCCTCCCTCTAACCTAACTTCCCCATCCATTTTTCCCTATTCACCCTTCCTCTCCCTCCTAGATTCTGTCTCCCTTTGTCACAACTTACCCTGCATTCCTTGCCTTTCTTTCCCTTTAATCCATACACCTCTGTTGCCTTGCTTCTAGTTCATCTCTGCATTCCCCTCACCTCAGTTTCTTTCAATATTTTTTTCAAACTTTTAATTTATCTAATATATTCCTTCAATCTCTCTCCACACTTCTCCCTCTTTATCATTTCTCTTAATCGAAGTCTTGCTTTCTGTGTCCTACCTTGCTCTTTGTACTCTGCCTCTTCCCTTCCTCTTTCCTTTATATGTTACAACCCAGCCATATTCATGATCTTTGTATGTTCATTTCACACCAAGTTTTGATTATCTTAGACACATTCCAATGATACGTGTGCTGTTACCGTGATAGAATACCGTACTTGGTATATGTGAGTGTGTGTGTTTTAAGAGAGACAGACAACACTAGTAGTTGAGGTTGATAGGTATTGATGAACCTTGTGCTTTTCAAATAATATATCTCCCTAATTAGATTTGAGTTATTTCTATAGTGCCTTCATTCCGAGGATATTTCTAAGGATAGTGGTGCAATATCATGGTACACACAGTTCGATCCATTCTGTGTTATAAATATTAAGGAAAAAGAAAGATGATTAGCAGCTTCAAAACTCACAAGGAACACGTGTTGCTGGCTCGTAAAGACTAGAAACCTCACTGTTTATATGTGTGGACATTTTTATACTCTACTTCACTCCTTACATTACTTTATCCTCCCATTATTATTATTATTTTTTTTATTATTATTATTTTTTTTTTTTTTTTTTTTTTTTTTTTTTTTTCTGAGGGGGGAAGGGGGGACATTTTTTTTATTCGTTTTCTTATCTTACCACACTTTTTCTTTCCTTTATTGTGTTTATTTGAGTGGACTCTTTTATATTCTTCTTCACGCCTAACATTACTTTATCCTCCCATTATTATTATTTTTTTTTTCTTTCTTTTTGAAGGGGGCGGATATTTTTTTATTCGTCTTCATACTTTACCACACTTTTCCTTCACTTTATTTTGTGTGGACACTATTATATTTGTGTTCACGCCTTACCACACTTTATTGGTCCCAGCTTCAGTCCTCTTCCTATCTCTCCTTGTCTGGCTTCCCTCTCCTCCCTGCCTCTCCCTCGTTCCTCTCACTGTTCGTGCCATGCGTCCACTATATTTCTCTCTCTCTCTCTCTCTCTCTCTCTCTCTCTCTCTCTCTCTTATAAGAATATTTCTCTTAATTAAGCGAGAAATACAATGTTGATAAATCTGGAGCAATTGCTTTCTTCAAACTATTCCAAGCAATATTATCCGTGTTAATATGATCCTGTTTCATGGCATATTTTGAAGGCATCGAGGCGCTTTACAGAGCTAAAAGTGTACTATCCACTTAAGGGGGTGCGGGAGTAGGGGACAGGCTTGGGGGTGGGGGGGTTTGGGGGGTGCGGGAATAGGGGGACAGGCTTGGGGGGGGGGGTGCGGGAATAGGGGGACAGGCTTGTGGTGGGTAGAAAGCCTGTCCCCTATTTCCCTTCACTCACTCTTTCTTACATGTACCCTATTTATCCTTCCTTGCCTCTTCTTTCCGTCTCACAACTTCCCTACACTTTCCTATCCCTTTTGTTTTCACCTCCTCCTCCTCCATCTTTATTTCCCCCTCCTACCTCCTCACATCTTCCTACCATTACCAACTGACCTTCTTTTATCCCTCTTCCCTCCCCGTCTCTCTTCACACCTTATCCCTCGGTATATATATGCCTCTCCTTTACCTCGTGCCTCTCTACTCGTTCCTCCTATTGTCTCCACACCTAAACTTCGTTGTACCTTCCTTCCTTCCCTCCCTACCTTCCTTTCGTGACCCTCCTGTTCCTTACTTATTTTCCTCTTTTCCCCTCTTTTTTTACGAATCTTTCCCTCATCCTAGTAGACTAGAAAATTTGCAAGAAGCACTAAGTCTGTTGCCATTAGAAGATCCTTTTGTATTCCTCTGACCTACTCTTACACATCCTCCCCAAATTTCTTTTTAATCCATGTGGGCAGATCTCATCAAATCCACTAGTGACTAGAAAATGACCAGATCCTACAACAATCTTTTTTCTAACTCTGTGGGGGATGACAAGTATTCACATAGAATAAAGTCAGCTCCCCTGGACAGACTTCACAAGCATTTAATTACGCTCCTTCGGCCTCAACTGATTCACATACAGGTCTTCAACTTTCCATTCTACCTCTTTCAAAGCAGTGTGGCCTGTGATGGTACAAGATATAACTGATTCATATACAGGTCTTCTTCAACTTTCCATTCTACCTCATTCAAAGCAGTGTGGCCTGTGATGTACAAAATATAGGCTAAATATTATAATCTTGACCACTACTTGCAGGGTGAGTTGCTTCCCTTGATTACTCGAATACAAGACATACATGTGATCCTGTTTTGGCCCATGATAGTGGGTTTGCTGTGGATAGTTGTATATAGGATGGCATTATCTTTATGTCATGCTATGTTTGGGAGTGAAATGGTGCTGTGGATAGGTGTAGCATGGCCCTAGCTGTATGACGTGCTATGGTAGTCAGTCAGTGGTAATGGATTACCACCTTATGTGTTTAACTCTGGCTCGTTGGATGGTTTTATACATACCATGAATTCTTTCGTGGTGCTTTGAATTTGTTATTAATGTTTGTGTGTTGTGGTTGCCTGTGGGGTTAGGTACTTTGGATATTTGATATAGATTCTACCCCTTTCTCCAGGTGTCCGCTTCACTTATTTTCATAGTAATAATTATTTACTATTCAACCTTTACATCGGCAACCCCAGTGGCATATGCCCCTAGCTGTTGTTGTAGTTCCATTAATGTTTTTTTTTTTTCTTAGCAGGAAATAAGTGCCCTGTACATGTTTTCTCTCCTCTTGTGGTATTCTCTGTTCTCTTCTCATTTTTCTCCGACACACAATAGTCCTGTTACCGATTCTCCCAGTACAGTCGCAGAAAATAATATTCATTCACATAGGAATGACTTGTGCAAGAGTTTGACAGTTTCCCTTTCTGGAAATCTTTCCGGTAAGTGTAATAAAGAGATAGTACACTTTAGTACATTGGAGCTCCTGGATTCATCCTAAGTATGTCAGGAAACACGACCAGATGAAGAATTATAGTATGTGGCCTGATGCTTGAAATAGTTTGGTGGAATCAGTTGCTCCAGATATACCCACACTACAGTATACTACCCCCTTAATTAACAGCAACTTCCAATTTACTACAAACAGCTACTCTCTCTTCAAAACAATAACATCATAATTATGAGATCGTGAAAACATTAGTCCACAATTAGTTTGAATAACCCTTATACGTATTGAAACTTAAATGTCCACTAGTGTCCACATGCCTCCTCTCCTTCCCACTTCTTGATGTTTTGTTTTTACCTCCCTCCTGCCATCGCTCCTGCCCTAACTAACTTTTCTCTCTCTGCCCTGTGCCCGGTGTTAGCGAGTCGCCAGTCTGTGTTTCCCTTAAAATAGCTGGCGGTGGTGTTGTTGTTGTGTGTGGGTCGGGTGGCGTGCCAACACTGCTACAATGCTACAATACCCGAGGCTGGCCCACCACCAAATTTCTGTTCTGTAAACCCGCTCGTCACATACCATTGTAGAGCACCCTCTCAACTAGGTTTGGTTAGACTAGGTTAGGCTAAGCTGGGTTGAATTTGGTTACGTTTGGTTTGGTTCGGATTGTTTATGTTTGCTTAGGTTTGGTTATGTATACTAGGTAAGGTTAGGTTTGGTTAGGTTAAGTTAGGTTAGGTTATGCTGTGCTAAGTAATGTTAGGTTAGGTTAAGCTAGGCTAGGTTAGGTTAAGTTAGGTTTGGTTTTGCTAGGTTAGGTGGTTAGGTTAGCTTAAGCTATGCTAGGTTAAGTTACGTTGATTATGCTATGCTTGGTAAGGTTAGGCTCGGTTAAGTGAGATCAGATTAGGTTAGGCTAGGCTAAGTTAGGTTAGGTTAGGTTAGGCTAGGCTAAGTTAGGTTAGGTTAGTTGATAGGTTTGGTTTCTTTCATTACGCGAGGCTGGCCGGACACAAGGCCCGCCCCACACGTCCCTGCCCCTCTTTGTCACACACCAATTCAGGCACCACACAGGCACAACCTTAGTCACCCCGTCAGAGAGAAGCCAACCAAACGCACGCATACAAACCTAACCAATACGATAAAGAATTAACATGTGCAATGAAACTCAAGAGAAACATTTAGTATATATAAATGTTTATTTGTTTCCTTTTAATTAATGTATAAATTATCGATAGTAGACAAGCAAAATATATAAAAACAAAGCTACGATAATACGTGTTAATTTAATGAACTAATGGTTAAACGAAGGAAGGTAAACTTATAGTAAATTTCTTTGATTTCTTTTGTTTGTAACGCTAATTATAATAACAATCAAACTAGTACCGTATGTTTTCTGTAACGATCAAATAAATGTCTATACAGGAGAGATGACACGTAACACCTTATAACAATTAATATGAAATGGTAATATTAGAAATTGTGTACAGGAAAGAAGAAAGGATAGGCGGAGAGGAGGAGGTATAGAAGGAAGAAAGGAAGGATAGGAGGAGGTATAGAAGGAAGAAAGGAAGGATATGAGGAGAGGAGGAAGTATAGAAGGAAAGAAGGAAGGATAGGAAGAAGGAAGGAGGTATAGAAGGATAGGAAAGAAGGAAGGATCTATAGAAGGAAGGAAGGAAGGATAGGAAAGAAGGAAGGATCTATAGAAGGAAGAAAGGAAGGATAGGAGGAGAGGAGGAGGTATAGAAGGAAGAAAGGAAAGATAGGAAAAAGGAAGGAGGTATAGAAGGAATAAAGGAAGGATAGGAAGAAGGAAAGAGGCATAGAAGGAAGGATGGAAGGAAAGAAGGAAGGATGTATATAAGGAAAGAAGGTATAAAAGGAAGAAAGGAAGGATAGGAAAATGGTAGGAGGTATAGAAGGAAGAAAGGAAGGATAGGAAGAAGAAAGAAGGCATGGAAGGAAGAAAGGAAGGATAGGAAAGAAGGAAGGAGGCATAGAAGTAAGAAAGGAAAGAAAGAAAGGAGGTATAGAAGGAAGGAAAGAAGGAAAGATGAAAGGAATGTGAAACTCAAACATTATGATTATGAAAAGAAAGACTGAAGGAAGGAAAAATGGAAAGTTTGAAGTAGAAGACGACAAGAAACTCAACTATGAAACAAAGATGGAGGGAAAGAGGGTTGACAGGCAAAGAAGAAGCGGGATGGAGTTGTGGGACTAAAGTTTGGCGAAAGAGGCTTGTCTGGATGAGGAAGGTGTGGGGAAGTGAGTGGTGGGGAAGAATGACAAGTGTGGGGAATGGGGTAGTGATGGGGAAGGAAGGAATGTGTGGGGAATGGAGTAGTGGTGGGGAAGGAAGGTGTGGAGATTGGGGTAGTGGTGGGGAAGAAAGGTGTAGGGAATAGGTAAGTGGTGGGGAAGAATGAAAGGTGTGGGGAATGGTATAGTGGTGGGGAAGAATGAAAGGTGTGGGGAATGGGGAAGTGGTGGGTAAGATAGGAAGGTGTGGTGAATGGGAAGTGGTGGGGAAGATAGGAAGGTGTGATGAATGGGGAGATGGTTGTGATGGGAGAAAGGTGTGGAGAATGAGATGGTGGTTGGGAATGGGGTGGTGGTGTGGAAGGAAGGTGTGTGTGGGGAATGGTGTGATTTTGGGTAAGGATGGAAGGTGTGGGGAATAGATAAGTGGTGGGGAAGGATGGAAGTTGTGGGGAATGTGGAGTGATTTAGGGGAAGGAAGGTGTGGGGAATAGGTAAGTGAGTGGTGGGGAAGAATGAAAAGTGTGGGGAATGGGATGGTGGTGGGGAATGGGATTATGGTGGGAAAGGTTGGAAGGTGTGGGGAATGGGGTGGTGGTTGTGATGGGATAGGTGTGGGGAATGGGTTAGTGGTGGGAAAGGATGGAAGGTGTGGGGAATAGATAAGTGGTGGTGAAGGATGGAAGTTGTGGGGAATGTGGAGTGATTTAGGGGAAGGAAGGTGTGGGGAATAGGTAAGTGAGTGGTGGGGAAGAATGAAAAGTGTGGGGAATGGGATGGTGGTGGGCAATGGGGTAGTACTGGGGAAGAAAGGAATGTGTGGGGAAAGAAATAGTGGTGGGGAAGGATGGAAAGTGTGGGGAATGGGATGGTGGTGAGGAAGAATGACAGGTGTGGGGAATGGGATGGTGGTGGGGAAGGATGGAAGGTGTGGGGAATGGGGCGGTGGTTGTGATGGGATAGGTGTGGGGAATGGGGTAGTAGTGGGGAAGAAAGGAATGTGTGGGAAATGAAATAGTGGTGGGGAAGGATGGAATGTGTGGGTAATAGGTAAGTGAGTGGTGGGGAAGAAGTGTGGGGAATGGTGTAATGGTGGGGAATGGGGTAATGGTGCGGAGATAGGAATGTGTGGGTAATGGGGTAATGGTGGGGAAGAAAGGAATGAAGGTGTGGGGAATGGGATGGTGGTGGGGAAGGAAGAATGGAAGGTGTGGGGAATGGGATGGTGGGGAAGAATGAAAAGTGTGGGGAATGGGATGGTGGGGAAGAATGAAAAGTGTGGGGAATGAGGTAGTGGTGGGAAAGGAAGGTGTGGGGAATGGGGTAGTGGTGGGGAAGATAGGAATGTGGTTGGAATATATGAGTGTCTATTTATCTCAGTCATTCTGTATGTCTGTCTGGCTTTGGGTGTTTCAATTTACTTCTGTCACAGTCTTTCTCTGTCTTGCTTCGGATTCTTTCTTATCTACCTGTTTGTGTGTGTGTGTGTGTGTGTGTGTGTGTGTGTGTACTTACAGCTGTGTGTGTGTGTGTGTGTATTTATAGCTCTGTGTGTGTGTGTGTATTTACAGCTGTGTGTGTGTGTGTGTGTGTTTACAGCTCTGTGTGTGTGTGTATTTTCAGCTTAGTGTGTGTGTGTATTTTCAGCTTAGTGTGTGTGTGTATTTACAGCTTAGTGTGTGTGTGTGTGTGTGTGTATTTACAGCTTAATGTGTGTGTGTATTTACAGCTGTGTGTGTGTGTGTATTTACAGCTGTGTGTGTGTGTGTATTTACAGCTGTGTGTGTGTGTGTGTATTTACATGTGACTGTAAAAGTGTGGGTGTGTGTGACGTACTGTTGTGTGGGTGTGGGTGTGTGTGTGTATTTACAGCTGTGTTACTGTTGTGTTTGTTGGCTGGCTGCGTGTGTGTCCTATTGTTTATGTATGTTTATACCTACCTGTTTTTTGTGTGGGTGCTCGTGCCTCTCTCGTGTATTTCTTTCTGTGTTTGTGTGTGACCAATTATGTGTATGCATATATGTTTTCATCTATCTTTATGAAAGCATATATCTGTGTGTGTGTGTGTGTGTGTGTGTGTGTGTGTGTGTGATACCTCTTTTGCACACACACAAACTGACCCACACGCAACATTAACACACGCACATTCTCTCTCTTTTACCAGAAATGGACCACACCTTACCTGATCTAATCTCACCTTACCTGACCTAACCTAACCTAAACTGGACCTAACCTAACCTTACCTTACCTGACCTAACCTCACCTTACCTGACCTAACCTCACCTTACCTGACTTAACCTAACCTAACCTCAACTGGACCTAACCTAACCTAACCTAACCTAACCAAATCAAGCTCTGGCACATACCCGTATAAAGTTCCCGGATATGCAGCCCGGGTCAAGACAATAGAGGGACGGGGACACAGGAAGAAGAGGAATAAGGAAGGGGGTAATTGGGTGTGTGAGGGAGTGAGTCCATGAAGCTTGGGAGGGATAGGTAAGAGGTAGGGTTTCAGAGGGGAAGAAAAGGTAAGGGGTAGGGAGGGTTTTGGGACGGGAAGAGAGGGGAAAAGAGAATGGTATAAATGTATAAATAAGGTGTCGTCATCTAGTGGGGCAGAAGAGAAGCTACGGTAACATCATCATCATCACGAAGATCCACTGTCTCATCTGGTACGACACCCAATAATCTCGGGGCCTCGCAAAAAGAAAAAAAAAGAAGTAGTATTTGGGAGAGGAGTAGAGGGTAAATAACATTTTCGACATGGGAATATAGGTCAAGTTGATTGCTGGAGAGAGTGTGGGAAGGATAAGAGAATGGGTCTGAGAGGGAAGGGGAAGGGAGGTTAAGAGGCAGAGCTTGGGAGGTGAGAAGAGGAAAGAAAAGAGGAGGGTTTAGGAGGGGAGAGAGAAAAGAAAAGAGGAAGGGTTTCGGAGGGGAGAAGAGGAAAGAAAAGAGGAGGGGTTTAGGAGGGGAGAAGAGGAAAGAAAAGAGGAGTAGTTTAGGAGGGGTGAGAGAAAAGAAAAGAGGAGGGGTTTAGGAGGGGAGAGAGAAAAGAAAAGAGGAGAGGGGTTTCGGAGAGGAGAAGAGGAAAGAAATTATTAGGGGTTTAGGAGGAGAGAGAGGAAAGAAAAGAGGAGTGTAAAACGGGAGAAGAGGAAAGAAAAGAGGAGGAGTTTAGGAGGGGAGAGAGAAAGGAAAAGAGGAGGGGTTTAGGAGGGGAGAGAGAAAGGAAAAGAGGAGGGGTTTAGGAGGGGAGAGAGAAAGGAAAAGAGGAGGGGTTTAGGAGGAGAGAGAGGATGATCAGAAAAGGAAATAAGGCGCTGAAAGAGGAGAAAGAGAGACCAACGAGGGAAATGGGAACGAAAAGGGAATAAACACCAGAAGAAAAGATGACCAACACCAATAGCAAAAAGGTTGACAATGTCAGAAGAAGAAGAAGAAGAGAATAACTAGAAAAGAAAGGGAATGAACACGGGTGAAGAGGAGGGGAAAAGGTTGGCAATAAAGGCAAGCAAACCACTTTCAGAGCTTTAAAGTAATGTATGTTTTTATTTTTATTTATGTTATATGTTCCGACACTGGATATAGGCTTCATCAAGCCCGTTACCGTGGCCCAGGTCAACTGCTACTCACACACACACACACACACACACGTCACGACTTCCGAACTGGTACCCAGCCACAGAGAGAGGGCAGTGAGGGTAATTCCTAAATACTGCAGCTGTTATGGTACAGCCACAATCTTATATCCACCTACACTTTCCTTCCATCGTAGTAATTAAGTATCTTGGTAATAAAGAACAACACGTGTATGATTTTGCAGCACCTCATAATAATAATTGAGGGGGTTGAGTTGACATAAGGTGTTGTATGATTATATTTTGATATGATACTGATTTATTTGCATGATGTAAGGAAAATGTTGGTTATTTGATTGTGGCTGTACCAGCGAGGGTGTTTTACGACATTCGGTGGCCATATAGTTAGTGCCTGAAACTCATTTAACAATAATGGAGAGATATAAATATTACCCCTCCTTCACTACATCTGGTTAACCACTGTAGCAACTTGCAATATTATTACGAGTTGCAGATGGTATTGTTGTTGTTGTCGTCGTTACGGATGTTGAGTGCCAAAGTTTTCTCGTTAGCTTTATTCTTGTATTAATGAAAATGAGGACTAAAGAGTGGAAGCTCTTTAGGGGGGAGTAGGAGACAGACTTGGGGGGGGGAGGTTTGAGGGGTGCGGAAGTAGGGGGACAGGCTTTGGGGGGGGGGGGGGTTAGGGGGGTGCGGGAACAGGGGACAGGCTTTCTACCCCCTCTAAGCCTTTCCCCTTATTCCCGCACCCCCCAAACCCCCCCTAGCCTGTGAGATCGGTCCATTATCAAGGCCAATAGATGATCATAATTGGACGGAAAGTAAAAATTAATGTTGATTGCCACGAGTTAATAACTGACGCCTTCATATTATTTTTTCACATACTCGTATATGGATTTTCCTGATGTGAGTTTTATTGCATAAAGTACAGTATTAAGTGGGTTTGGGAATAGGGGGACAGGCTTGGGGGGGGGGGGGGTGCAGGAGTAGGGGGACAGGCTTGGGGGGGGGGGGGGTGCGGGAACAGGGAACAGGCTTTCTACCCCCTCTAAGCCTGTCCCCCTATTCCCACACACCCCAACCCCCCCCCAAGCCTGTCCCCCTATTCCCCCCCCCAAAGCCTGTCCCCCTATTCCCACACACCCCCAAACCCCCACCAAGCCTGCCCCCCTATTCCCCCCCCCCCAAGCCTGTCCCCCTATTCCCACACACCCCTAAGCCCCCCCAAGCCTGTCCCCCTACTCCCGCACCCCCTTAATGTCATCGCATAGAAGTACAGTCGGCCTCAGGAATTCGTACACATAGCATTGGTTAAGGGGGTGCGGGAGTAGGGGACAGGCTTGGGGGGGGGGGTTTGGGGGGTGCGGGAATAGGGGGACAGGCTTGGGGGAGTAGAAAGCCTGTCCCCTATTCACGCACCCCCCTGACTCCCCCTCCCAAGCCTGTCCCCCTACTCCCGCACCCCTGACCCCTCACACCCCTCTAAGCCTGTCCCCCTATTCCTGCACCCCCTTAAAAGTTTTTTTTATTCTGGACATACTGTAAGGGTAATTCTGGTGAGTGATTCAAGTATTAGCCAAATAACATTACTAGGACATTATAGTGTTAGGAAAGTAATGTACAGTCACGGTCAGAAATTGTGTCTTGATCCCTTGGCAAGATGAATCGCAACTAGCCAAGCTTTGATGATTCGAACTACTGTGTGTTGTAGGAAGACACACCGTTGTTCGAACCTTCAAAGCTAGGCTGTTTGCGATTCATTTTGCCAGGGGATCGGGACACAATTTCTGACCGCGAGTGTACAGTCAGGAGCACCATTAAGTATTCAGCTTTGGTTGAAGTTTTGAACAGTCCACCAATTCACCAATCATTCAAATGGAGATGTAATTATTGTGCATTGATTTACTGTCTCTAGGTATTCGAAGTTCACCTGGATACTTATTAGTGCTCGTGACTGTACTCAATTTTCTAGTTGTTACGAAGCCTTGATGTCACAGTGGTGTATACGAATTCCTAAGGCCGACTTTACAATTTCAATATTATTAATTAATGCAACCATTGCACCATTGCATAAACATACAGTATTAGTATTACTGCAGCCATCGTATAAACGTATTAATATTTTGTACAGTGTTGATATTATTACTGCAGTCATCTTATAAACATACACTGTTAGCATTATTACTTCATCCATTGCATAAACATAAAGTACAGTTGCCCAAGAAAAGACTGCAACCAAATATACTGGTGTGTGGCAATGTCTGGCAGCTGCTCCAAAGTAAACACTGGTATTTTATCAATGGATCACTCAGAACCTATAACTGTTGTAAGGATGAATGTAATTAGCTGAAGCCAATAACATCCATCCATACAAAGGTAGTAGGTTCTGAGTGATCCATTGATAAAATACGAGTGTTTGTTTTGGAGCAGCTGCCAGACATTGCCACACACCAACAAATTTGGTTGTGTCAATATTATTACTCCAGCCATTGCATAAAAGTATGTTATTAATATCATTGCAGCCTTCGTATAAAAGTAGAGCATTAATATCATTGCAGCCATCGTATTAAAGTATAGTATAAATAAAATTGCAGCCATTGTATAAAAGTATAGTATTGATATCATTGCAGCCATCGTATAAAAGTCTAGTATTGATATAATTACAGTCATTGCTTAATAGTTCAATATTGATAGTATTCACTTTCTGGCCAAAACTCATTGTGTACCTGTAACAGTTGTGGATTTTCTTTAACCCTATGGATGTCCCTCTATAACAGTGGTTCTTAAGGGGGTGCGGGAATAGGGGGACAGGCTTGGGGGGGTTTAGGGGGGTGCGGGTGTAGGGGACAGGCTTTCTACCCCCTCCAAGCATGTCCCCCTATTCCCACACCCCCCAAACTTCCCCCAAGCCTGTCCCCTACTCCCGCACCCCCTTAAACTTCTTTGCCTTACGCCCCCCTCTGCTTTATGTATAGATCCCGCGCCCCCCTAACCCTTTAAATATTTACCAAATAGGGGGTGCGGGAGTAGGGGGACAGACTTGGGGGGATGCGGGAATAGGGGGACAGGCTTGGGGGGGGGTAGAAAGTCTGTCCCCTATTCCCGCACCCCCCTAACCCCCCCCCAAGCCTGTCCCCCTACTCCCGCACCCTCAAAACCCCCTGCACCCCCCTAAACCCCCCCAAGCCTGTCTCCCTATTCCTGCACCCCCTTAAATTTAAAATTACTTATGGTATGGGTGAGGTGGCGAGAGAAGCTAGCCGTATCAGCTGGGGGGCTCGGGTTCGAAAATATTGGAAATTTGTGCAATAATTAACATCACAGATTATTTACCCAAACCCTGCTCGTCCTCCCCCTCCCCCCATGGAAGCTTCTGGCGCCCCCCCCCCCCCCAGTTTAATTAAGAACCATTGCTCTATAACCTAGTACAAATCTTTAGTTGATCATAATGTTGGAACTTCTTGCTGAATCATTATGTTACATTGTGATTAAAATTTCGTGGCAACTTATCTACCAATCTTTTTCGTCCTTATACATTTCGTGGCAACGTGTCTACCAATCTTCTTCTTCCTAATACATTTCGTAACAACTTATCTACCAATCATCTTAGTCCTTATACATTTTACTATCTATTCGTTGATAATTTTTTCCATTACTAGACCACGGTGTGTGCCAGGGTATAAGAGGGATGCCATGGAGGTAAATAAACTTCCATCTACAACTGTACACTGATACCATACATAGTCTCTAGCCCACCTGAGTCGAAGCCCGAGATGTGAAGCAGAGCAGGTGGTTTGGGTTCTAGACAACAGTCCACCCAAAGCCTCCATTGGTTCGATAATGTGCATGTGTAGCCTCGTGATGGTTTGGGTGGGCTGTCGTCCAGAAACCGCCTGCTTCAGATCTCGGGTTTTGACTCAGCTGCCTGGGATAGAGACTAGAGTATCCGAAAGTACAGTCGGCAGCATAAGTTCGCTTCATTTCCACCTGCGTATGTATTAGCAATAGTGATGTTGTAATACAATTTTAATGCATAGATGACAGATATAGTTCTCATATGGTAAATTACGTATGTTGTAGGAACACAAACTGGTTCAGAATGCAACTATCTGGTCATATTAGCAATATTAAGTACACAAGATGGACGCAAATTTATGTTGCCTGCTGTACATGTTCCTACTGTCATGCACATATAATAAAAATAATAAAAACTTATGATACTCAAAAATTGAATAATTATAGATATGCATAGTTATGATTTCCATAATGATAATATGTCTCCTGTCTCATGATATCATTTTATAATTGTCATCCACTTTTATAGTAATTCATCCGGTCATTCTTAGGCCTATATACATCTCGGTGTGATGAATAATTACCATCTCCTTATACAGTTATACATTTACTCATTCATGTTTATATAAATCATGATTTGGGTATCCAATTGTCATTTCCTAATATACATAGTCAATTATTCACTCATTAATTCTTATATACATCACAATATGATATCTACTTACCAATTCCTAATATACATAGTTATTTATTCACTCATTCATTTTTATATAATTACGATATGGAATCCAATTGCCATTTCCTAATATACATAGTTAATTATTCACTCATAAATTTTTATATTATATACATTACGATATGGTATCCAACTGCCATTAATTCTTCTTTACATCTCGATGCCATAGCTTGGGCATTGATAATTTTACTTGCAAAACGGCATTTCTATGTTTATCTGGGGTTCCATAGCGACTAATGTTTATTCATATTATATTGGTATTATACTTTTGGTACACTAGAGAACCTTGATTCTTCCAAAGAGAGAGAGAGAGAGAGAGAGAGAGAGAGAGAGAGAGAGAGAGAGAGAGAGAGAGAGAGAGAGAGAGAGAGAGAGAGAGAGAGAGAGAGTGTATATGTGTGTGTCTGTAAGAGAAAGAGTGTGAGTGTGTGTGTGTGTGTGTTGGAAGGGGAAGGACAGGTGGATAATTCTGCCTTGATGACAACTGGAAAATCCTGAGCCAAAGACAAAGTTGAGAGAAAAATAGGAAATAGAACCAGATTAACGAGAACTATGGCAGCCTGCTGCTTGGAATAGTGTGGAGGAATCAGGAGATGCGGTGCTTGAAATTTATCAACACTGACCAGCTGCCTCCACTAGTAACGAGCACAATATTCGGTGGGCTTGGCGAAATGTGGCACCGCTGTGTTTGTTTACATAGCCTATATCCTTATGGTGAATACTATAGCAGGAGTGACTTCTGTCAATTCGTTTAGTGTAACTATGAGCACACAAACGCAGTGGTGTCATAATTCGGCAATGGCACCGGATGTTATGAGCGTTACTAATGGAGACAACTGTACAGTGTTGATAAATCTCAAGCACCGCATCTCCTCATTCCTCCACACTATTCCAAGCAGCAGGATACCATAGTTCTCGTTAATCTGGTTCTATTTCCTATTTTTCTCTCAACTTTGTCTTTGGCTCAGGATTTTCGAGTTGTCCATCAAGACAGAATTCTCCACCTGTCCTTCCCCTTCCAACACACACACACGTACACTCACACAGACATACACAGCCACACACGCACACACAAGCACACACACACACACACACACACAAGCACACACACTCTTTCTCTCACATACACACACATATACACACTCTCTCTCTGTGACCTGCTTTATTATCATCATTATTTACAACAAACAGCTCAGTGAGACACAAGATATATTATAATATCTTTTTTTTTTCTTCGTGTTCCTTCATTCTTGTAAATGTGTTTACTTACACTTTGATCTCTAATAGTTTATTTTTATTTTTTTCAGTATCTTATGCACTTCATCTCATCCACATGCCAGGAGGAAATAAGGAATAGAATTTACCACTTCCATTTATTTTTTTTCCCTCATTTATCTGTCACCTTCTCCCAACCCAACGATAGTCAACATTGTGATTTTTTTTTTTTTTTTTTTTACTATAATAATGACTAATTTCGATATTCAAATAAATAATTAAGGAACCCTGTGATCGTGTATGAGACCTGGTGGCTTCTGATTCCTCCTGACTATGCCACGAGACATGCTCCTTTAATGTAGGTGGTGTTTCGTGGCAATGTTCGAAGGACTCTCTTAACCACCAAATTCTGACTACATAGCGGGAGTTCTTGATAAATAGACTGACCGATTCATTCTACATTTACCAGTCATTATTATTATTTTCATTGCTGTTCTTTTCTTCTTCCTGTAGCCTATACTGATTTCTTCTGTACTCGGAAAGTAATTGTTATGTGGGAGTGAGGGTAATGTTGTGTTGGTATATCTGGAATAGCTGATTCTCTCAAACCATTTCAAGCAAGTATGGTCAATACTTGTGTATGCAGATATGCAAGTATGCAAGTGTGTATGCATCAGTATTTATGCATGTATGTGAGTCAGTGTGTATGCATCAGTATGTATGTGAGTCAGTGTGTATGCATCAGTATGTATGTTAGTCAGTGTGTATGTTAGTCAGTGTGTATGCATCAGTATGTATGTGAGTCAGTGTGTATGTATCAGTATGTATGTGAGTCAGTGTGTATGCATCAGTATGTAAGTGAGTCAGTGTATATGCATCAGTATGTATGTGAGTCAGTGTGTATGCATCAGTATGTATGTGAGTCAGTGTGTATGCATCGGTATGTATGTGAGTCAGTGTGTATGCATCAGTATGTATGTGAGTCAGTGTGTATGCATCAGTATGTATGTGAGTCAGTGTGTATGCATCAGTATGTATGTGAGTCAGTGTGTATGCATCAGTATGTATGTGAGTCAGTGTGTATGCATCAGTATGTATGTGAGTCCAGCGTTAGGGGGTGTGAGGTTTGAGTCAGCTGTCTGAGGTCTTCCTGTTTATGCAGCCATAACCGAAGCTGACTCGGGTCTCACGTGGGTGGAGAGGTCTCTGGGCCACTCCTCATCATCCTTGTGATGTGTGCTATATCCTAGTTGTGTTTCATAAAGTCTATTGTGTGCTTCACTAAGACCCATTGACTGCCACTCATTGGCGGCTTTAATTAATTAAGGGGGAAATTATGTGTTGGTAAATCTGGAGCAACTGAATCCTCCAAACTATTCCAAGCAACAGAATACCATTACTTTTGCTTTTCTGGTCCTGTTTCCTGGCATATTTTGGAGGAATCAAGGCACTCCAATGTACCAAAATCGAGTTACCATCTTAACCTTTAACTCAGATAAAGTTATTTTATTGGTTCATCACATTTTCCCTTTGTCTGTATTTTCATAATTTCAGTTTTCTACATGATTGGTATTCGATTTTAATTCATCGTCAAATCATCATCATCTTATTTTCGTAATAATCCTTTATCTTCCATCTTCCCCTTTCTCTATTTCCTCCCTGTTGTAATTAATGTCTTCCTCGTCTCCTTGTCTTCTTTTTTCTTGTTCCTTTGTTATAATCATAATGTCCTTCCTTACCCTCTCATTGATTGCTTATGTTTATCTTGTGTCTTGCATCATTTTATGCTTCCTGTTCACTGCTCTACATTACATATCAATTTTGTTTCTTTCAACAAATCTGGAGAGGTTATGATTTCGCTTAAGTTATCTGTCTGTAAACAAGATATCTAACAAAATTGAATTTTTTTTCTCTATAATACATATAATTTTTGTTTCTTTCAACAAATCTGGAGAGGTTATGCTATCGCTTAAGTTTGTTTATCTGTGAACAAGATATCAAACAAAATTGAAATATTATTATGAATCAATATTCCTAACATTTTGTAGGTAGATAGGATATGACTGCAAAATGTCCGTAATAGTTATATAAAGGGATAAAAAGGATCAACAAACAGCAACAGACCACTTGGTCCTTTCGAAGCTGTTTGGTTTTGCTAAGGTATTTATTTTACGAAGGTGAGGGAAAGTATAGCAAAGAAAAAGGCTCCTATCCACCCACTACTCCCTCCCTCCAGCCATAACTCAATGTTGATCAGTTTATATGTATGTATTGTATATATGTAAGAAAAGGCATATGTATCAGTATGTATGTGAGTCAGTGTGTATGCATCAGTATGTATGTTTGTTTGTTTCACCTGGTCTTGATCACGTCCTGGACACGTGCTCACCAACTGTTACCCTCCCTGAATGAGCTCAGAGCTCGTAGTGACCGATCTTTGGGTAAGGTTGGAACCTTTTTCCACACACCGGAATAGCGAGGTCACAACTCCTCGACTTACGTCCCGTACCTATTCTCTGCTAGGTGAACAGGGGTTACACATTTAAGGAAACAATCCCAAATTGTCTCCACCCGAGTGGGGATTCGAACACAGGACCTCTCGGATGTGAGCCGAGCGCGCTAACCACTACACCACCGGGCTGTGTGTCAGTGTGTATGCATCAGTACGTATGTGAGTCAGTGTGTATGCATCAGTATGTATGAGTCAGTGTATATGTATCTGTATATATGTGAGTCATCATGTATGCTTCAGTATGTATGCATGTAAAAATAAAAAAAAATAGTAATTATACGAATAATATACAGAGGTGATCCAACCAAACTTGAAGTGATTAGGTACAGTGCCAGGAGGAGGAGTAACAACAATCAGATTTCAATTTATTTCTATTTTTTTTCCGCATGGTTTACATACAGGGTTTTTTGCTCAATACTTTACCCGCTGCGTTTTATTTCTTTTCTTAAGTTTTATTTCTGTAAGCTGATGTCGTAGCATGGCGGGTAAAGGATGTAGCCTACTGAAAAAAACTGTATAAAACATAAACAGCATAAACTTTTCTGTGTTGTCGTCAAACTTTCATTGCAAAACTTTAGTGTACAAAAAAAAAAAAAAAATGTTGTCTTCTGGTTTGGAGTCAATATATAGATTTTCCTTGTATTTCCAACACGTTAAAGTGCAACATAGAGCTGTCCATGTGTGAAGGCTGGATTTTCAGAGAGATCAAGCCCTATAGATGTCATTTTTTGACCTTGGCTCTTATTAATAGTCATTCCAAATGACAGCTTCAGAGGGTATTGTAATTTTCGAAATGTGAAGTTTGTAGGTAGCTTAAACTTTCCCTGGGTATGACATGCCCTTTCAGAATATATATGGTTTGTACAGTTGCCCAAGAAAAGACTGCAACCAAATTTACTGGTGTGTGGCATTATCTGGCAGCTGCTCCAAATTAAACACTCGTATTTTATCAATGGATCACTCAGAACCTACTACCTTTGTATGGATGGATGTTATTGGCTTCAGCTAATTACATTCATCCTTACAACAGTTATAGGTTCTGAGTGATCCATTGATAAAATACCGGTGATTACTTTGGAGCAGCTGCCAGATATTGCCACACACCAGTATATTTGGTTGCAGTCTTTTCTTGGGCAACTGTACTTCCTATTTCTTTTGGCTTGGCAGAAAAATGCACACAGACAAACACACACACAGACAGACGCCTCTCTTTTATAGATATAGATGCCAGAAACCAGACAGGCCCCTCTCACTTTTAGCCTACCACACAAACATGGGACACACCAGAAAGAACGAAACACTCCCTGTTGATACACACCACCTAATCTCTCCTCCCCCTACTCACATTCTCTTTGTATATCATGTACAGCCACAATCAAATATCCACCAACACTTTCCTTCCAACGTAGTAAATATCTTGGTAATAAAGATCAACACGTGTATGATTTTGCAGCCCCTCATAATAATAATTGAGGGGTTTGAGTTGACGTAAAATGTTGTAAGATTATATTTTGATTTGAAACTGATTTACTTGCACGATGGAAGGAAGGTGTCGGTGGTTATTTGATTGTTGTTGTACACACACATTAATCCTCAATGCTCCTCACTTATTCCACAATTATTCAGGCACCATCCATTTACTCACCCATCAAGTTATATACCCAGCTGTCCTGTGGTCAACAACACACTCGAACCTCACCCTCAAACAAACTAACTACAGTACCTCTACTTCTCACTACCGACCCACCTACTAACTACCTCTACCTACCAACCTACTAACTACCTCTACCTCGCTACCAACCTACTAACTACCTCTACCTCCCACTACCCACAAACTAACTACCTCTACCTCTCACTACCAACCTACTAACTACCTCTACCTCTCACTACCAACCTACTAACTACCTCTACCTCCCACTTCCCACAAGCTAACTACATCTACCTTCCACTACCCACACACTAAATACCTCTACCTCTCACTACCCACACACTAACTACCTCTACCTCCCACTATCCACCTACTAACTACCTCTACCTCTCACTACCAACCTACTAACTACCTCTACCTCCCACTACCCACAAACTAACTACCTCTACCTCTCACTACCAACCTACTAACTACCTCTACCTCTCACTACCAACCTACTAACTACCTCTACCTCTCACTACCCACACACTAACTACCTCTACCTCCCACTATCCACCTACTAACTACCTCTACCTCTCACTACCAACCTACTAACTACCTCTACCTCTCACTACCAACCTACTAACTACCTCTACCTCCCACTATCCACCTACTAACTACCTCTACCTCTCACTACCAACCTACTAACTACCTCTACCTCTCACTACCAACCTACTAACTACCTCTACCTCCCACTACCCACAAATTAACTACCTCTACCTCTCACTACCCACCTACTAACTACCTCTACCTTTCCACTACCCACCTCAACATAACACCAGCATATAATTTTAAACTGCCCTCAGAGTTTCAACAAATTTCTCTCTTGCTTTCACAAGGTCCATCTAATATATTTTAGAACGCAATCCAGAATGTAAAGCTTAAAATATTAATTTAGAGTGGATTTATTGATTGATTAATATTAAGCGCAGCAACAGCGAGGTCATATTGCGCCTGGAGAAGGTGATAGAGAGGTGAGACAGCAAGAAGGAAAGAAATAGAAAGAAAAGAGGGACAATTAAGGTATTGCCTACATCACTACAGACAATATTATTAAAGAGTGGATATACAAATATTGTGACATAAAGATATTTTCATATACTTTTTGAAAAGTTAAGGTTATAATTATTTCAAGCCATAAAATGTACAGCCACAATCAAATAACCACAGACACTTTACTTCCATCTTACAAATAAATCAGTATTATATCAAAATATAATCAAACAACATTTTACGTCAATTCAATCCCCTTAATTATTATTATGAGGTGCTGCAAAATCATACATGTGTTGTTCTTTATTACCAGGATATTTACTACGATGGAAGGAAAGCGTCGGCGGATATTTGATTGTGACTGTACGATAAGTTAACATGAATTTTATTTTATGTTACTTATCTTCTCTTTATTCAACAATGTCCTACGTTACTTACTGTATTTCCTTCGCCTTCCTTATCTCCATCTTCCCAATTTCTTTTTTCTTGCTTCCTTCTCTTACCAATTCTGCCTACTTTTTTCCTTCCTTTCTCTCTGTCCAAGCTTCTCCTACTCCTTTCTTTCCTCTCCCTTGCCCCTCTTCCTTTCTTAATTCTCTACCTTCTCTCTCTCCTTCTTTTTACTTCTTTCCTCCCTTTCTCTCTGGCCAGTCTACTCCTACCTCTTTCTATCCTCTTCCTCTCCTAATCTTCTACCTTCTCTCTCTCCTCCTTTTTACTTCTTTTCCTCCCTTTCTCTCTACTCCTACCTCTTTCTCTCCTCTCCCTTTCCTAATCTTCTACCTTCTCTCTCTCCTCCTTTTTACTTCTTCTCTTGTCCATATTGTCACCTATTCTCCTCTCCTCCTTCCTTACCCCATTCCCTCTCCCTCCAATCTCTCTCTATTTCAGGCCACTCTTGTCAAGTCTCATCATCCCTCTCCTCCTTACTATCTTAACCTTTACTTTTCTTCCATTCCTCACTTCT
Organism: Petrolisthes cinctipes; assembly: GCA_033782935.1. Lineage (NCBI taxonomy): Eukaryota > Metazoa > Arthropoda > Malacostraca > Decapoda > Porcellanidae > Petrolisthes > Petrolisthes cinctipes. The sequence continues at coordinate 479,468 of JAWQEG010000535.1, forward strand.
CTCTATAAATTCCATGTTAGTTTTTCCATACTACATGGTATCTTTTCATTTCCTGCCAGCTTCAGCTGGAGGGAGTGGTGGGTGGGGAGGAGCCTTCTTCTTTGCTATACTTTCCCTCACTCTTGTAGGTTAGATAGAATAGCAAAATCAAGCAGCCTCGTAAGGACCAGTAGGTATGTTGCTGTTTGAATGTCCTTTGTATTCCTTTGTATTCCTTATTTACTTCCTTCTTATACGCCAGGCAACATCAGTCATTCCCTCGCCCTCCTCACTCACTTCTCAGCCTTCTCCCCTCTCTCTAATCTCATCTTTACCTGTTTGTCTGTCTGTATGTCCTCCCATCAGCAATCAGTATATCGAATTTATCCCTCCACGTTGCTTTACTGCTTTGACCTTCCTTGTACAGCCACAATCAAATAACCACCGACACTTTCCTTCCATCGTGCAAATATATCAGTATCATATCAAAATATAATCATACAACTCCTTACGTCAACTCAACCCCTTCAATTATTATTAATATGAGGTGCTACAAAATCACACACGTATTGTTCTTTATTACCAAGATTATTATTATTATTATTATTATTATGAGGTGCTGCAAAATCACACACGTGTTGTTCTTTATTACCAAGATATTTACTACGATGGAAAGAAAGTGTGGGTGGATATTTGATTGTGGCTGTACCTCGTTGCTGTATAATATTATCTACTTCTGTCCTCACCTTCCTTTCTCTCGCCAGACTGTATTTGATTTAAGATTGTTTTGCAGTTCAATCCCACCTTAAGGAGGTGCGGGAGTAGGGGACAGGCTTTGGGGGGGGGGGACTGGGGGGGTGCGGGAGTAGGGGACAGGCATGGGGGGGGACTGGGGGGTGCGGGAGTAGGGGACAGGCTTGGGATGCGGGAGTAGGGGGACAGGCTTGGGGTGGGTAGAAAGCCTGACCCCTATTCCCGCACCCCCCTAACCCCCTCCCCCCCAAACCTGTCCCCCTACTCCCTCACCCCCCAAAACCCCCCGCACCCACCTAAATCCCTCCAAGCCTGTCCCCCTATTTCCGCACCCCCTTAACTTATTCTATATATATTTTTTTTTTAACTTTGCTTTGTAACTTCAAATTTCCTCACTTGCTTTTTACTGGGTTATTTTTTCTTTCCCTGTCCACCTGCCTTCATTATTTTACACTATTTAAATTTATTTTACTCTACTAAATCCTGACCTGTCCTTTCTTCACTCCATTCTCTACTCTGCTCCCCCCCCCTGTCCTGCCCTGCCCTTCCTTTCCTCCACCTCTACTCATATACCTTGCCCTTCCCTTCCCTTCCTTCCCCTCTACCTCTGTGCCTTGCCCTTCCCTACCTTTCTTCCCCTCCATCTCTATGCCCTTCCCTTCCTTTCCATCTCTATGCCTTGCCCTTCCCTTCCCTTCCATCTCTATGCCTTGCCCTTCCCTTCCTTTCCATCTCTATGCCTTGCCCTTCCCTTCCTTTCCATCTCTGTCTTCCCTTCCCTTCCTCCCCTTCCATCTCTATGCCTTACCCTTCCCTTTCCCTCCATCTCTATTTTCCCTTCCCTTCACTTCCATCTCTATGTCCTGTCCTTCCCTTCCCTTCTTCCCCCTCCATCTCTATGCCCTGTCTTTCCCTTCTTCCCCCTCCTCCTCCATCTCTATACCCTTCCCTTCCCTTCTTTCCCCTCCATCTCTATGTCCTGTCCTTCCCTTCCCTTCCTCCCCCTCCATCTCTATCTTCCCTTTCCTTACCTTCCATCTCTATGCCTTTCCCTTCTTCCCCTTCCATCTCTATGTCCTGTCCTTCCCTTCCCTTCCTCCCCCTTCATCTCTATACCTTGTCCTTCCCTTCCTCCCCATCCATCTCTATCATCCCTTCCCTTCCATCTCTATGTCTTCCCTTCCCTTCCTCCTCCTCCATCTCTATCTTCCCTTCCCCTTCCATCTCTATGCCTTGTCGTGCCCTGCCTGTATAATTAATGGACCAATCTCAAGGGAAGTGGAACCAAGGTGTATAAAATGGGAGACGAGTTTGTCGCAATGGGTGGAGTGAAGAGGATAGCATACCTACTTTGGGTACACTGGCTGGAGCGTCTTGATTCCTCCAATATTTGCCAGGAAACAACACCAGATGAACGAAAATAATGGTGTTCTGTTGCTTGGAATAGTTTGGAGGATTCAGTTGCTCCAGATTGACCACCAACACTGTACAACTATCCCCCCTTAAGGTGGTAATTCTTTTTTGGTACATTGGAGTGCCTTGATTCCTCCAAAGTATGCCAGGAAACAGGACCAGAAGAGCAAACATAATAGTGTTCTTTTGCTTTGAATAGTTTGGAGGATTCAGTTGCTCCAGAATTACCAAAACAAAACTCCCCCTTTAAAGACTGGCGAGGAAAGGAAAGGAAAGCCTGGCGGGAGAACAAGATTGGTAAAAATAAAGGAACATTAATTTTAGATAAGTAAAGAATATGTAACAAAAGCACAAAATAAAATTATACGATTAAAGGTAAATTTTTTGAGGGCTAGTGAATGTTACAAACTATGACACGAAACAACAAATCCACGATGAGTAACACTGAGGTAATTTTTTTCCTGGCCTAGTTTGGAGAAGTCGGTAGCCCCCCCCCCCCCCCCCAAATTACCAAAGAGAGAGATACTCCCCTCAGTGATAGAATGGCGGAAGAGAAAGATAGACAACGATAGGAGAAAATATTGCTAAAATAGAGAGAAATATAGCCACTTATATCCATTTCTGTTATATCCTTTATCCATCCTACTGTTCATTTCTCTTTTGTTCTCTTCTTCAATCCTCTCTTCTTCTCCTATTCATTCCATCCGTCTCTCATTTTCTATCCCTTCACCACCTCCTCTCTCTTTTCTCTCATCTCTACCCCTTTTTTCTCCTCCACCTCCTCCTTTCCCCTCCTTCTATTTTTTCTCCTCCCTTTTATCCTCCTTCCTTTTTTTTCCCCTTTCCTCCATCTTATTCCGTCATCCTACCTCTCTTTTCTACTTCCCCTTTTCCCTCCTTCCCCTCCTCCTTTTCCCTCCTTCCTCTTCCCTTTTTCCTCATTCTTCTTCGATCCCTTTTCCCTCCATCCTTTTTTTTCTCTATTCCATTTTCCCTCCTTCCTTTTATTTCTCTTCCCATTTTCCCTCCTTCCTTTTCTTATTCTTATCATTTCTTCCTCTTCCCTTTACCCCTCCTTTCTTATCTTCCTTTTCTCGTTTTCCCTCCTTTTTATTCTTCATTTTCCCATTTATTCTTTATTCCATTTCCTCCCTTTCTCTCCTTCGTCCAATCCTCTTCCTTCTCTGCCCTCCTTTGCATACAGAGTGATCGCTACTCCTGGTTTAGTGCCTCTCAGCCCCTTTCCCCTCCCTCGTCGTCTTGTCCCCTCGTTTATACTGTGTGTGTGTGTGTGTGTGTTCGTGGAATCAATCCCCTTAAACCTTGCTATCGCTATACGGTACCTTTGTATCTGTGTGACGTTTGTGATATGCGATGTTTAATATTTAATAATGATGAAAGTAGTTGCCTTCCTTTGTTTATCTTACCTTTAATGATTGAATAATTGACTGACTGATTGACTAATTAATTAATGCAACTGATTTCTTCATTTTAAATATTGAACACATTACAGTACATTGATAACCCCTAGTTGAATAAAAAAAGATACAGTGTAATAAATTCACCAGCAACTTGCCCAAACACACGTTTTCTTGACAAAATATTATAAGGGACACAATAATGAACCAACCACGTATATAGACACACGATCCCTCACTCTATTGATGGTAGGCTGGCTGATTGGGTGAGAGAGAAATTATTATGGTTCGTGACTTCACCTGACCCCTGCCACAGATAGCTCTTAGAAATACTTCCCATATATTAATCCCTGGCTCTATTAGTGATTAGCTCCTGATAGTGATGTGTATAAATAAGGTGTTGTCATCTAGTGGGACAGAAGAGAAGCTACGCTACCAACATCACCACAAAGCTCCACTGTCTCATCTGGTGCGACACCCAATAATCTCGGGGCCTCGCAAGAGTCACGGGCTACTGCACCGAGGTTGAGGTATAGAAAAAAAAAAAAAAAAAAAAAAAGGCTGCCTGATTAGGTGAGAAATTATTATGATTCGTGACTTCACCTGAACCCTGCCATAAATCCCTCCCATTTGTTCTTTTCCCCTCTCTCCTTCATAACTTCCTGTATCCTCTTCCCACTCTCTTTTCCCTGCATCAACATTTTCCACTTTCCTTTTTTCTTGTAGTCTTCTCGTTTTTCTCTATACATATACCCCTTTTCCTCTTTTGTGCTTCCTATTGCCCGTGATGTCTCCTCTTTCTTCTTGTCATCTTGGGAACATTCTTCACCCCCACTACTCCCTCCCTTTCACCCTAGCCTCGCCATGGAGTGTGTCAAGAGAGATAGAAGGAAAAAGAGAGTGGGGGAGTTAGGGAGATAGACCGTGTAGAGCTGAGGTAATATAGTGTACAGTTGCCTCCAATAATAACAAACACAGTGTGCAGTGGGTTGGCGAAATGTGACACAACTGTGTTTGGTTACTCATAATACTAGTAAATGAATGGACAGAATTCACTCTTGCTGTTCCAAACACACCGGCAACTGTACTATGGTGCATAAAAGTTCATATTCCCTCCTCCAGCCACAATACGACTGAATTGCTTGTAGTTTGAACGACAAAACACAGTTCACCATCTACCTTCTATTGTTTAGTCTTTCGAACCACAAGTGCTTCATTACCGCCTTTGTTAGCGGGTAAGGAATTGGTTTTGGTCATGTCTGTCTGTCTGTCTGTTAGAACGTTTGTCTTTCTGTTATGGCTCTATTGAGCTGATTAATTGCCCTAGGACCTTTTGGTGTGGCAATATTCAAACACAGGTAAAATTTGACCTATCCTTTGACCTTCAACCCTTCAATTTGCCGGTTCTGGAGCACTGCGGGTGTAACATTAATTCCCGCAGCACCGTTTTTTAAATTGTGCAGAGCTCTGCTCGCTCGAACCATTCACTGGTGGGAGGGAGAAGTAAGGGGGGATTTGAGGAGGGTAGGGGGGCGGGGTGCATATACAAGAGAGGTGAGAAATTATTCTTGGGGAGGTGAAAAATGAGTGGAAACTTTAAGGGACCCTGTGATGTAGTCAGATAATTGGAGATACAAGAGTCCTTCAAATATTGCTACGAAACGCCACCTATATGGAAGGAGCTTGTTTCGTGTCATGGTCAGGAGGAATCAGAAGCATCCAATTTTTATACACGATCACGGGGTTCTTAATAAAAGTACCAAAATACACTCTTATCAATTATTTTATATACCGACATTCGTGTCAATTATTAACATAATTAAATGTAAGATTAAGTTTTTAATATTATGATGTAACACAAAAACAACCGAGGTAATATTATTGTATACGGTACTTTTTCGTATAATATTCAATGATTATCATCAAATACTAAACGCTGAAAAAAAAAGTACTTACACAATAACTGAAAAAGAATCATGAACCAGAATGCTCTTTATTAAATGAAGCAAATGTGAATACCTTTATATTACATGTGTCAAGTGTTGATACCACTATCACACTTCCATTTCCCCCATATCTACCTAACAGTTTATAATCGTGTCAAATATCAAGGCTCTCATTATCCCTCACGTGATAGCAACCTTGTAATATTCTGAATACTTTTAATAATAGCCTGTTGTATTGAAATATTGGAATTTGACTATGAAACCTTTGTTTTGTCATTTGTCTCCTGGTAGCAAAAATTATTATTTGCTCTGTATCTCTCTTCTCCGTGTGTATCTCTCTTTTCTGTGTGCATGTAATATATTTATATAATTATATAAGCCAGTACACACACATATAACATAATAATGTTGGTGACAGAGGTTCTATTGGTTTTATCTGTCATGAGTTGCGAGAGAACTATATTCATAATTATTTAAACATTGTAATAGTTCCATCAAGTAATACATGGGATGCACAGTTGAGGTTTCATCGGACATGTTAATAAAGAAGCTGGCAACTATTTTCAACATTTCTTAAAATTAAACTTTATTGAAGGCGTGTTAAGGTCTGAAATCCTTTGTTTCCCATCATACAACACCTTCCCAATACTCACACTGTTGTATTTGATGCCATATTGGTCTTTATTGTCTACTGCTATAAGGTTGAAATTAGTGTGACTTTCCATATACACTCTACCACTACACACACCATTGTATTTGATGCCATATTGGTCTTTACTGTCTTCTGCTACAAGGTTGATATTAGTGTGAATCTCCATATACGCCTTGTCTTGTGAACTGACTGACTGCACCACCTTACACATCTTCAAGTCATCAGGACTGCCAACATGTTGGAGATGGAATATTTCCACACTCAGTCTTCAGTACCCTTACCAGTTTAGTGGTTTTCAACCAACTCATAATCCTCTTCGAGTATCAAAACTAATTTGGGCTAACGAGACTAGAGTCAACGTCAATCTCTAATTAATGCAAAATAAAAAAAAACAGTTGACAAGCCTGTGGGTGCCAGACACAATCTCCCTGGTCTCTGCTCACATGTATTATCTGCCAAAATAAAAAAATTTGCTACCTAGAAACAAATGAAATACTGAGGGATTTATAGTAAATTACCAAACAGCACGTGTTCACTATATTCAATACAACGAGCTATTATTAAAAGTATTCAGAATATTACAAGGTTGCTATCACGTGAGGGATAATGAGAGCCTTGATATTTGACACGATTATAAACTGTCAGGTAGATACGGGGGAAATGGAAGTGTGTGTTAGTGGTATCAACACTTGACACATGTAATATAAAGGTATTCACATTTGCTTCATTTAATAAAGAGCATTCTGGTTCATGATTCTTATTCAGTTATTGTGTAAGTATTTTTCAACGTTTAGAGCTTGATAATAACCATTAAATATTATACGAAAAAAGTATACAATAATGTTAACTCAGTTGTTTTTGTGTTACATCATAATATGAAAAAGTTAATCTTACCTTTAATGATGTTAATAATTGACACGAATATCGGTATATAAATAATTGATAACCGGGTGTATTTTCGTACTTTTATTAAAGCTTCCACTCATTTTTCACCTCCCCAAGAATAATTTCTCACCTCTCTTGTATAGGCACCCCCCCTACCCTCCTCAAATCCCTCCTTACTTCTCCCTCCCACCAGTGAATGGTTCGAGCGAGCAGAGCTCACAACTAGTGTTTCGGGGTTATCTCGGCCAACGTTGACAACGCTGGGTGGGCCTCACGGGAGTGTGACCAGCTGTACATCAGGAGACAGTTAAAGGTTTGTACTTCAATATCCTGTATTTATTTATTTATGTAGTGTGAGTGGTTTTCTAGTTATTAGCCATCAAATGTGTTGTTTATATAGTGACCGCGAGCGCGGTTGAGAAGCCCGGGAGAGGGAGCTGCCGCGATAGATAATGCCCATGGCTAGGTGATTAACCCCTTAACCGCGGGTAATGACATAAGTTGATGCCACCAACAAGTGTGGAGGACCACAGGGGACGACATATGTCGACAGCACAGTTTATAAATATGCGCTCCCCATTCCATTTTTCTTTTTTTTATATACCTCAACCTCGGGACTGTAGGCTGTCAATAGCCCGTGACTCTTGCGAGGCTCCGAGATTATCGAGCGTTGCACTAAATGTGACAGTGGAGCTTCATGGTGTTGGTAGCTTCAATCCTGACCCACTAGATGATGACACCTTATTTATACACGTCACTATCAGGAGAGGGCAGATACATCGTTACTCACAACACATCATTGATAAGACATCATTGATATGTTAATAAATGAGGGGTCGCGAGTCAAAAGGTCCCAACACGCCTACTTTTTCTCACCCGTGTGTTCAGCCAATGAAAACCATGGATGCGGTGACGTTACGCTCTGTGATTGGCCGCACTCTCTGCACGCATGGCGGGGCCGAACTTTGAAGGCGATTTTTTTTGTTCTTTTTAATTTGGCTCATGGGATCTTTTGACTTGCGACCCCACAAATATATTAATATGGCTAAAATGATTCATTAGCACATGTGATTCTCACTCTCTGCACCACCACTCCTCCTCTCACCCACCAAGCCGCCTGTCCCTCCTTCCCATCTTCCCCATTCTCCGACCAGAATATGGAAGATGAAGCTTTGCTGATTCGAAATATTGTCTTGTCTTGTATATGCACAGGAGTTCACACAAGCGAAGCGCTGTTGCCACGTTAGCCACTCCAAGTGAGGGAGTGGTCCAGGTGGAAGTCTTGTAGAGTGTAGATTTTAGTTGCACAACTGTGTGAACCACACAGAGTTATCAACCACCAGCTCGAAGCAGTCAATGGTGGCAGTGGATGGAGCATACAACTGGTGGTTCAGGGTTACCATCTCCTCAAGTGTTGATAACACTGTGTGGCAGGGTTTTTTTTTTTTTTTTTTTTTTTTTTTTTTTTTTAATTCATTGCGCCGTAGCGTCAGTCAATAGGCAGACAACAGTACACAAGGGTAAGCGGGACTCACGAGAACCCAATGACCACATACACACACAAGCACACACACATGCGCACACACACTCACATCACGAAAACATAACAGAATGAAGCACAAGCATACAGACAAATATTTATATCATGACCTACTTAAATCCACCAAAACGAGGGTGGCGCACCAGAAGTTCCTCCAGAACCTGATGGGTCAGCAGGTGTCGACAAACCACATCAAGTGGCAGGCCCTGGGGCAGCAAGTGTCGAACAGTGGGGCAGGCTAGGCAATAGTGCTCTATAGTGTTAGCACGAGGCGCTCGACACAAGCGACACTCAGTGAAGGGAGGCTCACCCTGCATCCCAGCAACCTGCCACGGTGGCCGGTAGCCAAGCCTCAAACGAGCAGAGACTACATTGTGCCTCCGAACCATGAGGCCTCGACGACGGTAGGAATATTTGTGATGGCAGACAGACTCGTAATGTGTGATGGAGATGCTGAAGGGCCTCTCTGCATCCCTGTGTCGCCGTACAGTGAGGAGAGCGGCGGAGCGGACTTTAGAGAGGTAACATGTCAGGGAGAGAGGACGTCCAGCACCACGAGGAGGCAGATGGCAGGCTTCCATTGCGAGTCTGTCAACTGTACCATTGTGACGTAAACCTACATGGGATGGCACCCATAAAAATTTGACAGTCAAGTTACGGTGACGCAATAAGGCCAAAAACGATAAAATCTGCTGAATAACAGTAGAGTGTGTGGGCTGAACACTAGAGAGGGAGTGAAGGGCAGGTTTGGAGTCACAAAAAATGGCAGCATTCACTCCACGTTGACAAACAACACTAACAGCATCCAGAATGGCATACAGTTCACACAATGTTGAGCTAGAGTGGTTACAGAGACGACGGCCAACCCAGCCCCCTGGAGGTGACTCCAGGTCAGGCGAGAAAACAGCACAACCTGCTGCACCATCCACCTGCAATGAGCCATCAGTGTAGAGGCAGTATGGATCTGTGATGGAGGACGTCACTGTTTCTATGTGTTCCAGAGCCAACTGCTGCTGTAGAGAAGGCAGCTCCGACTTGGAAGTAGGTGTAAAGCTCACATCAGGTGTTGGTAGCATCCATGGAGGGGGCCCTGGGGGGATGTCTGCAACCATTATATCTATATTAAGACCACGGAGCACAGAGGAAACAGACCTTATAAGAGTACGTCCAGCAGGCAGTATGGGAGGGACCGGGTAGTTTGGTCTAAGAGAAGTCCTGACTAACTGAGAGTAATGGGGTGAAAGATGTGGGAAATGGAGGCACTTGACAGTGAAGCAAGTAACATTACAATAAATTCTCTCCACTAATGGGGGAAGACGCAACTCACGCTGCATGTTCACTATCCTGGTCGACATTGGACAGCCGAGAATAATTCTCATTGCTCTATTTTGAAATTTTTCTAAAGTTTCCAGAGTAGCCCTAGGAAGTTGAATCAGAGCAGGGGAAAGGTAATCAACAACTGAACGAATAAAAACAATATAGATGGTCCTGGCTACTGGGATGGAGATGCCCGAGGAGTTGTTAGATAGCCATTGAAGTGGTGTAAGTCGGCGCTGGAGACGACCCAATAAGTCCTGGACAATGGGATGGTCTTGAGGTCTGGCAGGGACAATCGGCCAAATATTGACTGGCGCACCCAGGTAGCAGTACTGGGAACACATGGGAATGACAGTCCCTCCAATGGTGAACACTGGCTGAGCTTGAGGAAGGCGGCAGGTGAATATTCTGCTCTTATCTGGGGAGACAATAATGCCACAGTGAGAGGAGGCCACAGAGAAGGAGTCAAGAAACCGCTGGAGATCCCTTGGTGAGGTAGAATGAACACAGATATCATCAGCATAGCACGTAATTGTAGTTCCAGGAATATCAGGGAGAGAAGTGAGCAACCGATGCATCAGAATATTAAATAACAATGGGCTGAGAACACCACCTTGAGGCGTACCAAGATGAAAACTGCGCAAAGGACTGAGTGCACCACTGAAAAACACACGGGAGGTCCTGTTACTCAGGTAGCCCCGAATCCACCGTAGTAGATTACCCTTTATCCCAAAGTCAACCAGTTGATCCAAAATGACGTCTCTATTAGCAACATCGAAGGCACTTCGAAGGTCAATGAAGGCCACCACACTGTCCCTGGAAAGGCGAGAGTACAGGTCGACTAGGCAGTGATGTGTGCTCCGCTGGGGAAGGAAACCAAACAGCCATGGAGAGAGGCGATCCTGCAGTCTGTACATGAGACGATTGAGTAAGATTCTCTCCATAACCTTACAGAAACAGGAAGTAAGGGAAATAGGCCTGAACTTCGCAGTGCCGGGCTTAGGGATGGGTATTATTGTGCTGCTGGTCCAGGCTCGTGGTACACAACCGTCACGAAGACAAAGATTGTACAGTCGAAGTAGAGGGTTCCCAGGAACTTGTTGAAGTAGGCGCAGCACAGCATAAGTAATACCATCATCACCAGGGGAAGAAGCTCTACCCCGAATGAGAGCACGGCGCAACTCCTCCTCAGCTATCTCCTCTGCATCATCGTCATCATCTTGTAACAGAGCAGACATTAGACGTAGCCGATGGACAGCAGCACGGGAAGCGAGTGCATCTTGTATGTGGATGGGTAGACTGGCTGGGGTAGATTGTTCTGACCAGGCATCGACAAGTTGTTTGGCATAATCGGCAGGAGTGTGATGACGAGCAGTGGCCGGTGTCTTTTTAACAACCCGACGGATGAGGTGCCACATAGAAGCCACACTTGTTTGCTGGTTGATGCTGTCCGTGAACCGCTGCCAAGACTCAGTGTGAGCACAATCCTGCAGGGCAACTAAAGCGTCCCTAGACATCTGGTAACGATGGAGTAGGTCAGGGGTTGGGTTGGCTTGAAACAATAGGCCATCACGTTCAGCCTCCTCCTTTGCCTCCTGTATACGTGCATCCAGCGTCCAGGAGTGGGCAGTATGGCGATTCTGGAGGTGTGGCCGGGAGACGTATAGCCTATAAAAGTCATGAGTAGCAGATACAAGATCAGAGTACAACTGTTCAGCTGATGATATGTCAAATGTAGGGAATACATGGACCATAAATAAGATGTAAGTCGGGCAATATTTAGGGGGCACAGCAATACGCAAACGAGTGGCTGAAGCACCTGACCCGGCAGTTAGAGAATAATGAAACCGAAGAGCAATGTGATCAGAGAATAAGTCTGGCACGGAGGAGCACTGGACCTGAGATGCTATCAGGCCAGACGAGAGGATGCAATCCAGAGTACCTCCCCGGCAATGAGTGGCACCACCAGTGTCCCAGTGTGTCAGATGATGCTTGCGGATGTATGAAAGGAGACGAACACCATTACGATTAATAGAGCCAGTACCATCACCCAAATCAGAATGCCGAGCATTAAAATCTCCCATATACACCATACCACGCACTGTTGGAGAAGGAAGAGCCTCAAGAGTGAGTCTAGCTGGGGCAGAATAGACATTACATAGTTGGAGTACTCCATTCCCAGGTAGAACCTCAAATAGCTGAAAGGTCATGTCAAGATCAGTGGAGGTACGGAGAAGGCGATGTGGCAAGGAGCTATGTATGTAAGTCAGGAGACCATTCCTTACCAGATGAACATATGGCACATAACCTGAGAGGGGAGGAGCTTGCCCAAGAGCGAGCGGCCGTCCTGGAAATGCTTCCTGGAGAAAAATAACACTGGGATGATGACGAAAAACATAGGCCTTGAGTTGAGTGAGCTTAGCATAACTGGTGATACCACATACATTCCAGGAGATGACATCCAGCCGGCAATCACTAGCGAACTCTGTATTTGGAGGTAGAAGTCCGGTGAGTGGGGGCAGATGAGCGACCTGGAGAAGAAGATGGACCAGGAGAAGGGACTGACTCGAAAAGCTTTTCAAGGCGAGATGCAACAGTATCCATCTTTTCGGTAAGGGTAGTGACAGTTGAGATGATGGCCTGCTGAGCCTCGACCAAGGTGGAGAGTTTGGAGTCATTGGCAGCCTGAGCGGCAACCAGCCCATCAATCCTGGCTTCAAGGGCAGAAAAGCGGTTTTCAAGAGCCGTACATCGTGCCATGAGGGTAGCAACAGACTTGCGGAGGGCCAGGTCTGGAGGTGAGGCAGGGTTGGTAGGAGGAGCAGACTGGGGAGGTGGTGGTGGTGGTGGTGGTGGTGGAGGCGGAGCAATAGTAGAGACACGAGCCTGGACCTTACGTCGAGTACATCCATGCCACACGTTAACCCCTGGCTGAAGGCATCGTGGACACTTCCATCGAGACGTATCTTCAGGAGGTGAAGGCTCAGAGGTGGAGGCAGCAGGACGTGATGGTTCACCCCTGACAGGACACGTCTTGGAATCATGGTCGGCTGCACACCATGCACACTTCGGCCTGGCAGAACAGTACCGGGAGATATGCCCAACTCCCCATCACCTGTAGCACCAAGGCTGGTCATTATGAAGTTTCCTCACCTCACACGGTGGAAGACAAGGGAGGAAATCAAAGGAAATCTCATTTGGAGGTGGATCGGGTTGACTCCAGACAACAACAATACGGCTAATGGGTGAACCATCTTGGAAAAAACGACGGGCAAAGTACACACCAGGGTATCCTTTGGCAAGTTTCGGGTCAACATCAATAGGAAAACGGGTGAGGATGTAGCTGGGGAACTTACGAGGCCTCTCAGGTGAGTCTTCAAGAATGAGAGGCAGAGATAAAAATTCACCAGCCTTCACTCTATCAATGATGTCCTGACGCTTCCTAGAGATGTAGACAAACCGGGAGGTGACAGCAGCCATCTTGACTTCAGCCAGTTCACGCTGCAACTGGAAGGCCCTGTTGACATCAGACAACCAACGCAGCTTTGTGTCTGTAGATGGGTTTCCAGAGAAGGAGAGTTTGACATAGGCATCTCTCGGGGCAAAAGCAGGAAGGTTGGACGAGGGCAAGGAGTTGGTATACAAAGAAGAAACACCAGGGTGAGGCAGAGAAGGTACGTCGTGCACAGCTGAAGCACCCTTGGCAGTCTTGGCAGCTGGAGGTAAACAGTCCACACCATCGGAATCCTGCGAGGAGTTGGACGAGGCATCAACAGGTCGCTTGGTAGAGGTTGAGGAGGTGGACGGCTGCAACCTGAGCTGCGGAGTGACCGAGGAGAGGGGGGGAGGGTTGCGAGAAGGCAGCTCAGGCCAGTGATCCTCAATTGGAGACTCGTCTTCCTCCGACATTGCCAGGTCGGCCTCCAAGCAGGAATCCGCACTCTCCATCAGGCCAGGCAAGGCCTAGATGGAAAGGAAACAACAACACAAACAACTAAACACTCAATCAGCCAGGGACACACACACACACACACACAGACAATCACAACAAAACTATACACAGAACCACAACAGACAAACAACACCAGCAACACCACAGAAACAGCAACACACAAACAAGAACTCACAAACAACACAAAAAACACAAACAAGAACTCCAAAACAACACATTCCAAAACAACACAAAACAACAACACAAACGAGAATGGAAGCAGAGCGCCACGAGTACGTCCACACTCCACCTGTTCTGGAGCGAGACCGTGTGGCAGGGGTGCTGATGGTGTAACGGTTAGCACACTTGCTCAGCACGCGAGAGATCCCGGGTTCAATTCTTGGGTCAGTGGAATTGTTGGACAACTTTCCCAACCCCCTATGTCCCTGTTCACATAGCAGTAACTAGGTACCCGGCTGTAAGAGCAAGGATAGCAACCTTGTAGGCTGGGGGAATATGTGTTGATGTAAACTACCCAGCACACTTCTCAACTACCCAGCACACGCTGGTGTGTTGATATAAAAACTACCCAGCACACTTCTCAACTACCCAGCACACACTGACACGCTGACAAAAACCCACTTTCTTTAGACAGAAAGTATTTATTCTGGACGTTTCGGAGGCAACTCTGTACTGCTGAAGAGGGAGATAGTTGCCTCCAAAACGTCCAGAATAAGTCTAAAAAAAGTAGTTTTTTCTCAGCATGCTGCTCTTCACGTCATTGTGAATTACCACTCCATACCCAGCACACACTGGTGAGGGAAGATGTGTTGATGTAAACTACCCAGCACACACTGGTGAGGGAAGATGTGTTGATGTAAGCTACCCAGCACACTTCTCAATTACCCAGCACACACTGGTGGGGGAAGATATGTTGATGTAAACTACCCAGCAACACACTGGTGAGGGCTGGTTCTATCCAGAAATGAGGAATCTGGCATCCTCTACCACACCTTGGCCTGTTCTGTCTGTCTTTCTTACCATTTCTCTTTCCTTCTGGGTAGCCGACAAGATCGCCCGATTGGGTGGCACAACAAGGAAGACTACAGACGGTGGGAATGTTGGCTCGGGGGTACATGCCTACGAGCCGGCAGTCCCCTCGTCTGTTGTCTTCGAAGAAACAGATCTCACTATCATCCTGACTCCCATTTGGGGGTTCGAGCATCTGCGAGTCTTCGGTCAACCAGACTCGGGACTGCTCGGCTAGACAGTCTGGGGAACTACAACAATAACAACAACACTGTGTGGCCCTCATCGGAGGGGAACCAACTGAACATAAGGAACGTATTTATTACATCTCATCACGCCTAAAGAGGAATCCCTCGGATCTGCTTTTCTTCACTCATCAATTCCTTTTTTGTAATAATTCTCTCTCTTGTGTTCAGTCCTTCTATATACAAGGTTGTTCTCTCTCATTCAGTTCAATTAATTTTTATCCTTGCACAAATCATGCTTTTGTGGCCTTGCTAAGGCTATCAAATATATGCAAAATATCCTTCCTGAGACTTAGAAGTGCCCATAAAAATACTTGAGTTTCAAAAGATTTCCTGGAAGGCTTACAGAGTCAATTCCCCCGTAACCCGGCTCGGTGATCACGCCCCCCATTGAACAATTTCTGTGACCGCCCCCCCCCCCCTTCCCCCCTGAGCAAAATCCAGACTACTACCCTGGTTATGGTATGGAGTAATAAGCGATGGTCGAAGAAATGAAATAATTATGTCAAATGAATGTGTAGCCATTTGTTAGGTGAAATGAATGGGAGGTGAAATGAAAGATATATGAGGTAAAGATAAGGTAAGGACAGGGAGAGCAGAGATGATTGATGGAACAGGGAGGAGTCAAGCCATGGGGCAGTAGGGAGTCAAACAATGAGTCAGAAAATGAAGGTGAGGTGAGGAATGGAATGGTCATTAGTTACTTTGAAAGAGGAAGGGGGAAAGTGAATGATGGGAGGTGAGAATGAGACAGGCTGCAGTATCGGTCCCAGAACTGCAAAAGTCAGGTACTACACACACACACACACACACACACACACAGTTCTGAAATTATCCCAAAGAGGCAAAATGCAAAGTCGAATCTTTTAAATGAAAAAATCTGTGCAAAGAGCATTAACCAGTCTCCCTGGAAACTCTTTGCGGGTGAAGAGGAATGGGTTGGAAAAATAATAACTGAACATCGTTTGATATGAGAGACAGAGGCAAAAGTGGGAACAAAGAGGGAAGGGAAGGGAGTGGGGAGAGTATTGGAGTATGGATGCTTTGGAGAGTGGAAGGGGTGGTGGAATGGGAGAGCTTTGGTGATGGGTGGAGTGGGGGAGTGGAAGGGAGTGAAGGGAGTTGAGTGGAAGCAGCAATGAATATATGGAGAGGATGGAAGGTGAGGGTTAGCGGAGAGTTAATTAAGGAGAGGCGAGAAGGATGAAGATTTAAGGGAATAGTACTGTGTTGGTAAATCAATTCCAAGTAACAGGCCAGTATTATTTTTGTTCATCTGGTCCTGTTTCTTGGCATAGTTTGGAGGAATCATGGCCCTCTTAATTACCAGCAGTATATTACCCCCGTAAAGAAAGTTTAGTGTCAAATGAAAAAAAAAAAAAGGATTTGTGACTAACAGGTGTATAAGTAGAAAAGTGTAGAGGATAATGTTGGTAAGTTTGGAGTGACTAATTACTCACAACTTTTCCAAGCACCACATCACCATTATTTTTGCAAATTGGTCTCGTTTCCTGGCATACTTTAGAGGAAGGTTGATTGATACTAAGAGCAGCAACAGCGAGGCCACATAGCGCCATAAGAAGGTGATAGAGAGGTGAGACGGCAAGCAGGAAGGAAATAGCAAGAAAAAAGGGACAATTGAAGAACTTAAAGGGGGTGACTGGGGCCAAAGGGGCGCCCAAACTCGTAAGGCACTACCCACATCACTACAGGCAGGGTATTATAGAGGAATCTAGGCGCTATCCACTTTAGGGATAAAAAATTAAATAGTTGGTTTGGTCAGAAAAAAATGTACTGAAGTATAAAAAGAAGAAGAAAAAAAAACATTAGTCATTAGGAAGGGACCTGGGAAAAGGATACATAATCTAAACACAATCACATTATACGAAATGGAAAAAGATATATAACGCGATAAAACTGAATCACAATATAACACACACACACACACACACACACACACACACACACACACACACACACTTCACTATAAATCCAATTTTCGAGATATCAAATTTTCGATGAAAAAAGAATTCCCAGAGAAAATATTTTTGCTACGACACTGTGAGAAATAAAAGAGAAATACATTTACTGAAAGGGGAGGGAAGGGGATTGAAGGGAACGTTATAGGAAGGGGAGGTGATTTAAGGGGAAGAAACGGGATGGAAAGAGGAGAGGATTGAAGGGGATTGGGAGGAACGGGATGGAAAGGGGAGGGAAGGTGATTGGAAGGAACTGGATGGAAAGGGGATAGAAGGTGATTGGAAGGAAAGGAATGGGAAGATGAGGGGATGGGAGAGAACAGGATGGGAAGGGGAAGGGAAGGGGAGGGGATTGGAAGGAGCGAGATGAGAAGGGGAGTGAATGTGATTGGATGGAACGAGATGAGAAGGAGTTTGTAGGGAAGAGAAGGGGAGGGGATTGAAGGGAAAGGGAGGGATTGTAGGGAAGGGAAGGGGAGGGGATTGGAGGGAAAGGGAGGGATTGTAGGGAAGGGAAGGGGAGGGGATTGGAGGGAAAGGGAGGGATTGTAGGGAAGGGAAGGGGAGGGGATTGGAGGGAAAGGGAGGGATTGTAGGGAAGGGAAGGGGAGGGGATTAGAGGGAAAGGGAGGGATTGTAGGGAAGGGAAGGGGATTGGAGGGATTGTAGGGAAGGGAAGGGGAGGGGATTGAAGGGATTGTAGGGAAGAGAAGGGGAGGGGATTGGAAGGAACGAGATGAGGAGTTTGTAGGGAAGAGAAGGGGAGGGGATTGGAGGGAAAGGGAGGGATTGTAGGGAAGGGGAGAGGAGGGAAAGGGAGGGACTGTAGGGAAGGGAAGGGGAGGGGATTGGAGGGAAAGGGAGGGATTGTAGGGAAGGGGAGAGGAGGGAAAGGGAGGGACTGTAGGGAAGGGAAGGGGAGGGGATTGGAGGGATTGTAGGGAAGGGAAGGGGAGGGGAGAGGAGGGAAAGGGAGGGACTGTAGGGAAGGGAAGGGGAGGGGATTGGATTGATTGTAGGGAAGGGAAGGGGAGGGGATTGGAGGGAAAGGGAGGGACTGTAGGGAAGGGAAGGGGATGGGATTGGAGGGAAAAGGAGGGATTGTAGGGAAGGGAAGGGGAGGGGATTGGAGGGAAAGGGAGGGATTGTAGGGAAGGGCAGAGGAGGGGATTAGAGGGAAAGGGAGGGATTGTAGGGAAGGGAAGGGGAGAGGATTGGAGGGAAAGGGAGGGATTGTAGGGAAGGGAAGGGGAGGGGATTGGAGGGAAATGGAAGGGATTGTAGGGAAGGGAAGGGGAGGGGATTGTAGGGAAGGGAAGGGGAGGGGATTGGAGGGAAAGGGAGGGATTGTAGGGAAGGGAAGGGGAGGGGATTGGAGGGAAAGGGAGGGATTGTAGGGAAGGGAAGGGGAGGGGATTGAAGGGAAAGGGAGGGATTGTAGGGAAGGGGAGGGGATTGGAGGGAATGGGAGAGATTGTAGGGAAGGGAAGGGGAGGGGATTGGAGGGAAAGGGAGGGACTGGAGGGAAGGGAAGGGGAGAGGATTGGAGGGAAAGGGAGGGATTGTAGGGAAGGGAAGGGGAGGGGATTGGAGGGAAAGGGAGAGATTGTAGGTAAGAGAAGGGGAGGGGATTGAAGAGAAAGGGAGGGATTGTAGGGAAGGGAAGGGGAGGGGATTGGAGGGAAAGGGAGGGATTGTAGGGAAGGGAAGGGGAAGGGATTGGAGGGAAAGGGAGGGATTGTAGTGAAGGGAAGGGGATGGGATTGGAGGGAAAGGGAGGGATTGTAGGGAAGGGGAGAGGAGGGGATTGGAGGGAAAGGGAGGGACTGTAGGGAAGGGAAGGGAAGGGGAGGGGATTGGAGGGGAAGAGAAGGGGAGGGGATTGGAGGGATTGTAGGGAAGGGAAGGGGAGGGGATTGGAGGGAAAGGGAGGGATTGTAGGGAAGGGGAGAGGAGGGGATTAGAGGGAAAGGGAGGGATTGTAGGGAAGAGAAGGGGAGGGGATTGGAAGGAACGAGATGAGAAGGAGTTTGTAGGGAAGGGAAGGGGAGGGGATTGGAGGGAGGGGATTGGAGGGAAAGGGAGGGACTGGAGGGAAGGGGAGAGGAGGGGAGGTTCCTGGAAATCTTATCTCTCTTTATCTATACCAAATTCGTGGGAGGTGGGCGAGTCGGTTGGTTTCATCTATTTTAAGGGACCCTGTGTTTGTGTATGAGTCTTGGTGGCTACTGAATCCTCCTGACTATGCCACGAAACACTCTCCTTTAAGGGGGTGCGGGAATAGAGGGACAGGCTTGGGGGGGGGGGGGGGTTAGGGGGTGCGGGGGTTTTAGGAGGGTTGCTGGAGTAGGGGGACAGGCCCGTGTCGCCGGATAATGCCGCCTCGCCCACTCAACCGGGAGATGCAGCAGGAAGGTACCACCATCACCACTACCTGAGCCTTCTGAAACGGAGGAGGACACTCAGGACCCCGACACCAGTCCCTGCTCCGCCTCCACCACCACCACCACCACCAACAACAACAACAACAACAACAACAACAACAACAACACCACGAGAGAGGACACCACTGACAACATGGACCTGGAAGATGAAGGGGAATGGCAGACGGTGAAGAAGAGAAAGAGGAGGAGGAGGACTGACAGCCCACCCACCCACCAACCCACCACCCAAAGTCACCGTGGACTGGTGGATGTCTGCCTCTCCTCGCCTCGATCTTATTCACCAACACATCTTCCGTTGCCAAGACCCCGACATCTTCCAGATCAAGGAAGTCTGGTCCAGCAGGACGACACCAGGGACCAGCTTCTAAAATTCAACATCAATTGTCTCCTGCAGCAGTGGGACCTATGTGGCAGGGGAAAGAGGGAGGAAGGAAAGAGACAGAAGAAAATAAAAATAAAAGGCTGCATTAATGCCCACAATATTGGGGATAGACATAAAGTAAAAAAAAAAAAAAAAAAAAAAAAATATATATATATTTAGTATACTAAATAGGGAAGGCCAGAAGTAGGCCACCTCTCTCGTACTGACTAAGAGTGTCAGATAGTCAGAAATGTGTGAGGTGTAAGCATAAAGTGAGGAGTGAGTCGGCATATATATATATATATATATATATATATATATATATATATATATATATATATATTGCCATCACGTCTACTCTCGGTAAAATATTTGAAATAGTTCTTAACAATCACTTTGTAAAGCACCTTGAGAAAAATCATCTGCTAAATGATAAGCAATATGGCTTTAGACAGAGACGATCTACTGTGGACCTGCTCTGTTATTTCACAGATAACATATTCCAATCAACTGATAAACATGGAGAGACTCACACAATTTGCCTTGATATATCTAAAGCCTTTGACAGAGTATGGCACAGATCATTACTGAGCTATCAGACTGATCAATAATCCTATGATCACTAATGAATTCCCTCCCTTATCAGTACGTAGAAATGTTGCTTCCCTTGCACTATTTTATAGATACTTTTATAAGAAATGTTCGGATGAACTTGCCCTGATTATACCACCCCTTTGCGTCTTCCCACGGAGGACTAGAGCAGCTGAGAATGCGCATGAGTTCACACTGACTCCTCCACGTTGCAGGACAGGACAACTGCTTACAAAAATTCATTTACTCCCCGTACTACTTCCCTGTGGAATTCTCTACCAAGGGAATGTTTTCCAGCAAGTTATAACCCCCAGCAATTTAAATCCAGTTGTTTTAAATATTTTATGAGTGGAGGATGCCAATAGGCAAATGGAACCATTTATTTATTTGTTTTTTCCTTTCCTCCACTCACTATATGTAAAAAAAAAAAAGAAAAAAAAAATACATACATACATACATACACACACACACACACACACACACACACACACATACACATACACATACACATACACACATACATACATACATACATACACTCCTCACTTTATGCTTACACCTCACACATTTCTGATTATCTGACACTCTTAGTCAGTACGAGAGAGGTGGCCTACTTCTGGCCTTCCCTATTTAGTATACTAAATATTGATGTCTTTTTTCGGGTCTCACCTATGTATATGGTTGTTGCTTGGATTGGTTGTTTTGATTGTTGTGAGAGTGGAGGTACACTCGCAATCCAAAATGTGTATCCAGGCTTGCTTCGAATAGCCTGATCGAGTATTAAGCGAGTTCAAGAGAATATCAACCAGGATTGGTTCACTAGGTTGTCAAATGATTCGAAACTTCAACAAGACCTGGATACAAATTTTGGATTGCGAGTGTACAATTACACGTATAGACACCATACATTCGATATTACTATACAGTGTTGTGGAATCCTAAGGAAGTAATTCTGTACAGTAGCCTCTCTATAGAACTGGGTGGTCGGCTCATAGTGGAGTGCAGTTTAGAATCTGGGTTATACTTCTGTGACGATTACCAGTGAGTAGTCCTAGCCCATACCCATGTCGACGGTGGCTTACTCTCCCTCCCCTCCCCCAATTGAGTGTTGGCCCACAGTTGTTTATTCCTGTGTGGTTACCTGTTCAGTTGCTTATTCTTGTGCAGGGTTTAGGGTATGGTTGTTTATTCCCATGTGGGTTATGATGCTTACCTACTAGTATTATGTGACGACCTCGTTTTCTGTTGCTGTGGCGTAACAACACACACACACTCTCTCTCTCTCTCTCTCTCTCTCTCTCTCTCTCTCTCTCTCTCTCTCATTAACATACACACACGCGCGCGCAGACATTTACACACACTTCATCCTCTTTTACTGACAAACACATAAACACACTCATACACACACACACACACACTCTTCACTTTCGTGTATTGAGCCACAAACACTCTTCACTTTCGCTTATTGAGACACACACACACACACACACACACACATTCTTCACTTTCGCTTATTGAGACACACACACACAGACATACATGTATAACTCTCAGATTCCCACATTCCATCGTGTGCTTTCCTCAGCGCTCTCGGAATCCAGTCCAATATAATGCAAGACTAACATTAAGTAGTGCATCGCTCGATCTTTTCTTCGAACTGCCTCACACAAACAAATTAAATTGACAAAAAAAAGGGGGGGGGGAGAAAAAAGTACAAACACACAAACATGAAGGGAATACGAGATGTCATTAAACATCATTCAAGTGTGTGTGTGTGTGTGTGTGTTTTTTTTTTTTTTTTTATTGAATCTTCATTTTGTATTATTTTTTTTATTATTATTATTATTATTGGTTGCTTGGAGAGGGCAGAGAGGCAGGTCTGGAGAGAGGCTGTTGAT
Organism: Petrolisthes cinctipes; assembly: GCA_033782935.1. NCBI lineage: Eukaryota > Metazoa > Arthropoda > Malacostraca > Decapoda > Porcellanidae > Petrolisthes > Petrolisthes cinctipes. Next base: position 501,849 of record JAWQEG010000535.1, read on the forward strand.
CGAGCACAAATTCTGAGGGATAAGGAGGCCTGGGGAAGGAAGGGAGGAAGAGATGAAGGAGTGAGTTGAAGAGGAGGACAAGGATTGGGGAAGGAAGGAAGGAAGGAATGAAGGGAGGAAGGCTATGTTAAGGATGAGGAGGAGGATTGGGGAAGGAAGGAAGGGCTGAGTTGCGGAGGAGAAGCAGGATTGGGGAAGGAAGGAAGGGCTGAATTGAGGATGATGATTGGGGAAGGAAGGAAGGGCTGAATTGAGGAGGATGAGGACTGGGGAAGGAAGGAATGAAGGAAGAAAGTGCTGAGTTGAGGAGAAGAAGGAGGAGGATTAGGGAAAGAAGGGAGGAGGAGTACGACGAGGAATGCTGGGGAAAGAAGGTAGGGAGGAAAGTTTGAGTTGAGGAAGAGGAGGAAGAAAGGTTGAGTTGAGGAAAAAGAGGAGGAAGAGGAAGAATGGAAGGATGGAAAGAAGGAAAGGAAAGGTTAAGGTTAAAGGTCCGCCAATGAGTGGCAGTCAATGGGACAGAGTGTATCACACACTATGTGTATGAAACACAACTATAGCACGCATCACAAGGATGATGAGTGGCCCAAAGACCTCTCCACCCACGTGAGACCCGAGTCAGCTTCAGCTATGGCTGCGTAAGCAGGAAGACCTCAGACAGCTGACTCAAACCCCCCACCCCCTGCTCACAGGGGTGGTAACCTCTGGCATCAGTGAAAGATTTTTATCGTGTCCCGAGCAAGGATCGAACGCTGGGCCGCAGGATTGCAGCCGCAGACTCTAGCACTGTGCTAGCCAGAAGCTAGGATGGAAAGGATGGAAAGAAGGAAAGGAAAGGCTGAACTGAGAGCTAATATTACAGGCAACGTATACAGGGTCTCCATATATGATCTGAACAATTTTACATGTTCATACAATACAATGTGTTTAGATAATTTAGAGTTACCCTGTATAAATACGGCAAAAAGTGGTTTGATTATCTAAATTTTTTCATATATCAGTTAGAGACCACTATGGTTCTGACCACCTATACTAATAAGAGATAAATATTGTAAGAACTGGAGGAGTTATACAGTGTTGATAAATTTGAAAAACCTGATTCCTCCAAACTATTCCTGTTTCCAGACATACTTTAAAGGAATCATGGCGCTCCAGTGTACAGTTGCCCAAGAAAGGACTGCAACCAAATTTGTTGGTGTGTGGCAAGATCTGGCAGCTGCACTAAATTAATCACTGGTATTTTATCAATGGATCACTCAGAACCTATAACCGTTGTAAGGATGAATGTAATTAGCTGAAACCAATAACATCCATCCATACAACGGTTGTAGGTTCTGAGTGATTCATTGATAAAATACCAGTGTTTACTTTGGAGCAGCTGCCAGATATTGCTACACACCAACAAATTTGGTTGCAGTCTTTTCTTGGGCAACTGTACCACAAGTATATCTTTCCCTAATATTAAATAAATTTGACAACCAACTTTTACTAATATTTCACCGTATTTACCATACAAGTATTATTATGAATGGAAATAATGAATGTAGCGTTGCTCATTGGTGTTTAAAAAAGACATCACTTCTCAATCGAAGATACAGGGTAGCAACAATTTATTTCTCGTGTAATCTCTCTCTCTCTCTCTATCTCTCTCTCTCTCTCTCTCTCTCTCTCTCTCTCTCTCTCTCTCTCTCTCTCTCTCTCTCTAAACAAACAAACAAACAGAAAAGTAACTTCGTGGAATATCGTTCTCTTTATCTCTCTCCCTCAGGAAACAGAATGGTACTTCCTTTATATCGTGTAACTTCTCTCAGTATACATATATATCTTATTTGTTTACTGGTCGTCTGAACATTGATTGTTGTTATCTATTCAGTCATTCAGTCTCATTACCAAGCATTAAGGAGAAAGTTTTGTGTTGGAAAATCTGGAGCAACTGAATCCTCCAAACTATTCCAATCAACAGAACACCATTATTTTTGCTCTTCTGGTCCTGTTTCCTGGCATGCTTTGGAGGATTCGAAGAGCTCCAATGTAACAAAAGCAAATTTTCCCCTTAAAGTGTGGCTCAGTTTAACTCCATCTAACCTTTCACTAGCAGTTCAATAAATCAACGTCTCTCCCACTTTGTCCTAACGTAGCCCAATCTAACCCAACATAACCTCACATACCCTACCCTATCCTCATGGACCCTCTCAAACCAGTTCAATAAATCAACCTAACCTAACCTAACGTAACCTAATATATCCCCTGGACCCTTTCACAACAGTTCAATAAATCAACCTAAACTAACCTAACCTATCCTCATGGACTCTCTCACGGCAGCTCAATAAATCAACCAAACCTAACCTAACCTATCTCCATGGATCCTCTCACAGCAGCTCAATAAATCATCATCTCTTCTACTTTAACGTAACCTAACCTAACATACTGTGTAGTGTCACACCAAGTTAAAAAAAAAAAAAAAAAAAAATGCGACGCTACTCCTTTCCTCTTCACACGTCTGAATCCAAAGGTCATTTTCACCGGTGATTATACTTGCTCACACCAAAAGCTACACACAAACACATTCCCAGCCATTTCTACACACACACACACACACACACACACACACACATCTCCAGCCACTTTCACACACATACACACACACATCTCAAGCCACTTTCACACACACACACACATCTCCAGCCACTTCCACACTCACACACCACACACATATGCCCAGCCACTTAACACACACACACATCCCCAGCCACTTAACACACACACACACACACACACACACACACACATCCCCAGCCACTTAACACACACACACACACATCCACAGCCACTTAACACACACACACATATCCCCAGCCACTTAACACACACACGCACACGCATCCCCAGCCACTTAACACACACACACACACAGCCACTTCCACCCCCCTCCCTACACAACTCCAGCCACTTCACAAACACACACACACACACACACAAATCCCCAGCCACTTAACACACAACTCCAGCAACTTCACACGCACACACTTCCACACACACACACTTCCACCCCCCTCCCTACACACCCACACACACACTTCCACCCCCCTCCCTACACACCCACACAACTCCAGCCACATAACACACTAACACACACACATCCCCAGCCACTTCCACCCTCCTCCCCACACACACACATCCCCAGCCACTTTCATCTTCAACCTCAGCAACTCTCAACTCCACCACGGTGAATCAATTTGAGTCAAGTCTTTCTCTTACGTCACTCGCCTGTCAATTCACACCACAGGAGGGGGGAAGAGGGGAGCTTGTGTGGGTGGAATCTTTGAAGTGTGTGTGTGTGTGTGTGTGTGTGTGTGTGTGTGTGTGTGTGTTATCACTCGGCATCTCAGCCCTCAAAAGAAAAAAATAGTTAAAGCCCGGCTATCAGCGTCGCTTTGAATAAAAACCGCACATAAATTTCAAATATTTAATTATGTGACAACTTTAAAAAGATGTAGATTCGAGAAATAATTTCATATGAAAGCTATGTTCATGTGAATATAATTCGAAGAGAACTGAGAAAAAGCATCGGGGTTATAATTCATCTCTGTGAGGGGAGAGAAAAAAAAAATACACCGGGGAACTATTCATATTAAAAGAATGTGAAAAGGTGCAGTACGATGACATTATATATTACCAGTGGTTCTTGTGTTTATAATTAATAAGTCTTTCTTTGTGGCTATGAGGGTGGCCAATGTGTGCTTCGAGGACTTAGTGCAGGTGCAAATAGATATCATTCAGAGTATATACAAAAGTCTATGAACCCTTCGTTGTTTTCTTTATCCTCCTCGTGCTATAGCAGCTACTTCAGTTCAATACCTGTATTCCTGATGCTTTGGAGATTTCAGCATTATTTTTGGTATATATATCACTTCTCATCTTGTAATTTACTAATACGGTAATGTTTATATCTCTCCACTCACACCATTTCATTTCCATGTCTTATTCTCTGGTTCAAGTAAGACCTCTGGATTCTAGATCGTCCCAAGAGACGTCTGTGCCACTGCAATGTTGCCATTTGGGAGGACCTTACGGAATACATTCAAGATTATCCATTAAGAAGATTAGTTTTTTTGCTTCAGTACAAACTGGTCAACTCTGGAACACGCTACAGTATCTTTATCTATCTTTCCCTTTTATTACGACTTATGCTTCTATAAACGCAATGTCTCTAGGCATCTCGAACAATTTTAAAGATGCTTTTGGATATATTTCATTCACTTGGGCTTCTAACCTTTGGTCCTCCCTTTTTTTAGTATAGAAAAAAAAAGTTGATTGATTGATTTATTGATATTAGGAGCCGCAACAGCGAAGTCATATAGCACCAGAAGAAGGTGATAGAGAGGTGAGACAGCAAGCAGGAAGGAAATAGAGATGGTGGTGTAAAAATTGTTCAAAATAATAATTGTTTACTGTAAGTCACCATCCAAAACATATTTGTGCATTTTTAGCATGCGATGATGTTGACGAATTGGACTACAAATCCCTTCAGTCTGTGCTAGGTGACCCGTTCTTGCTAGAACTTCAACAGACAGACAGAAAGACAGACCGTCGACCGACCGACCTACCTGGGATGAAACGAAAGCATCATAACTGGATTAATGTTATGGTCATCAGGTCTGCAGCCAGGGGCCATATGGAAGAATATCCATGGTCGTGACGATGGCATGGTCCAGCCGAGCTCGTAAGTTTGCAACCAAGTACTCAGATGTTTTTGTTATTTGAGCCAATAACATTGACTGGGGAGGAATCAGAGCAGGTGGAACATAGTAGAGCGACAAAATACAATCTTTCGTCTACAATGACACCTTCCCAACACATCGTTACTGGGCCGATTCCACAGTCGATTTGTTACAGCCCGAACAAATACCATCACCAACATGGTGAGACCCTTTACAAATAAGCCTTTCCGATTCCACAGTCGTCTGATCTTTGGTTTGCTATTATAGCCAACAAACTTGGTGGACCCGCAAACAAATCCCCGGGCGCTAACCGGAAGGGTTGGTACACCTGAATGGTGGATATTGGCCATATAACAAACTCGCACCGAAATATGAACTGTCACCTGTGAGCAGAAGGAACTTGGAAGAGAGAACACATGACGAGTTGACGACCGCAATTTCTCCTCTTGACAAGGCTCCTGCTGCTCTAACTTATCAGCAGTTAATTTTCACTAAATAACATAAAACTTGAGAAATACTGATGTTAAATATATTTCAAATACATAAATAATGTTTTAATAATACATTTGTCTGCTGTCATATAGCGGGTAATTTGATTAAAAAGACCATACAAACTGCACAAATTATACCTTACAGAAGATTGTTCTTGGACGTGTCTACACTAGTGTTAATTAGAGTTATAATTAGTTCCCTCTACTCAGTTCCAAGTACTTGTATAAAGTTATACCATAATAAATGTTTCACAGGCTTATCTATAATAAATTTGGAGTAACGTGTTGGAAGAACAATAGATGTAAAATAATGAAGTGATGTGATGCTTAGCAGCCGAGTTGAAGCCAGTGTTGCCAGGTCTGCTTGACGAAATTTCCCCAACTTCAACCTCAGATTTTCCCTTTTTACCTCAAAAATTTCCTGTTTACTCTTGAAGATAGTCGTATTTTTCGTCTTGTAGAAGTTTTCCCATTTATTTTTCAATAATCTTAATATAATTTCCCCATTGCTACCTCTAATTCTTCATGTCTAGGGAAACTTTCCCATACTTGGCAACACTGGTTGAAGCGCAGCAGACGACAGACGTGATTTTACTGCGATCAGCAGGATTATCGTAAAAATAATACAATCTTGCTGTTTTTCCTTGTTTCTGGATGCCTTCTATAGAAAAAATGAACATGCATTATACAATGAAAAATAATCATTTGGTATGCAAATAATATAAATATTTTCAATAATATATAATTAGTAAGTTCGGTTGGGCAGATATACCCTTCACCAAAGATCCCTCACCAAAGTTCCAATAATGCTCATGATTTTGGTTGGCGCCCTAACAAACGGGGTCCCGAAAAACGACTGTGGAATCGGACACGTTACCAAAGGTTTTCGTTTGTTGGCTAGCCAATTGACGACTGTGGAATCGGCCCACTATCTCAGATGACATAAACATCTAGGTGAGGGCCTGAGAATATTTACTCTTCCGATTTGAGTTTGAGGCACTAACTATAAGGCCACCGAAAGTCTTAAAACACCCTCACTGGTACCATAACAGCTGCAATATTTGGGAATTACCCTCACTTCCCTCCCTCTGTGGTTGGGCACCAGTTCGGAAGTCGTGACGTGTGTGAGTGTGAGTAGCGGATGACCTGGGCCATGGTAACGGGCTTGATGAAGCCTATGTCCAACGTAGGATCATATATAAAAAAAAAATCACTCAAATGGTACACTTCCAATTACCAGAGACTTTTTATCGTGATTGTATCGGTACGATGATGAGTCAATAGTGTGTCTAGGGGGTCATCGTATCAGTACCACGTTATTGTCAACACCAGGAAGGTTCTTGTATGTGGCCCAGGGTTTCAGCGTATGGACCAAATGAAACAAACTGTTTAACTATATCTGGCTTCAGAGTGAACAAAATTCCCAACCTTTGCTCACCCACATCAATTAGACAACACGAACAGTGAAGGCCTTGACACTAAATGTAAATAAATGTAATAGAAGGATGTAACGGTACGTTTTTGCTGAGAATCAGAGGGACCAAATATGAGAAATGTCACAAGTTAGGCTGGCACGGTGGTGTCATCATTGTCACTGTTTGAACGCATCATCAAACAGAGAGAGTAGCCCATGCTATTCTCATTAAGAGTGTAATACAATGCTAACATAATACTCATATTCGAAAGGATTGTGGGCGAACCACTGCCTCTTAACGTGGCAACAGTGCGCTAGCTAACATGTACAGTTGCCTTCACTAGTAACGAGAACAGCGTCCGGTGGGTTTAGCGAAATGTGGCACCACTGTATTTGTTTACAGAGCAACTTTTGGTGGATACTATATTGAGAGTGAGTTATGTCCATTCACTTACTATTAATACGAGTAAACAAACACAGTGGTGCCACATTTCACTAAACCCACCGGACACTGTGCTCGTTCCTATCGGAGGCAACTGTACCTGACTCACACTTGTTCCTTCCACCCACCCAAAACATCACTTTTTAACATATGAATCAACTGTGCAGCCACGATTCACAGTTTCTACCACATCTCGGCCACTTAGAGGTGAGGAACATATCCCCTTTTGGTCGGGAGCTGCGAAAATTTTGGCGCTTCACTAACCATTCGATGAGACAGTGAATACATTATTTCCGTCCGAGTTTCAGATTGCCAGTGTTAATAAGTCTCAATAGGAATGTTTGAATAGTCACCAGGCGTTTATCATATATATTATGTACAGTTGAGCAAGTAGAAAGTGCAAGTAAAATAAGGAGTTTATTTGGCCACATCTGGCTACCACTCAAAATTTCAGTCAGTCACGTTCCACTTTACATTGGCTCTGGAGTCTTGGTGATTCATTGATAAAAATACCATGGTTTACTACAACGAACTGAAAGATATTGCCATATACACTCATATTTTTCTTGCACTTTCTAATTGCTGAATTGTGCAATATATTTATTTATTCATATATATTTGTATATTAGTATTTGATGTTAAAAGCATGACATATTAAAGGGAATGTAATCGTTATTAAATAAGATGTGTTTTGCCAATGAATATTATAGTGTTGTCATGATGCTTTAAACATGATTGTGATAACTTAAACGAGATGAACAACATTGGAAAGGTCTAAGTAGTCACTGTTTTACAAAATATCACGATTCCAGTCAATCTTGGTTTTACCCTTTGAATGGGAGGCTTATATTCTTCTATATTCAATTAATACCGAATATATAAATATATCTGCCAATGAAGCTTTACTTTGCGTATAATTACACTGTAGCCTTGAATTATATTCATTTTTACCATATAATACTGATGGACATTTCTCGTTTTAAACTTTTTTATTAATCCTAATGCTGACCGATTGTCACCGTATTATTATTTTGGTTGTTATTATCATGACTATGTTCTCTTTCACATACCGTACTGTCTATTCATACTGCAGACTTCTGCTGCCTGGCGTGTGTGAACCTTCCTTGTCGCTTTGCTTCTTACAATAAATGTAGTGAGGGTGAAATGGCAACACCACACACCAACCTGCCATTAAGGGGAAAGTTTTGTGTTGGTAAATCTGGAGCAACTGAATCCTCCAAACTATTCCAAGCAACAGAACACCATTATTTTTGTTAACTTGGGCCTGTTTCCTGGCATACTTTGGAGGAATCAAGACACTCCAATGTACCAAAAATGAATTACCACCTTAAGCCATTTAAACTTCATACTACTTTCAACTTACCAAAGTCTCCTTTGTCTCTCAGTCTCCATTTTTCTTTAATTTTAATTTTATTGTCACCATTAACAGTATTTGTACTATTATACTGCTTCACTTTACTACCAACCTTTCTCATGCACTCCTAATATCTCTCTCTCTCTCTCTCTCTCTCTCTCTCTCTCTCTCTCTCTCTCTCTCTCCACGCAGACATACACGACTATAATCTAATTACTTGGTTATTTTCCGGATACAATATTACGAACTGTATGCTGGCTTGGCGCACCCCGGGCCAAACGCTCGGTTAGGTTAGGTTAGGTTAAGGTTCCCGATTGACTTCTCAGTTACGTAAAATGAGCTGGGAAACTCAATGAGACTATTTGAAAGAATATCCTATGATTAGTTTTGATTCCGTGCCGAGCGAAAGTGAAGTTCATTTCGGATGAAGAGAGAAATTAAAATTACGAGTTCATATACATAGCTGAGAGAGAGAGAGAGAGAGAGAGAGAGAGTGTGTGTTGGAATATCGAAGACAAAAACAAGGGGAGATGGAATATTGGTGAAGAAACGGAGATGAAGAGAATGCAACACAGAGAGGGGAAGGAAGGAAAGAGAAAAAAATTATTGAGGTCTGGAAAGGGAAGAAGTTGGAGGAGAGAGGAGGAATAAGGAAAAGGGAGAAGGAACAACGGAAAGAGGAAAGAAGGATAGGAAACGGAGGAAGGGAAAGATGAATGAAAGGAAGGAGAAAAATAGCGATGAACAAAGGAAATATGAAATGATAGAGAGATTGGGAGGAAACAGAGGAAGGGAAAGATGAAAGAGAGGAAAGATAAAAACAAAAATAAACAAAGGAAACATGAAATGAGAGAGAGAGAGAGAGAGAGAAGGGGAGAAGACGGAAGAAGGGACAGATGAAGGAGCAAAACGAGAATAAACAAAGGAATAATGAGGAGTGTGGAGGAGGAAGCAGGTGTGAAGGAGGAAATGTGAAGAGAGAGAGGAGACGGAGGAAGGAAACGTTGAATGAGCTGAGAGAAAAACGACGACTAAGAAGAACAGAGTTGGGCAGAGTAGAGATGATTAAGAAGGAGGAAAGGAAAAAGAAGATTTAGGGCTTTATGCCTATCGACTCATGGTGTTGGTCATTAAGGCAGTCAGTCTTGTTACATCAACACATCTTCCCCCAGCCTACAAGGTTGCTATCCTTGCTCTTACAGCCGGGTACCTACTTACTGCTAGGTGAACAGGGACATAGGGAGCTGGGAAAATTGTCCAACAATTCCACTGACCTGGGGATTGAACCCGGGATCTATCGTTTGCGAGGCGAGTGTGCTAACCATTACACCATCAGCACCCACCGAAGAAAGGAGTAATATGAAGAGAGAGGAAGTGTGACCAAGGGAGAAAAATGGTGAAGACGGACAAGGTGAATGGTTAGGGCAGGGAGTAGAGGAAGATGAAAGAGATGCTAAAATAAACAAAGTGATGGACAAGGGAAAGGCAGGGAACGAATAGGGATAAAATGGGAAAGGGGGATGAGAGAAGACAAGGAAATAAACAGAGAAAGCAACACGATGGAGTGAAGAAATGAAGGAAGGAAGGAAAGGAGAGGAAGAAACGAGAAGGGGGAAAGTATGATGTTGAAAGAAAGTTGGAGGAAAAGTCGAGGTAAAAGAGAAAATAAATAGAAGGAATTCAGAATATGAGACAAGACACAACAGTTTGCCTAAATTAGTTTGAAGTGGGTTAAGTTTTGAACGACTCCTAATAGTGACGTGAATAAATAAAGTACCGTACTGTATCATCATCTAGTGGGGCAGAAGAGAAGCAACAAGCACCATGAAGCTCCACTGTCTCATCCAGCGCGACACTTAATAATCTAGGGGGCCTCGCAAGAGTCACAGTCCCGAGGTTGAGGTGTATAAAAAATAATAATCGTAAATTACAAGACAATTTTGCATTTCCTGCCACTTAATAATATACCCTTTCAGATATTACGATACTTTCATTCAATTTGCTTTTCATATCTTCCTTACACTCTGTGCCTTCAATCGTGCGAGCCTTTCTCTGGCCTCAGAGAAAGCTAATCCATATTTCACCCACATTTCTACTAATGTACTGACCTTGATACTTGACTTTAATTCACCAACATTTAACTTCTTCTTGTTCCATAATATTCAGTCAGTCTGTAAAGCTAGATTAGGGGTTAAGGTTCAATAGAATGCCTTATAGAGTTCTGTTGCTTGGAATAGTTTGGAATAATCAGTTAATTCAGATTTATCAACAATGTATTTCCCCTTTAAAATCCTTCCGTAACGTTTGGAGAATATTTTGTGCATTGACAACCAAACATTATAATTGTAATTTTTTTTTCATATTAGTGTAATACCATCACTTCTAATAAATAATCGAATCTATCATTATAGCACACCTATCCAATGATGTAAAATTAAGGGGGTGCGGGAGTAGGGGACAGGCTTGGGGGGGGGGGTACAGGAATAGGGGGACAGGCTTGGGGGGGGGGGCAGAAAGCCTGTCCCCTATTCCTGCACCCCCCCCCCAAAGCCTGTCCCCCTATTCCCGCACCCCCCTAAACCCCCCCCAAGCATGTCCCCCTCTTCCCGCACCTCCTTAAATCATCTATCATTGTATCTCTTGTTTAAAGTTGATAAATAATTCACATAAGGATACTGCCACCATACAGTTAGCAATCTTCATCATCATCATCATCACTACAACTATTAAGTAAGTACAGTCGCTGTCAATAATAATCATCCACATATGGGTATCTCAAACAATTTACTGTCTAATGTTTTCACGTTCATATGTGATATTATTGGTTTAAGCAGTGCATAGCTGGTTGTAATAAATTAAAAGATGGTACTTAATCTACTTATTGGAAAGTTTATCAGCTAAGGAACAGAGGGAAGCAGTCAACATTTTACGCGAGTTGCCTCTATATGGATGATTATTTTTGACCGTGACTGTACTTGTGGGCACATATATATGCCTCCAGGTCGCATATTCGTGAACTTTATATGTGCCGGCGCTTGATTTGGTTAGGTTAAGTCAGGTCTAGTTTAGTTTAGGTCAGGTTAATTATATGGTAAAATGAGCTGGGAAAGAGAATGAAACTATTTCAAAGATTATCCCATGGTTGGTTCTATCGTTATAACCCAAGCGTGATTCTCCTTCCAACTAATGTGATTTCGGCCCAGCAGTAAGCGGTGATAGCACGTAGCCTGCCAGACTTCACGAAAATGCCTCCCGGTCTGTTACCTTCATTTAAAAGAACATGAGGTCAGAGGAAAGAAACCTAAGCAGGTTATAGTCATGAACCCTTCTAGCACACCTGTTCATTAAGGACCCTGTGATGTAGTAAAAAAATAGGAGGTTGGGGAGTCCTTCAAATATTGCCACGAAACGCCACCCATATGGAAGGAGTTTGTTTCGTGGCATGGTCAGGAGGAATCAGAAGCCTCCAATTTTAATTGTATCATTAGGATGAACAACGCCAACCAAATTTTCAACAATATTTACGAGAGAAGGGTAGATCATATATTCGGAAATGCATTATAGAGGCAAACCGAAATTGATATTTTATTCTATTTCTTTTGGTGTTAACTTTGATATTTTTGTTGTCGTAACTGACACTTAGTGGAATTTTCTCCTTTTCATGAATTCGTGAAAGGATCCGCAAAAGGCTTTATGACTGTTTCCGAAGAAAAATAAGAGAACATTATGAGCTATCCTCTTCTCCTTCCCACTAAACTTTTTTGGAAGTGGAGAGTTAACAGGTCATCTGGTTGGCCTGTAAAACCAACAAGCTGCATAAAATTGATAGCAGAGCATGCAGAGAAATCCAATTTAGTAAAGCCCCTTCCACACGAGAGGCAAACAGACAGCGGGCACGGGCAGCTGAGTCGAATTCTCTCGCTTTTTATCAGTGTTACCATATCAAACAGTCCCTGGTACTCATTGGCCACTTGTGCCCGACACAGAACACTATTATTTTTGTTCATCTGGTCCTGTTTCCTGGCATACTTTGGAGGAATCATGGCACTACAATGTATCAAAAAAGAATTAGCACCTTGAGGGGGAAATTTTGTGTTAGTAGATCTGGAGCAACCGAATCCTCCAAACTATTCCAAGCAACAGAACACTTATTATTTTTGCTCTTCTGGTCCTGTTTCCTGGCAGACTTTGGAGGAATCAAGGCACTCCAATGTAACAAAAAAGAATTACCCCCTTAAGTGTATTGTACCAGCTTTTGAGCAAGAGCCAGTGAGCTAGTTAGCACAAAGGATTCACATTCCTAGGGCCCAAACTCCTAGGCTAGTTAAGAACGACATCTTACTGGCAAGGACATTTTTGCTATTACTATTACATTAATGTAAAGCCCTTTTACTTTACAGAGGAAAGATAGTTTAGAAAGATAATATAATTTCTGGCAAGCCAAATTTATGCAGGGTATGATATTTCAGGATAATTAATGTTGTAATGTACCTCATTAAAGCTTCATTAAAATTCGGCCTGTTCAATTTATTACGTGAGGCTGCTAAAAAATGTATATCTGAAATAGGCGTTATTATTTGGGTAATGAACACTAGTAACCCGACTGTTTACCCTACGGACCAAAAAGTGATTTCCAGAGATCGCGGATGAGAGGATGTGCACTATGCAAGTTTAGGCATTGGGGTGATGGGCGGTGAGTGAGGGGGCCAGCGGTGGCGTCTTTGATCACTCACCCTACCAAGTTATCTCTCTCTCTCTCTCTCTCTCTCTCTCTCTCTCTCTCTCTCTCTCTCTCTCTCTGACAATATCCCCCTACCTCTGACAAGAAGGAAAACGTCTCACTTAATTGTATCCTTCCAGTTTCTCCTCGATTTTCACTTCCCAGTCAGGACTTGTAGGCCCCATCATATCTTCCCGCCACTCTAGCAAGACTCCCATGCCGTCATAGTGTCATCCACAAGCCACAGCCAACAAGGAAAGCAATAATCAACCATCCATTATGTGAAGATTGAGACAAAGCAGGATGGCGGCCTAACCAGCCAGACAGACATACAACTGTAACAGCACATACCTGACTACCACATCTGAAGTGTCTTCCTTGAGACCATTAACAACTAGGTCGCCCTATCGAATAATTGACAGGGAAGTTTGGAACATAGATTCATCTTCCCCACACCTCCTTCAACAGGCCTGGTCGCAGTCAAATGAAATAACCTCTCCAAGATTTATATATTCGGGCAGACCCTGGAGTGCCAAACAACTTCCTGATTCGTCTCCTGTTCAAGTAGCAGAACAATGACTACCTAAGATTGTGAATACGGTGTCACAGCAACTGCCAGACACCTCCCTGTTATAATAGGCCACAGTCATCCCTAGAGCTCCTAAAGGAAGGTCACAACAACTGCCAGACCTTTTCTAATTACTTGGAAAATGAAAAGGTCTTTAAGCCAGATAGATATGCATCTCCCGCCCACTGAGGTCGCCTGCCCCAGGGTTATGGCCTACCCAATCATTAACTGGACGTCCATGTCCAGCCAACATAGTATTTATCATCATTTGTGACATCGTTTATCAGCAACAACAAAAATAATCTTTATCAAAGTTTACGTTGACTTTATCTAAATATAAAATTATTATGTCATTATTATGCGCCAGGTGTTGAATCATGAATACTTTACTACACGTAGGATATTCATCCCCTCCACTCAGCAGAGCTACAGTAGGCTATGTGCTGTTAATCATAGTGTTTCCTTGATCACATTACAAAATTATAATACTTGTTGCATGTTTATGTTTGAAAATGTAAGAAAATATATATTTTACTGTGTTTGCAATGAAGTTTGTCTTCTTAGTATTATTGTACTGTATGTTAGTGTACTGGACTCAAAATCTAACGGTCGGGAGATCGATTCCTCAGGTGAGGGCTGGAGAATATTAGCAGTTGACCCGGGCCACGATAACGGCCTTGATGAAGCCTATGTCCAGTGTCGAAAAAAAAAAAAATTATATTAGTGGTTGAATGATATCGGACAGCACCGAGTGAGCTGCCTAGAGTGATTGCCGTGACATGGACCGTACACTACTTGCTAGCAACATCTCACTGGCAAGGACTTTTCTTGCTAGTATTATATGCCTTCATAAAAAGTTTTTTTTTTTTTTTCAAATAGGTTCATTACCACCAAATGTATGGAAATAGTTACGAAAGAGGATTTTATCTTGAACATGTATGTATACATATGTATACAAGGCATGACATTTCAGGGTAATTAATGCTGTAATATACCTCATTAACACTTATTAAAATGCGGCTTGTTGTAAATTATTGAGGGCGGCTGTTAAAGTAGAATAATAACTTTATGAAATGGACTGGGGCTAATAATGATCCATGGTTGGCAGTAATAATTCATAATTCATAAATACCGATAATTCATAAATATAATCGTTTAACAAGTACATATTCTTTCGGTAAATTGGAGGGCTACTGAATGCTCCAAACTATATCACGAATCAGTTTCTCTTATAGTAACATTGTAATTACTTTTTCTGGTGATGGTTTGGAGGAATCAGTAACCTTCAAATTACTAACAAGACGTTCTCCTCTACTAGCGCTAGGATGCAGTTATGAACAGTACGTGACATGCTTTGTGTTTTATTTTTTAATCAAGAGATTTTGATACTGATCTGGAATACTTGTAAGCCGAGCTATAATAAATAAAGTGCAATGTCCTTTATACAAAAGTATGTCGTGTAATTAGAGGTGGTCATCCACTCTCCTCTACTACCACTAACTCCCTTACTCTCCTTCCTAACAATAGCCAGACTGTTACCAGATCTGGGTTGCCAAAAGAGATGCTACATCTAAAGCCTAATGGTCCGTTTTGGAAAGAGTGAATACTACAGTGGGTTAAGGACCCTGTAATCGTGTATGAGACTTGGTAGTTCTAATTCTTCCTAAATATGCCACGAAAAAAACTCCTTTAATACAGGTGGTGTTTCATGGAAATGTTTGAAGGACTCACTAACCTCCAACTTTCTTACTACAACACGGTCGGTGGTCCTTAACTATTAAGCCGTGGGCCTTATCTCCTGTGGCAGCTCTGTCTTGCGGGCCTCTCTCCCGCACTTGCTGTCACTATGTAAACAACACATTTGATGGCTAATAACTTGTAAACCACTCACACTACATAAATATATGATACAGGATATTGAAGTACAAACCGTTAGCTGTCTCCTGATGTATATGTGAAGACTAAATGGCCCTCTGTAGGATGGTTAGCAAGCTCAGACTGACATCAACTCAAAATTTACTTTTACACTATATTAACATATCTAAGTACAGTTTCACATTCCAATTTTGTTATAAAATACGTTAGGATCACAGTTTTCAACACCAAAATATAAAAAAATATAATGTCACTGTCGTTTTTACGTACATATATGGTAATTAGAGGAAAAGAGGATTGATGAAAATATGTCCCTTTACCTTCACTGTTCGAGTAAGACTGACTGGTGGTAGTTGGGTGGGCTAGGGGTGGTCCCTTGGCTCTCACCATCACTGTTAGCTTCTTAGGGACCGCGCAAATTTAAAAACTGCTTTGACAAGAATCCTCATAACCCGCGGTACTACATACTTGTTGCTATAGTCTATGCGCTTCAAAGAGTCCATTCTGGGTGGGGCAGACGTGATGATATACTACTAGCCATGCTGCCATGTCAACCTTAGTACATGCCTCTCTCTTTCTCTCTCTTGTATATATATATTCAATGAAGGTTTATGTACAGGGCAACGAGTTTCACTTTTTAGGATTATAACAATGATTTTAATCAATTTTATAACACCTGACAGTGCAGAGCTGTTTCCCCATGTTGCCATGCCGAGGCGATACTGGGTCACTGACTCATTTCCTGCCTGACCACCGCCCGTGAAGGAAGTGACAATCCAATAATTTGTGGTAATTTTTGGCAATGTCTCACTCAGGGGATTTCCAACTTCTGGCCCTCCAAGAACGGACTCCTTGAAGCACAAAGACTATAATGTCGAGAATTCTCTACATCCGCAATTTCAGGGGGTTAAGTATCTGAACATACCTACAATATTGCTAGACTGGTATGAGTCCTAGGACGTCTTCATTGTCGTCAAGAGTAGTACGTAAGGATTGTCTGATCTGTCCCCATATGAATTGTGGCGAGAAAACAGGATACATAAAAATAATTCAAACCTTTCACTTCTCAGGTTTACTCTTCCACAACTTGATTAATAGTTCATGCCCCGTAACACCTGAATTTTGTTGTTGCTTAGGGAGGTACCGTACTGTACATTGTAAAGGGAGAGGTATAATAATATACGAAAGTGAGAAGGAGATCTATTCACAATAAAGAAAAGTAAATTAAGAAAAAAGGAAAGAAAGTATGAAAGGCGTTAAAGGGAGAATGTAGGAAAGCCTTGGAATGGGCGAAAGAAGGAATGGAAGAACTAATGGAGGAAGAGAATAGATTGGAAATGCCAAGAGAGACTGGAAAGCATAATGGAAACAATTGCAAGAGAGAGTGTGTGTGTGTGTGTAGAAAAAATGAAGATAAAAATAATGAGAGAGAGAGAGAGAGAAAATGAAGATAATAAGAAGACTGTAAGAGAGAGAGAGACATAGAGCAGAGTGAATGATAAAAACAGATGGAATGGATAGAAGAAAATGAAAAGAATCCAGTAAATATAGACAGACTAGAGGGAAGGAAGGAAAAGAGACAAAGATAAAGAAAAAAACTATGGAGGAATATGGAAAGATGAGAATGAAGGAAAATGGGGGAAAGGAAAGGGAGAAGCAAAATTCGAGGAAAGGAGTATAGGGAAGAGAAGAAAATTTAATATTACATGGGAGGAACGAAGAATATAAAATAGAAATGAGCAAGAAAAGAAGATGCTGAGACAGACAGACAAAACATACAGTGGGAGTCAACAAAAGGAAAGCGTGTAACAAGAAACAGGGACGGAAGGAGGGAAGAAATAGCTAAAAGACAACGTTAAATTATAGCAGCATGAAAGAAAAGTTGGCACTTGACAGCACCACACCCTGCTGAGAGGAGGTGGTGGTGATGGAGGAGGAGAGTGGTGGGGAAACTTAGGCCAGTAGTTTAAAAAAATGTAAGGGTCCTTACTGGAGCTCTATGAATTCTCCAAA
This sequence comes from Petrolisthes cinctipes, assembly GCA_033782935.1. NCBI lineage: Eukaryota > Metazoa > Arthropoda > Malacostraca > Decapoda > Porcellanidae > Petrolisthes > Petrolisthes cinctipes. The sequence continues at coordinate 519,468 of JAWQEG010000535.1, forward strand.
CTACTCCGGGCAACAAATTCCCTATTAGAAATACTTAAGTGTTCTGTGGCATGGATTATTTTGGAGGATTCATAGAGCTCCAGTAAGGGCCCTTAATTTTTTTTAAACTACTGGCCTTAGTGGAACCTGTCCCAGTACTTTACAATAAAGTAACAGATACTGAACAACGAATGTCAACTAATTAAAAATGTATTCGTTACACAATAAGCGGTGTGTGTGTGTGTGTTTTACATCTGTTTGCGTCTAGGTGTGTGTAAAAAAAAAATTTGTCTAGCTGTCTTTAGATGATATTATATTTTATATAATGCTGATTATATCCGCCATAACTTGACTATAACGAGAAAGAATTTATATTTGTTAAATAACAACTATGTAAAAATGTAAAGGATTGAATAACTGATATCGTTAGTGTCATTTTCAAAGCAGTCTTCCCTCTAATATATGTGATAATAAAATAAAAAAACAGAGTTACAAAATACTTGGTGCAAATGTTCATACTAAAAAATATATACATTTCCTTGTATTATTGGCATTTGGCAAATTCTGACATTATGATAACTTATCCAGTTCAGACCATAATAATAAGAAGGAAAAGACTAGCACCAGACAGTGAAGCCAATAGTGGTTCACTGGTCGAAGTTATGGCATTATTTCTATGGCAATTTTTTTTTGCAATTTTAGAAATTGTCAGTAGGAAGTAGCAATAATGGATTTTAAAGTTAAAAATATCAGGTTGGTCCACTGCTTACCTAAGTTGAGGATGTGTGGGGTGTAAAAGAAAAAGGCAGGGATGTGACGTAAATAATATGGAATATCATTAAAAATAAGGATATGGTTAATGTTTATTTCATACACAAAATATTTCTTCGTTAAGGCTTATGGTGATCAGTCAAGTTAACTCAGTAACTGAGACAACAATGATATAAAATACATTAAGGCAAAATAGTTCTGATTGTTATCAATTGCATTATTATTATTATTATATATATAAAAAAAAAAAAAAAAACAGAGACACAAAGCTTGGAGAGAATACAAACAATCTATCAATCCGAGAACGCCAGCTCCATAAATCCAACCTAAAGAAAAAAAGATTGTGTAGAGAAAGAAAGATGAGTATTTAGCTCAATATGAATATACAGTATTAGCCCTACTCTTGAAGCCAGCCAGTCACACACCATCAACGACAGATTCACCAAGGCCGTTCCACAATGAAACAGACCAAGGGACAAACATTCGACTGTAATGGCAAACTCTACAGCGCAGCAATACATAAGCAAACCTATGGGAGGCCAACGCACCACGAGTGACGCGAGCTGGAACATACAGAGGTGGCAGAGACGAGTTAATAGGATGCAACATATTCTTTCTGATCTTGAAGAGCATGCACAATGATGCAACAGAACAACGGTGACTCAGATTACAATCAAGTGCACCGCCGGCAAGAAAATTAGCATTAGAAACAACGCTATCCAGCAACCGCAGAAACAGATATATACAGATATGTATATAGCTAGGATTAATATGCTGATAAATTATTAATAAACAAATATATATATATAAAGAAAATAATATGCAGGCCGCCAGACAAGAATAAAAGTAAGTGTTGGCAGGCAGGCTGGTAGGAAGGTGACCACAAAGTTTCTGAGGGAAATGTAAAATTTTCCCTGCATTCATAATTAAATTTATCCTTGCACTATGATATTACTATTTGTGTATAATGACATAAAAAAAATGTATTCATTACTCTTTAACATTAACAAATTTGGCAAGATAACTAGGATGAATCTTATACAGTCGGCGGCAAAAGTCCTGTCGCCTCACTTGCTTCACCGAGGCACGCGATATTCATAGACTCGAGGTTATTGGGTGTAGAAAACTTGCGTATTTCTCGAATCCATGAACACTGCCTGTCTCGGTGAAGCAGGTGAGGCGACAGGACTTCTGCCGCCGACTGTACATTCCTTCACCAGAGGTCAGTGCACACTGTATAGTCAGGTGACTTCTTTAAGTTTTGTATTTTGTGTTTATTTCATTATCATGAATTCGTTTAAATCCGTGTTCAGAAATGTCTGAGATAACAGAATGCTGTTATGTTAAACTTCTAAATACATTAAACTGTGACTCTCAGACGTGCTTCTATTACTTCTCTCACTCCTTATACTGTATATAAAGCCCCTTCCATACGAAAGGCAAACAGACGGCGGGCACGGGCAGCTGAGTGGAATTCTCTCGCTTTTTACCAGTGTTACCATATCAAACAGTCCCCGGTACCCATTGGCCACTTGTGCCCGACACCTTCCCACAAAATTGGTACCGTAACAGTGTCTGCCCGCTGTCTTTTGCCTCTCGTGTGGAAGGGGCTTTAGGGGCAGGGTACAGTCGGCCTCAGGAATTCGTATACACCACTGTGACATCAAGGTTTCGCAACATGAGAGAGGAAATATGTGTATCTACAGCTCATCTCCAGTTGAAAGTGTGTGTGTTGGTACAGTGTTGGAGTAATTGATTCCTCAAAGATACTCCAACCAACAGGACACCATTATTTTTTGTCAATCTGGGCCTGTTTCCTGGCATATATTGGAGGAATCAAGGTGCTTTAATGTACACTCGCAATGCAAAATATGTATCCAGGCTTGCTTCGAATAGCCTGATCGAGTATTAAGCGAGCTCAAGCAAATATGAAACAGGATAAGCGTTGTAATTGGTTCATTAGTATGTCAAATGGTTCGAAACTTCAACAAGACCCAAATAAAAATTTTGGATTGCGAATGTACCAAAAGCGTAGTCTCCCCGTAATAACAATACTCGGTGCAGTGGATAACCAAGGCGTCAATAGTCTAGTCGCTCTAGTGGATAGCACACACTCCTACCAGTGTGTGTGAGTGAGTGCTCTTTGGTTCTATTTCCGGACTGAGGAATTGCTGGACAAAATTCCTAAGCTCCTGTGTCTCTGTTCAAGTACGGTTTACATACATTGAAAGCGTAGACTGCAGAATGCAATGAGGGTTCTCAGCAAATACTGTAACAGGATTCTACCAGATATCATCACTACAGCAAAATATCCCTTGGAATACTCAAGGGGTAGTAATATACTTTGGTACAGTACATTAGAACGTCGGGATTCCTGGAAAGTATGTCATGAAACTAGACCAAGATAACAAAGGTTATGCATGGTGGCTTGATGCTGGGAAGAGTTTGGAAGAAATAGTTGCTCCAGATTCACCAACACTATACAGTACTACCACCTTAAACGCATGTCTGAATGTAGAGTGAAATGACTGCTATGAGGAGTGGTGATAGACAATACGTTGGTTTGTATAAATGCTGTAATGCACAATGTAATACAACAGTTTTACTTAATGCTACTTTTTTCTGATATAATGCACGTAATGTGGGTGATGCCGTCTTAACAGAAAGTGGTTTAGGAAATTATGCTTATTACATTTTTTTACTTTATTGAGGAAGATGAGAACTAAAGGCTGAGAGGCCGCTTATTGTCTTCATCTGAGAAATAAAAAGAGGGGAAGAGGTCCAAAATCATTTCCAGATTCGATCGAGATGCCTCAACACATTGCGTTTGAAGTAGCATGAGTCGTAGTAAGGGGGAAGGATAGCTTTACTACTATGATCAATATGTTGCCAAGCTTATGAGAGACTGTAGATTAATTTTTTCACAATTGACTACTAATTTGATACTATAACTGAGCTTTTGCATTAATTTTTTTTTAAGAAATTGAAAGGCATAGAAATTTGTAGTCAGATTATAAATAATTCCTCTTATTGTGTCTTAGATGGTTTTTCCCCTTAACTATTTGCAGATAGTGTCCCAACAACACCCACTTCTTTCTCTACAAACCAGACGGCAAGGATGTAATCAGAAGGGACACAAAGGTGAGCAGCTGTATGTTATTCTCTCTCAGCTGTATGTGATCCAGAGCAACTGATGGCAGGGAGAGATTATCTTATCATTCGGTTTGAGAAATACAGTCGTGGTAAAAAATAATCATCCATATAGGGGTAACTTACATAAGAGTTTGACAGCTCCCCTCTTTTCCTTAGGTAATAAACTTTCCAATAAATAGGTTAAGTACTATAATTTAATTTACTACAGGCAGATACACACTACTTAAAACAATAACATCATATGTGAACGTGAAAACATTAGACAGCAAATTGTTTGAGATACCCATATGTGGATGATTATTATTGACCAAGATTGTACATCACAATCCATTTCATAGAATAGTACAAACAAAAAATCTCCTTTCTGTTATACTGTAGTACATTATTTAAGGTAATGGTGGAAGACCGAAGCAGCCTAATGCGTCGTTTGTATATACTGTATATAACACAACTTATTGCTCAAAAATCTCAGAATTGTACTACTGTAATTTCTAATTATAATACTTTGGTAAAGGTAATTACAAAAGTAGAGCAGGCGAGGGTGGTTATTAGGAAAGAAAGTGAGTCAAGGTTAGGGGAATTGTAGGAGAGGAACCGGGAGAATATGATAGTCCTGAGGAAGAGATGGACTGGTTAGGAAAGAAGTAGAAAAGCCGGAGGGAGGAGTAAAAGGTGAAGTACAGTATAGTAAGAGATATATGTAGGATATGCAAGGGGGAGAGAAAGTGGAGAAACAAAAAAGAATTTAAAGTAGAAGAGGACAATACAAAAGAAATAGCCGGCAAGTATACATGATGGGAAGGAAAAAGAAACTGGCAGTAAAGAAGAAGGGATACTAAAGTGGAAAGAAGGAATGGAAAGCAGAAAGAGTGAACATTAGAGAGGGAGGGTGGGAGGACGAGGAGCAGCACAGAGAGGGAGGGAGGGATGGCATGATATCGAAAAAGGAGTGATCGTTGACTTGAAAATGGTGATGGGCTGGGAGGGAGAGAGAGAGAGAGCAAAGAGAAAGGGAGTGACGGAGGGAGGGCAGGATATCGAAGATGGAGGGATCGTTGAAATGGTGAGTGGAAATTGGTGAGGATGCAGGAGTTGAAAATGGTGAGGAGGCGGGCAGGAGAAAAGCCAAGATATCGAAGGAGGCAATTTTAAGCGGAGAGAGAGAGAGAGAGAGAGAGAGAGAGAGAGAGAGAGAGAGAGAGAGGAAGGCAAGATATCAGGGAAGGAGAGATCGTTGAATTGAAAATGGTGAGGGGACTGAAGGGAGGGAGGGAGTATGGCCCCCCAACGGTTCTGACCCCTGAGGTATTTCACTTACTTAGCAATTCAACTGCTGTGTGAACTTTGAATCTTCCAGCACTTGGGGGATGTGTGTGTGTGTGTGTTGTGTATGTGTGTGTTAGTATCTGAAGGTGTATAACGGTGTATGTGCATGGGGTATATGTTTGTGTTGTGGTATGTGTGTGTTGGTGTTTGTTTGTGTGCAATGGTGTATGTGCATGGGGTCTATGCTAGTGTGTTGAGGTATAGTTGTGTGTTGGTGTGATGTTGTGTGCTGGTTTGTGACTGTGTTGGGGTATGTATGTTGGGGTTTATTTTGGTGTGTGCTGGTGCGTTGGTGCAAGTGTTTTTGTAGTGTGTTGGTGTACGGGTGTTGGCGTGTGTTGGTGAGTGTTGGGGTATGTGTGTTGGTGTAAGTGTTTTGGGAGTGTGTGTTGGTGTAAGTGTTTTGGGAGTGTGTTAGTGTAAGTGGGTTAGCGTGTACTGGTGTGTGTGGATGTGTGCTGGTGTATTGGTGTGGGCCGGCATCCGAATTTTTTTTTTTTTTTTCCCAGCCACTTGCGACAAATCGTTCATGTGGCAACATTGCTATGGGTGACGTTTGGCTACACTGCAACTCGCCATCAGCTGTGTTTATACTTCCTAGGTGTAGTTCTGATGGCATTTCCCTAGAAAATGGGGAATTTGAGAATTAGCCTAACTCTACCTGACCTAACCTGGACCACAGCAGACTACCGGGACCAAACTAGGGCAAACTACCGGGACCTAACTGGGGCAAACTACCGAGACCTAACGGGGGGGGGGCAATAATTGGTACCTAAACAGGGCAAACTACCGGGACCAAACTAAGGCAAACTACCGAGACCTAACTGGGGCAAACTACCGAGACCTAACTGGAGGCAAATTATTGGTATCCTACCTAACCAGGGCAAACTACCGGGACCTAACTGGGTCAAATAATAAACATTATCAGCCGCACACCAGACTGCCAGCGGACTCTGGCTCAGTCGGGTAGGTGAGTGGTTGGTAGTTGGGGAGGAGAATGACGCCGCAAGTTCAAGTCCACGTCGAGGCAATATTTTTTAGGATTGCTAGGGTTAGGCTAGAATATGCTAGGGTTAGGCTAGATTATGCTAGGGTTAGGTTGGATTATGCTAGGGTTAGGCTTGAATATGCTAGGGTTAGGTTGGATTATGCTAGGGTTAGGCTTGAATATGCTAGGGTTAGGCTAGATTATGCTAGGGTTAGGTAGGATTATGCTAGGGTTAGGCTAGAATATGCTAGGGTTTGGTTGGATTATGCTACGGTTAGGTTGGTTTATGCTAGGGTTAGGCTGGATTATGCTAGGGTTAGGCTGGATTATGCTAGGGTTGGGTTGGATTATGCTAGGGTTAGGCTAGAATATGCTAGGGTTGGGTTGGATTATGCTAGGGTTAGGCTAGAATATGCTAGAGTTAGGTTGGATTATGCTAGGGTTAGGCTAGAATATGCTAGAGTTAGGTTGGATTATGCTAGGGTTAGGCTAGAATATGCTAGGGTTTGGTTGGATTATGCTAGGGTTAGGCTAGAATATGCTAGGGTTTGGTTGGATTATGCTAGGGTTAGGCTAGAATATGCTAAGAGTTAGGTTGGATTATGCTAGGGTTGGGTTAGGTTAAATCAGGTTGGTTCGTATGACAATAAAAAAACTCACACAATGTTGTAAATTATAAGGCAAGAATATATTGATTTCATAGATGTGTTTTGGTGTCTGCTGGGGTAAGTAAGTGTTGGTGTTTTGGGAGTGTGTTAGTGTTAGTGTAAGTGGATTGAAGTGTTCTGGTGTGTGGGTGTGTGCTGGTTTATTGGTGTGCGCTGAGATATGTGTCTGCATGTGTGTTATTGTGTGCCGGGGTATATGTGTTACTGTGTTCTGATGTTAGTGTGTGCCTGGGTATGTGTATTGGAGTATGTACACTCGCAATCCAAAATATGTATCCAGGTCTTGTTGAAGTTTCGAAACATTTGACATACTAGTGAACCAATTACAACGCTTATGCTATTTTATATTTGCTTGAGCTAGCATAATAGTCGATCAGGCTCTTGGAATCAAGCCTGGATATTTATTTTGGATTGCGAGTGTACAGTAAGCTTGTATGTGATGGTGTCTGTTTTATTTTGTTATACCTTAACCTCGGGAATGTATGCTGTCAGTAGCCTGTGACACTTGCGAGGCCCCGGGACTATTCAGTGAAGTTACGAGGTGTTGGTTTCTTCATGTGTGTCACATTAGATGAGACAGTGGAGCTTCATGGTGGCAGTTTCTTCCTTTCTGCCTCACACTCACTTTGACAGGCACGCACACACATGCACGCAGGCTCTCTCTCTCAAAGTTGTGTGTGTGTATGTGTATGTGTAAATGTGAACAATGTGTATTTCAAGCTTCCTTTCCTATTTTATTTATACAAAATATTCATTCCATTGTCCTTTCCCTCGTGACTTTCTTCTAAAAAATTAATCAATCAGGCCCATTCCCTCTTCATACTAAATAAGCTCTGTCACACAAGTCCTAAAGTTACGTTTCTCTCTCTCTCTCTCTCTATCTCTCTCTCTCTGCTTGTCGTGAAAGGCGACTAAATGGGGCTTTCATTTCTCCAACTGTCCCTTTCTTTTCATCTGTTACCTCTTTTGCTTACTGTCGCACCTCTCAATCACTTTCTTCCTCTGGTGCCTTATGACCTCGCTGTTGCGGCGCCTAATATCATCAGTCAATCAAACTCTCTCTCTCTCTCTCTCTCTCCTACTTGTCGATGGGGCACCTACCACTGTCCTCTGTACAGCCAGGCACCATAGTTTCTGTACCCCCTCAGTGGAAGTCAGGGTCAGAGAGAGGGTAGGTAAACGGACGGTAGCCACCACAGTGTTGTCAACTCTAGCCAAGATAGTATTCCCGAACCATGAGTTGTGAGCTCCATTTGAAGCATTCACTGGTGGGAGGGAGAGTCGGAAAGGGGCAGAAGTGGAAGGTATAGTTCTCAATCTCCACATCCTGTCTGCTTAAATATGTGCTTTATTATTATGACAAACTTAAAAATAGTTTAGTTCTACTTTGTTATTGAAGTTATTATAATCATCATCATATGTTGTCGCACCAAAACCGTATCCACTTTAGGGCAGTGTCATTAGCTTCCTTTTTATGACTCTGGTATAAGAACGGCTTTGTGCTTTGTGTAACAATTGATCTCCGAAGATTAACAGGGGCACCCCGGGAATTTTTGCTACTTATCCCCAATTATTATGATAAAATAATACAATTGAATACCTATGCACATAATATGGTGTGGGACTGCTGCGATCTCCTTATGTCATATAGACAAGCAAAAATAACTCGTGTGTATTCCAGCACATAGAGTATAATATCGTATCTACAGTATGCTATCCCTCTTGTTTCTGAAGGCTTGGCTGGCCCTGATAACTGTGGACTTCTCAAATACTTGACATGGAGTTGTATTTTATTTTTTATTTTATTTTTTTTAATTCATTGCGCCGTAGCGTCAGTCAATAGGCAGACAACAGTACACAAGGGTAGGCGGGACTCACGAAAACCCAATGACCACACACACACACACAAGCACACACACGTGCGCACACACACACACATCACGAAAACATAACAGAATGAAGCACAAGTATACAGACAAATATTTACATCATGACCTACTTAAATCCACCAAAACGAGGGTGGCGCACCAGAAGTTCCTCCAGAACCTGATGGTTCAGCAGGTGTCGACAAACCACATCAAGTGTCGGACAGTGGGGCAGGCTAGGCAATAGTGCTCGATAGTGTTAGCACGAGGCGTTCGACACAAGCAACACTCAGTGAAGGGAGGCTCACCCTGCATCCCAGCAACCTGCCACGGTGGCCGGTAGCCAAGCCTCAAACGAGCAGAGACTACATTGTGCCTCCGAACCATGAGGCCTCGATGACGGTAGGAATATTTGTGAAGGCATACAGACTCGTAATGGGTGATGGAGATGCTGAAGGGCCTCTCTGCATCCCTGCATCGCCGTACAGGGAGGAGAGCGGTGGAGCAGACTTTAGAGAGGTAACATGTCAGGGAGAGAGGACGTCCAGCACCATGAGGAGGCAGATGGCAGGCTTACTTTGCGAGTCTGTCAACTGTACCATTGTGACGTAAACCTACAGGGGAGGCCCACACCCATAAAAATTTGACAGTCAATTTATGATGACGCAATAAGGCCAAAAACGATAAAATCTGCTGAATAACAGTATAGTGTGTAGGCTGAACACTAGAGAGGGAATGAAGGGCAGGTTTGGAGTCACAAAAAATGGCAGCATTCACTCCACGTTGACAAATAACACTAACAGCATCCAGAATGGCATACAGTTCACACAATGTTGAGCTAGAGTTGTTACAGAGACGACGGCCAACCCAACCCCCTGGAGGTGACTCCAGGTCAGGCGAGAAAACAGCACAACCTGCTGCACCATCCACCTACAATGAGCCATCAGTGTAGAGGCAATATGGATCTGTGATGGAGGAAGTCACTGTTTCTATGTGTTCCAGAGCCAACTGCCGCTGTAGAGAAGGCAGCTCCGACTTGGAAGTAGGTGTAAAGCTCACATCAGGTGTTGGTAGCATCCATGGAGGGGGCCCTGGGGCGACGTCTGCAACCATTATATCTATATTAAGACCACGGAGCACAGAGGAAACAGACCTAATAAGAGTACGTCCAGCAGGCAGTATGGGAGGGACCGGGTAGTTTGGTCTAAGAGAAGTCCTGACTAACTGAGAGTAATGGGGTGAAAGATGTGGGAAATGGAGGCACTTGACAGTGAAGCAAGTAACATTACAATAAATTCTCTCAATTAATGGGGGAAGACGCAACTCACGCTGCATGTTCACTATCCTGGTCGACATTGGACAGCCGAGAATTATTCTCATTGCTCTATTCTGAAATTTTTCTAAAGTTTCCAGAGTAGCCCTAGGAAGTTGAATCAAAGCAGGGGAAAGGTAATCAACAACTGAACGGATGAAAGCAATATAGATGGTCCTGGCAACTGGGATGAAGATGCCCGAGGAGTTGTTAGATAGCCATTAAAGTGGTGTAAGTCGGCGCTGGAGACGACCCAATAAGTCCTGGACAATGGGATGGTCTTGAGGTCTGGCAGGGACAATCGGCCAAATATTGACTGGTGCACCCAGGTAGCAGTACTGGGAACACATGGGAATGACAGTCCCTCCAATGGTGAACACTGGCTGAGCTTGAGGAAGGCGGCAGGTGAATATTCTGCTCTTATCTGGGGAGACAATAATGCCACAGTGAGAGGAGACCACAGAGAAGGAGTCAAGAAACAGATGGAGATCCCTTGGTGATGTAGAATGAACACAGATATCATCAGCATTGCATGTAATTGTAGTTCCAGGAATATCAGGGAAAGAAGTGAGCAACCGATGCATCAGAATATTAAATAACAATGGGCTAAGAACACCACCTTGAGGTGTACCAAGATGAAAACTCCGCAAAGGACTGAGTGCACCACTGAAAAACACACGGGAGATCCTGTTACTCAGGTAGCCCCGAATCCACCATAGTAGATTACCCTTTATCCCAAAGTCAACCAGTTGATCCAAAATGACGTCTCTATTAGCAACATCGAAAGCTCTTCGAAGGTCAATGAAGGCCACCACACTGTCTCTGGAAAGGCGAGAGTACAGGTCGACTAGGCAGTGATGTGTGCTCCGCTGGGGAAGGAAACCAAACAGCCATGGAGAAAGGCGATCCTGCAGTCTGTACATGAGACGATTGAGTAAGATTCTCTCCATAACCTTACAGAAACAGGAAGTAAGGGAAATAGGCCTGAACTTCGCAGTGCCGGGCTTAGGGATGGGTATTATTGTGCTGCTGGTCCAGGCTCGTGGTACACAACCGTCACGAAGACAAAGATTGTACAGTCGAAGTAGAGGGTTCCCAGGAACTTGTTGAAGTAGGCGCAGCACACCATAAGTAATACCATCATCACCAGGGGAAGAAGCTTTACCCCGAGAGAGAGCACGGCGCAACTCCTCCTCAGTTATCTCCTCTGCATCATCGTCATCATCTTGTAACAGAGCAGACATCAGATGTAGCCGATGGACAACAGCACGGGAAGCGAGTGCATCTTGTATGTGGATGGGTAGGCTGGCTGGGGTAGATTGTTCTGACCAGGCATCGACAAGTTGTTTGGCATAGTCGGCAGGAGTGTGACGACGAGCAGTGGCCGGTGTCTTTTTAACAACCCGACGGATGAGGTGCCACATAGAAGCCACACTTGTTTGCTGGTTGATGCTGTCCATGAACCGCTGCCAAGACTCAGTGTGAGCACAATCCTGCAGGGCAAATAAAGCGTCCCTAGACATCTGGTAACGATGGAGTAGGTCAGGGTTGGGTTGGCTTGAAACAATAGGCCATCACGTTCAGCCTCCTCCTTTGCCTCCTGTGTACGTGCATCCAGCGTCCAGGAGTGGGCAGTATGGCGATGCTGGAGGTGTGGCCGGGAGACGTATAGCCTATTAAAGTCATGAGTAGCAGATACAAGATCAGAGTACAACTGTTCAGCTGATGATATGTCAAATGTAGGGAATACATGGGCCATAAATAAGATGTAAGTCGGGCAATATTTAGGGGTCACAGCAATGCGCAAACGAGTGACTGAAGCACCTGACCCAGCAGTTAGAGAATAATGAAACCGAAGAGCAATGTGATCAGAGAATAAGTCTGGCACGGAGGAGAACTGGACCTGAGATGCTATCAGGCCAGACGAGAGGATGTAATCCAGAGTACCTCCCCGGCAATGAGTGGCACCGCCAGTGTCCCAGTGTGTCAGATGATGCTTGCGGATGTATGAAAGGAGACGAACACCATTACGATTAATAGAGCCAGTACCATCACCCAAATCAGAATGCCGAGCATTAAAATCTCCAATATACACCATACCACGCACTGTTGGAGAAGGAAGAGCCTCAAGAGTGAGTCTAGCTGTGGCAGAATAGACATTACATAGTTGGAGTACTCCATTCCCAGGTAAAACCTCAAATATCTGAAAGGTCATGTCAGGATCAGTGGAGGTACGGAGAAGGCGATGTGGCAAGGAGCTATGTATGTAAGTCAGGAGACCATTCCTTACCAGATGAACATATGGCACATAACCTGAGAGGAGAGGAGCTTGCCCAGCAGCGAGCGGCCGTCCTGGAAATGCTTCCTGGAGAAAAATAACACTGGGATGATGACGAAAAACATAGGTCTTGAGTTGAGTGAGCTTAGCATAACTGGTGATACCACATACATTCCAGGAGATGACATCCAGCCGGCAATCACTAGCGAACTCTGTATTTGGAGGTAGAAGTCCGGTGAGTGGGGGCAGATGAGCGACCTGGAGAAGAAGATGGACCAGGAGAAGGGACTTACTCGAAAAGCTTTTCAAGGCGAGATGCAACAGTATCCATCTTTTCGGTAAGGGTAGTGACAGTTGAGATGATGGCCTGCTGAGCCTCGACCAAGGAGGAGAGTTTGGAGTCATTGGCAGCCTGCGCGGCAACTAGCCCAACTAGTGGTGGTGGAGGCGGAGCAATAGTAGAGACACGAGCCTGGACCTTACGTCGAGTACATCCATGCCACACGTTAACCCCTGGCTGAAGGCATCGTAGACACTTCCATCGAGACGTATCTTCAGGAGGTAAAGGCTCAGAGGTGGAGGCAGCAGGACGTGATGGTTACCCTTGACAGAACACGTCTTGGAATCATGGTCGGCCGCACACCATGCACACTTCGGCCTGGCAGAACAGTACCGGGAGATATGCCCAACTCCCCAGCACCTGTAGCACCAAGGCTGGTCATTATGAAGTTTTCTCACCTCACACGGTGGAAGACAAGAGAGGAAATCTCATTTGGAGGTGGATCGGGTTGACTCCAGACAACAACAATACGGCTAATGGGGGAACCATCTTGGAAAAAACGACGGGCAAAGTACACACCAGGGTATCCTTTGGCAAGTTTCGGGTCAACATCAATAGGAAAACGGGTGAGGATGTAGCTGGGGAACTTACGAGGCCTCTCAGGTGAGTCTTCAAGAATGAGAGGCAGAGATAAAAATTCACCAGCCTTCACTCTATCAATGATGTCCTGACGCTTCCTAGAGATGGAGACAAACCGGGAGGTGACAGCAGCCATCTTGACTTCAGCAAGTTCACGCTGCAACTTGAAGGCCCTGTTGACATCAGACAACCAACGCAGCTTTGTGTCCGTAGATGGGTTTCCAGAGAAGGAGAGTTTGACATAGGCATCTCTCGGGGCAAAAGCAGGAAGGTTGGACGAGGGCAAGGAGTTGGTATACAAAGAAGAAACACCAGGGTGAGGCAGAGAAGGTATGTCGTGCACAGCTGAAGCACCCTTGGCAGTCTTGGCAGCTGGAGGCAAACAGTCCACACCATCGGAATCCTGCGAGGAGTCGGGCGAGGCATCAACAGGTCGCTTGGTAGAGGTTGAGGAGGTGGACGGCTGCAACCTGAGCTGCGGAGTGACCGAGGAGAGGGGGGGAGGGTTGCGAGAAGGCAGCTCAGGCCAGTGATCTTTAATTGGAGACTCGTCTTCCTCCGACATTGCCAAGTCGGCCTCCAAGCAGGAATCCGCACTTTCCATCAGGCCAGGCAAGGCCTAGATGGAATGGAAACAACAACACAAACAACTAAACACTCAATCAGCCAGGGACACACACACACACACACCCACACACACACATACAATCACAACAAAACTATACACAGAACCACAACAGACAAACAACACCACAGAAACAACAACACACAAACAAGAACTCACAAACAACACAAAAAACACAAACAAGAGCTCCAAAACAACACAAACGAGAATGGAGGCAGAGCGCCACGAGTACGTCCACACTCCACCTGTTCTGGAGCGAGACTGTGACATGGAGTAAACCTCACATTCCTCTTTGACGTGATGAAGCAACAGCTGTATGAACTTTATTATATCCCAGTATTTTATTTCTTTTATTTATTTTATTTTCATTTAGAACACATGTAAGGCCACAGGGTATTGATTATACTTTGATATTGTTAAACAGCTTCTGGACGACAGCCCCCCCAAACCATCGCGAGGCTACACAGATCTCGAACCAATGGAAGCTTTGGGTGGACTGTCGTCCAGAAACCTCCTGCTTCAGATCTCGGGCTTCGACTCAGGTGGGTTAGAGACTATGGTATCCGAGTGTACATTTACATTTACTTATCGGAGAAATAATGAAAGTGAATCAGGCTACATAGTTCCCGTTGATGTGTTAATTATTTTCATGACATAATAATATACTTTATCATCCAATGTAAGGGAATGAATGACACTTTCAGTCGAATACAGCCTTAATATCTCACATAGTCATTTCTTCCATAGTATGTCAAAAAAATAAACAATGAATAATTATAATTGTATCCTGTTGCTTTGAATAAATAGGTGGAATCAGTTACTCCAAAGCTATCACCAACAACACTGCACTGACTGTACTACTGTTAATACCCCTTAATCATGCATATTAATTAAAATCTAATGTATAAGAGATAACGTTAACAGAAATATCTAAAACGCAATCACTGTATCTATGAATGCGACGGTACCACATTGTCGTGTTGGATAGAGCAAGACCAATAGACTAGTAAACAGCGTTGGATGGAGCAAGACCAATAGACTAGTAAACAGCGTTGGATAGAGCAAGACCAATAGACTAGTAAACAGCGTTGGATAGAGCAAGACCAATAGACTAGTAAACAGCGTTGGATAGAGCAAGACCAATAGACTAGTAAACAGCGTTGGATAGAGCAAGACCAATAGACTAGTAAACAGCGTTGGATAGAGCAAGACCAATAGACTAGTAAACAGCGTTGGATAGAGCAAGACCAATAGACTTGTAAACAGCGTTGGATAGAGAAAGACCAATAGACTCTAGTATTCTATTGGTCTTGGGATAGAGGATGAACGACAATGAACTCCTGACATCATTAGTACATTCTATTTGCAAAAGATACACCATATGCTATAATGAGAGAGAGAGAGAGAGTTTACATCTAATGTGACCGTGTGAGTGAACACACACACACAAACACACAGGATAAAAACTAGAGAAAATAAAGCTAATGTGGCGGTGTGAGTGATCAAAGACGTCACCGCTGGCCCCCTCAATCACCATCCATCACTCCAACCCTTAAACTTGCATGGTAGCCTACACATCCTCTATTCTGGGATCAGGGAAAAACAATTCTTGCTTCGTTGGACAAACAGGTACCATGTGATCATTACCCAAATGGTCTAGCCCATTTAAGATACGGTAGTTTTATTTTTTATTCTTTTTAGCAGCGGCACGTACTGATTTGCAATTAGTCTCATTTTAATGAGGAGTCAATGAGGTATATTGCAGAATAAATAACCCTGAAATATCATACCTTGCATAATTTAGGCTTGTCTGAGATAGAATCCACATTCCAAATTATTTCCATACATAATGTGGTAATGAACAACTTTGAAACTAGCTTATAAGTGAAGGCAATAAAAGGAGCTAAAAAAGTCCTTGTGAGATATTAAGGACCCTGTGGTCGTGTATGGGAATCGGAGGTTTCTGATTCCTCCTGGCTAAGTCATGAAAAACGCTTCTTACTTATAGGCGGTGTTTCGTGGCAATAGTCGAAGGAGTCATTTAATTCCAATTTTCTGATTATATCACCAGGTCCTTTAAGTATCCTAATTATTTGAGCCCAACGAAAGTGAATCATTTTCGCAAACTTTAGTTCGTTAACTATTGCTCAGCGGCTTTTCCAACATACACACTGTTGGATTTCTATATATGATCTTCTTTACATACCTCACCTCACATAACCAATACAGTGAGTGAGAGTAAAGGTGTAAATTTTAGCTTGTCAAAAATCTAACCTACACTAACTTAGCCTAACCTAATCTAACCTAACCTCACCAATAATATGTGGTAAAGTAAATATTTTTATTTCAACTTATCAAAAGCCTAACCTAACACAACCCAACCCAACCTGATCTAACCTAACCTCACTTCACATGGCCAAACCAATAAAGTACAGCCTCAATCAAATATCCACCGACACTTTCCTTCAATTGTAGTAAATATCTTGGTATTAAAGAACAACACGTGTATGATTTTGCAGCAACTCATAAAGTGTGTTAGAATAGAGGTGTCTATTTCTGCTTATCAAAAATCTAACCTAACTAAACCTAATCTAACCACCTCACCTAACCAATAAAGTGTGTTAGAAAATAAGTGTTTATTTCAGCTTATCAAAAGCCTAACCAAACCAAACCTCAGCAAACCTAACCTAAGCAGTAAAGTGCACGAGAGCGAAGGTGTATACGTATTTTATCTTGACTCTGTGTTGGAGAACGACCCTACTGTTTTTTGCACACAGTGGCCGTGTTGAACCCAAAGTCCTGCAGAGTTTTTCATGAAATGGTAATGTGACATGTGCAGGTGTATGTATACTGTATACATATATACAGTAAGTACACACGCAATCCAAAATTTTTATCCAGGACTTATTGAAGTTTCGAATAATTTGACATACGAGTGAACCAATTAAAACGCTTAATTATCCTGTTTCATATTTGTTTCAGCTCTCTTAATAGTCGTATCAGGTTATTCGGAGCAAGCCTGGATGCATATTTTGGATTGCGAGTGTACTTACTGTATATATGTTCACACACACACACACACACCGATCTCTCTTTCTCTCTCTCCGGCCATCTGTACCTGCCCTTCACCCCTTCACATACACACATACACACTCACACACCGACTCTCTCTCTTTCAGTTTGTCATCACTCCTTTCTATCTGGTAGTTGTGTGTAAATCTGGAGAGACTGAGTCCATCCAACCATTCCAAGCAACAGGATACCTATACTTTGGTTAATCTGGTCCTGATTTCTGGAATACGTAGGGGGAATCAAGACTTTCTAATGTTCAGTTGGACACAGGAATTGGTGGTACAGCCCAGGTGAAAGATACTTGTCCCATTTGAGTAACCAGTGTCTATTATCAGGTACTTGCTTTTTATTACCATCCTCAATACTGACTTCTGCCCCTGATGTCTCCTATTTGGCACTAAGGAACTTGATATTGGCAGAAATTGACCGTCTTACACTTGGGCTGTACCACCCATTCATGTGTCCAACTGTACCAAAAGTTTACCATCCCCTTATGCAACATGATCTAGCAATGTTTTTTTTTTTTTTTTTTTTTTGTATCGGCAATTAATGGGTTGTAATATAACCATAATTTCCTTTCTATTTTCTCATGCATGTATTTTTGAAAGAGAGAAGCTGATTTCTCACTGGTAGTGGAAATATGTGATAGAGAGAGGATTGAAACTTCACAGAGAGAGAGAGAGATAGAGTTAGTTATGGGCGTTCTTCTTAGAGCGTAAACAATCAGCTATCTCCAGTGTTGGCAGATAGTACTAGGGTATGTTCTTGAGAATTTGACTACAAAGTTTAGTAGACATGGGTAGAAATTCAGTAGCATCTCATATCAAAGTATTAACATTCTTTTCTTTCATTTTCTGGTACTTCATCGGTTAATTATGGAGGGATTTGATGAAAATACAGAATAGATATTGTAAAATAAAACCACCCAACTAATCATAGTAATTATCTAATAGGAAATGCAATGAAAAGAAAAATATTAGTTTTCATCACTCTGGATTTATGTGATCATCGTCAGAGTCAACATCTGATTTTTCGCTCAATGCATTTTTTCTTGTACCACCGACACTTTCTTGCCATCGTGCAAATATATCAGTATCATATCAAAATATAGTCATACAACACCTTATATGAACTCAAACCCCTCAATTATTATTATGAAGTACTGCACAATCATACATGTGTTGTTCTTTATTGCCAAGATATTTATTACCATGGAAGAAAAGTGTTGGTGGATATTTGATTGTGGCTGTACAGTCGGCGGCAGAAGTCCTGTCGCCTCATCTGCTTCACCGAGACATGCAGTGTTCATGGACTCGAGAAATACGCACTCTCTCTGCACCTAATAATCTCGAGTCTATATGAACATCGCGTGCCGCGGTGAAGCAAGTGGGGCGACAGGACTGTACATATCTCTTTTATTTAACTGATCATTCTTTTCCTTGTATCATTTGTTATCTGAAAATTATGGCAAGTTACACGTAAAATTAGCCTTCTTGTGTGAAGCATTCCACACACAGGTCGGGAAGAAAGCCAAAATTCTAGGTTTGTTTTTATTCGATTGACACTGGCGTCGTCATAAGGCCTAACTTTCCGTAAAAAAAATCACGTTCATATTTTCTCAATGTAGTAGAAATTGATGGATTTTTTTTTTTTTTTTTTACCTTAAGCTCGGGACTGTAGGCTGTCAGTGGTGATGTTGGTACCGTTGCTTCTCTTCTGCTCCACTAGATGACGACACCTTATTTATACACGTCACTATCAGGAGAGAGCAGCTACACCGTCACTCACAGCATCTTGTTGTGAGTTGACGACGATGTTAGGGGTATTTTCTTGACGTGTCGGCGTAGCTGGACCCATCAGATCACCTCTTAAAACCCCCAGAAGTTGCTCGTCGCAGTCCGTCACTTTATCCATTCTGCCACTACTTCATCAGTAAAATATCAGTAGATTTTCGAGAGAAAGCATAGATATTTCAGTAGATTATGGCAATATATATAACAATTCAAGATTTCGGGAGATACAACAGAATTTCTGCAGATCTTCCGATATTTCGGTAGATCTGGCAACACTGGCTATATCCTTACTTCACAACTTGGGCTTAACAATTTGTACCGAACGTTGGTATTTTAACGAGATACATTTCTTCACCGCTATTATGTATATACAGTCGACCTCAGGAATTCGTATACACCACTGTGACATCAAGGGTTCATAACAACTAGAAAATTTAGTACATTAGTCTTCCAACACCAAATACTTCTATTAATGTTATTCGGCTAATACTTGAATCAATCAGCAGAACAATCATTACAAAATGTGCAGAATAAAGACCCCTTTTAACCAATGCTCTATGTACGAATTCCTGAGGCCGACTGTACGTATTATTGAAAAAGTTCCATTGTATATTAATGTCGTTAGTGTCGCACAGACTGTCACAGTCATTATCCTTAAGTATCACTCTGAGATTATGAAAATTTGCTTTTCGAAAGTCGGGGATTTTTTCGTTGCTGCTATTTATTTCGCTTCTAGTGAAATTTATACTAAATGTGATTATGAGGTGATCGCTATTACTAAACTCATCTCCTAAATTAATGTTTTCTACAAGTCCTCTTTTCTTGCAAATGCTCGGTCCAATATGTTATTTCCACAAGTCAGTTTTTTAGCAAGTTGGGTAACGGAGCTCTCTTGCAAGTTAGTATGAAGGTCTCAGTCATATTGAGCTGACAATGTTTCTCCCCACTTTGTTACCGATATATTAAAATCGCCAAGAATTACGGCGTCCTGCGTGTTACCTATTTCACAAATTTGTTTATAAATACCACAATCAGTTTGGACTGGATGATCTAGAGGTTTGTATATTAGAGCTAGCACAATTTTCATCCCAAAATTATTTTTAATTAATAAATATATTCCATCTACGTTAGCGATATTGGGTTTCGAGGTTTGAGGTTGTCTTTGATACATAACAGAATACTAGCTCCCTTTTCATTTGTTCGACTTTTCTCGAATCTTGCGTAGCCGGGAATTTTATACTCTGCTAAGAAGTCTCTGCTTTCAGTATTTAACCACGATTTTGGTACGCTGATTATATCATAATTTTCCTCAAGATTTGAAATATTGTTGTTTTTGCTATGAGCGTTAACATAAAGAACTCTTAAGAAATTACGGCTGGGTAACTGTGGGTTTAACTCAGATATTTACTTTCTCGTCCTACGTTTCCTGAACTTGCCGTACGTGGGCAGCCCTATTTTTTTTCTAAAGTTACTGATAACATAGTTAAGTAAACGTCCAAAATGTGCCATTCCCACCTGGTTCAAATTGACACATTCATATGAAAACAAAAATTTGTCCTAGGTGTTGACGAAGCCGATGTTTTCCTCTTTGCACTGTACGTCATGTTCTCGGGGACCAGGCTTGCCACTTCATCTGAGAGAGAGAGAGAGAGAGAGAGAGAGAGAGAGAGAGAGAGAGAGATCAACAAAAACATATCATCATTCTCTCCTTCCCTACGTTATAAGTGTATTTCTTATTCTCATTATTGTTAAATCTCGCATTTTCTCTTCTTCCTCTTTATCACGTTATTCCTCCTCCAGTGTTTCCTCTGTTATAATTCTCTTTACTTCATCCTTCCTTCCTATCACTGTCTTATTTCTTGTTTCTCTCATTTATTGTTCTATTTTCTACTTCCTTCATTCTTTTCACTGATTTCTTCTGTTTCTCTCCTTTATTTTTCTCTTTGCTACTTCCCTCCATCCTTTAACTGTTTTCTTCTGTTTTCTTTCTAATCTATTATTCCATCCTCATTCTCTCCTTCCGTCCTTCCTATCACTGTTTTCTTTTGCTTCACTCCTTTATTATTTTCTTTGCCCATTCTTTCCTCCTTTTCTCTGTTTTCTGCTGTTTTTCTTCACTCTCATTCAATTTGCTCCTTCCTTCCTTCCTTTCTTTCACTGTATCTTTTATTTCTGTCCTAGGTTGCTTTGCTGCATACGTCTTTTTCCTTCGCTTCGCTTTCATTCTCATTCTATATTTCTCTACTGTATTTCTTCATCTCCCTCTGATATGCTAAAAATATAATCTAATATCACCCGAATTCTTGCTCCCAGGTGAAGGAAGACTAGGCATCTCTTCCCTCATTCAAGCCTTTCTCGACTCGCCGGAAAACTGCTTCTCTGAGAGTGACGTCAAAATTTAATCGCCAAAATTGAATTCCAGGGATGCAGTCTGAAATGTGGAGGAGAGATCAGCTATTCTCTCTTTCTCCCTCCGTCTCTCTCTCGCTCTCTCTTATTTTTACTATCCTCGATCCCACTTTTCTTACCTTCCATCCCACAATTCCTCCTTTCCCTCTTAATTTTCCTACCTTTCCTTCTATTTTTCCTACTACTTTTACTTACCTTCCCTCCTACTTTTCCTACTTTCCTTCCCACTTTTCTTACCTTCCATCCAACTTTTTCTACCTTCATTCCCATTTTTCCTACCTTCCCCCCCACTTTTTCTACATTCCGTCCCATTTTTCCTACCTTCCTTCCCCCTTTACCTACAATTCCTCCTACTTTTTCTACCTTCTCTACTACTTTTCCTACCTTCTCTACTACTTTTCCTACCTTCTCTACTACTTTTCCTACCTTCCCTTCTACTTTTCCTACTACTTTTCCTACACTCTATCCTACTTTTCCTCCTTTCCATCTCACACTTCCTACCTTCCTTCCCACTTTTCCTACCTTCCCTCCTACTTTTCCTCCCCGTATTGCCTGCAGTGATGTGAGCAATACTTTAAGAGTTTGGGCACCCCTTCGGTCCCAGCCACTCTCTTTAATTCTTCAACTGTCCGTCTTTTCATTTTATTTCCTTCCTGCTTGCTGTCACACCTCTCTATTACCTTTATCTGGCACTATATGACCTCGCTGTTGCGTCGCCTAATATCAATCAGTCAAATCAATCAATCCTACTTATCCGTCCGAAATTCATTGCTTTATATTTACGTTTTCGGCTTTCATTGTTGTTTCTTACCAATGTGAATTCTTATCATCCTCTCTTTCCTCACGTTCTCTTCTTCTTTTAAATTTACAACTGGACAACTGTTTAACACTCTACCTCCATTCATCTTTCTCCCTTACTACCACTTACGCTCCTTCAAACGCAATGTGTCTAAGTATCTCAAATGAAATTGAACATGCCTTCGGACCACTCTACTGGGATTTTACAGCTGAGGACAATAAGTGGGCTCTCAGCCTTTATTTCTCACCTATTTAATATAAGAAGAAAGAGGTTATTCCCTAAAGAATGTCGTAGATCACAGAGCGATATCTTGTGATAATTCTAAGGTAAAAAGTGTCTATGACGATTACATTCAATTGGAATTATTTTCATACATAAAGCATATTAACCCTTACCTTCGGGTGGCGGGATATTCTGCTTGCCTAGGGTACTTCGGGTGGCAGGATTTCCCGTTTGCCTAGGGTACTTCGGGTGGCAGGATTTCCCGTTTGCCTAGGGTACTTCGGGGGCAGGATTTCCCGTTTGCCTAGGGTACTTCGGGGGCAGGATTTCCCGTTTGCCTAGGGTACTTCGGGTGGCAGGATTTCCCGTTTGCCTAGGGTACTTCGGGTGGCAGGATTTCCCGTTTGCCTAGGGTACTTCGGGTGGCTGGATTTCCTGCTATAAAAAAAAAGTACCATACCAATTTCGCACCAGAACTTCTGAGTTCGGTAGGATTTGATTCCTTCGGGGTATAGCCAACCCTGTCACACTGCTATAGCATGCGTCACTCATTTGTTACACCACCACTGTAATGACTAGTAGGCCTTGAGGCAATGTTTCCACTGTGTCTGATTCTGACTCCCCCCCCCATCCATCGTACTACCTGTTACTTCCACTCCATGAGTGCAACCTCCACATTCCCTTCACATTCCTGCAAGGTTATCAAACTCTGTAATTGAACGGGAACTGGATATAACTTCGTCACCATATCATAGAAACTAGTTTTGCACTCGGTCTGACACGAGTTGTCTGTAGCCAGCCATCGGCCATAGTTGATTTTTATTACCATCCTCAATACTGACTTCTGCCCCTGGTGTCTCCTATTTGACACTAAAGAACTTGATATTAGCAGAAATTGACCATCTTTCACTTGGGCTGTACCACCCATTCATGTGTCCAACTGTACGAGTACAGTTCCTCTTCTCTTGTAACGAGCACAGGGTTTGTTGAAATGTGACACCACTCTCTTTGTTTACACAGCGTCTTTCTGGTGGATATTATAGCAGGAGTGAGTTCTGTACTGTACATTTATTTACTAGTACGACGAGTAAACAAATACAGTTGTGCCACGTATCGGCAAATCCACCTTCCGCTGTGGTCGTTACTAGCGAGGCCTAGTGGCGGTCAAATATAATCATCCATATAGAGGTAACTCACGTAAGAGTTTGACAGCTTCCCACTGTTCATTCGATGATAAACTTTCCAATAAATAGTTAACTACCATCTTTGAATTTAATACAAGCAGCTACGCACTACTTAAAACAAAAACATCATATGTGAGCGTGAAAACATTAGACAGGAAATTGTTTGAGATACCCATATGTTGATGATTATTATTGACCACAACTGTACAGCCACAATCAAATATCCTCCGAGACTTTCCTTCCATCGTAGTAAATATCTTGGTAATAAAGAATACCACGTGTATGATTTTGCAGCACCTCTTAATAATAAATGAGGGATTTGAATTGACAAAAGGTGTTGTTTGATTATATTTTGATATGATACTGATTTATTAGCACGATGGAAGAAAGGTGTCGGTGGTTATTTGATTGTGGCTGTACCTGTCGCTTACTGTACCACCTCCACACACTCTCTTACCATCAACACCTTTGCTCCAACACCAACTTCATAATACTGTCTGGCTTATACCTCGTCCTTGCTCCACCATTATATAACCTTATTAATAGTTCTATCACTCAGTGGATTATACAACTAATACACTTTTTGCATCACTAAACCTACAGTATACTCTACCAATGCCGACTCTCTCTCTCTCTCTCTCTCTCTCTCTCCTGCACATGATATACTATACCTCCTTCTCCCTCTTTCCCTCCCTCTATCTCTCCCTGCCTTAGTCCCTCTTTCTCTCCACTAATCCTTCATCTCATTCCTCATTACACCATATCTACAATATCCCTCTCTACCTCATTTCTCCTTCACTCAGTCCATCCATTCCTCTCTCCCTCTTTCTTTCCCTTACTCTACCTCATTCTTTTCCTCTTCCACACGTCTTTCTCCATCATCTCACTTCTCCCCCCATCAGTTCACTTTTTTCTCTCTCGCTCCTCCTTACCCTCCCTCTACCTCATTTCTGCCACTCTTCCACACTTCTTCTTTATCCCGTTCCATCGAGTTCCAGTTATTTTCTCTCAACTTCTCTAACCCTCTTTCTCTCCTTCCCACAGTTCACCCCTCCTTCCCTCTACTTCATTCCTTCCACTCTTCCACACTTCTTCTTTCTCCCGCTCCATCTATTCCAGTCTTGTTCCAGTTATTTGCCCTCAGCATCTCTTTCCACGGGTCGTCACGTCGCCTCACACATTCCCAGCCAATTCTTCCGCTCTTCTTCGTTCCCCTTCTCAAGCAGATTCTCACATTTTGTCCAGGTGTGTGTGTGTGTGTGTGTGTGTGTTGCAGAGATGATAATTTTATGTGTGTGTATATCATATTATGTTCCAGAGATGATCAGTTTTGTGCTTGTGTGTGCGCGCGCGTGTGTGTGTTCCAGAGATGATTAGTTTTCTGTGTGTGTTCCAGAGATGATCAGTTTTGTGTGTGTGTGTTCCAGAGATGTTTTGTTGTGTGTGTGTGTGTGTGTGTTGCAAAGATGATAAGTTTTTTGTGTGTTCTTACCTATTTGTTCTTATCTAATTGTATCTTTACAGGATTGAGTCAAGCTCGTAATGTCTAGTTTTTTAAAACTCAATTATCATATTTTTCTTTAAAAGTTATGTATGTTTTTGACACACACCACTTCTGGTAATTTTGTCCATTGATCTATTACTCTATTAGGAAAGCTATATATCTATACATTTTTATCTCCTCTTCTTTTAATTGATTACCTACTGTGTCCTCTCATTGTAGGTATTCCTTGTTGACACAAGTTTTCTATATCTATCTTTTCTTTTTCTGTGACACATTTGTAAACCATAATCATATCTCCCCTCTTTCGTCTTTCTTCCAGTTTAGGTAGCTTTAGTTTCTCTATTCTCTCTCTTCATAGCTTAGTTTTCTTAGACTTAGTATCCATCTTGTTGCTGCTCTTTGTATTTCTTTCTAATTTGTTGATATGATTCTTTAAATGTGGGTTCCATACTATTGCAGTATATTCCAATGTAGGCCTTATAAAGGATGTGATTATATTTTTGACCATTTCTTCGTCGATATAAGTGAGGGCCACTCTCTAATTTGCTAACAATGTATAATGTTTCTCACATTTTCATTTATATGAATATCTGGTGTCAATTTCTTTTTCATCGTTACCCCTAAATCACTTTCTTTTTCTGTTTCCTTCAACAAAGTACTAGTACGGATGGGGCAGTAGCTATCACACTAGCAATGGCTAGTTCTTTGTACTTAGAACACTGATCACGGCATAACAGACGAGTCACACGACGATGACGACAAAACGTAAACAACAACAACATGGATCTTGTGGATGATAAAGACCAGTTTGTGGCATCATTGGTCCTTGCTACTATTATTTTTGAAGATGAGGAGAGGGATAAAGCTAGAAGACCACCGTAAGCTTGTGTTTGTTGTCTATGTTTGTATACAACAAAGACTGCACGTGACACGTCTCTACACGATGTAAACACAGTAAAATATCGACATTGTATTTTCTACATTATGTGTTTTTTTGTTGTTATTAAAAAATATCTATATTGCTAATATTTTTCTTATATTAATCCACCCTTTTTACTTTGAATTTGTTGATATTAATAAATAATTTATGTGTTCTGCATACACGGAACTGTCTTGGCTAGAAATACATTGCATCTTTCTCCCGGGAATGCCGCCACTGTTCCTCGTTCGCAGAACTTTGCTTCGCCAGTCCAACGAAAACCTGGAACGCGGTGCTAGTGTGATACCCAATTTGGGAGCCATAGCGGAGCTGACTCGGGTCCTGTTTATGGTGCAATAGCCGCGTAGTGAGGGGCACGGGGAACACCTCCTATGTAAGATTTCCCTACCAAAGGTAGGCTAACCTACATTACACCTCCCAGGCAGTTCTATCTACAACTCCTCATAGGAATTATAATTGTCATTCTCCAAGCAGCTTTTTTTAATGGATGCAACGTATACCCTGTGTGATATTGAGGGTCGTACGCGAGAACATCCGTGGTGTTAAGGATAGCGAGATACTGGTATGATGGCTCTGTTGTTTGTCTATGGAGCTATCGTTCTGGTACCACGCCATCGTATGCACTACGAATTTTCTAGACTATGACCCTTGAATATGGAACCAACCACGCCATCGAATGCACCACGAATCTCCTTGAATGTGACCCTTAGTCCAGTGTTTAGGAAGTATAGTGACATTTCTATTGGTGTAATTGTTGGCTCTTCATTTGTTATGTTTTGCAGAGCATTTGCCGAAAAGTGTTAAGGGGGGAAGTTTTGTGTTGGTAATTCTGAAGCAACCGAATCCTCCAAACTATTCCAAGCAACAGAACACCATTATTTTTGCCTCTCTGGCCCTGTTTCCTAGCATACTTTGGAGGAATCAAGGCACTCCAAAGTACCAAAAATGAATTACCACCTGAAGGTTAGAACCTCGTTTTGGTCTGTTGGAGAGATGCTGATTCCTCCAAACTATAGATGCCTGGAACCATACCACCTCAATGTTGCTAATAGGGTTTCGTGGCATAGTTTGGAAGAATCAGCAACTCTCCAACAGACCAAAACGAGGTACAACCAAAATGAAGAGTTCTCCCCCTAAGAAACTAAATAATGACCCAGATGCATTTTCCCTACGTTGAAAATCTTTATCATATGATGCATTAAGCTCATAAATACTGAATACACAGTCTTATTCAAGTTTGCAATGAATAATAGTAAATGTGGCAGCACTGTGTTTGTTTACATAGCTTCCTAATGGTGGATGCTTTAGTAGGCATGTGTTCTGTCCATTCATGTACTATTATAACGAGTATACAAACACAGTGGTGTCTCACTTCTCCAAACTCACCGGATGATGTGCTCGTTACTAATGGAAGAAGCTGTACCTTTGTGCAGGTGCGTTTTTATCTTGTGTGTACACTCGTGATACATAATTTCTGACCAGAGTGTGAGGAGCAGAAAGCTTCGAATCACCTGCCTTTCCCCACCCAGTACACCTATAGGGGCTGAGTTCGAATGCTGGGTATGTGTGTGTAGTGCCTGCCGTTCGTCTCTGGTCAGAAATTACGTATTACGAGTGAACATTTCATATTCCACGTCTGAGTATAATAGTGTGCTAGAGGCAGTGCAAGGCAATCATAGTCTGCATGCAATATTGCGTTCCTTCAGTTGAAATACAAGATAGTCATTCCCTATTTCAATAATTTTATGATATTACACGGGGCCGTATGCAAAAAATGTTCACGATACTGACGATGGCGTCGTACGGGTACGATTACTCGATAGACACACTACAGAGCCATCGTATCGTTACCACACCATCGTCAACGTCACGGATATTCCTGCATACAGTCCACAGTTTTACTACTCATGGGTGCACAAGAATTCGTACACTCGCCATCCAAAATTTGTATTCAGGTTGTGTTGAAGTTCCGAATCAATTGACATACTAGTCAACCAATTACAACGCTTCTCCTGTTTCATATTTGCTTGAGCTCGCTTAATACTCTATCAGCCTAGTCGAAGCAAGCCTGGAAACGTATTTTGGATCGCGAGTGTACGTATACGCTATCGTTTTCTACGGTTTACAACATAAAGGAAATGTAAGACTACGTAACTGCAATACAACATTATTATTAGGTTTGTTGTTTTCCAACAACCAAGTCACTTATTGTAGTGCTTCCAGAATAATGACCTCTCTTTCCATATAGCCTGTATAAGAACTCCTGTGCCCAAAAATACATACATACAATAGGACAAATCCATATATGTCTGTGAGAAAAATTAGTTGCCAGAGCAGGAAGAATAATTTGAGACAGGAAAACGTAATAAAGGGTGAGAAAAACTTGTCCTCTTGCTTCATGCAACTCACAACCAAAATATTTTTCAAAATTTTGCTGACGCAATACTAACTCTGCACTCTGCATTACTATACTTTATTCATATACTGACAAAATCTAAAACACGTTTACAAATGTATGATATAAAAAAAGAACCCTGTTTTTTTTTTTTTTTTAACTCAACCTCGGGACTAGGCTATTAGTAGCCCGTAACTCTTGCAAGGCCCCAAGATTATTTAGTGTCGCACTAGATGAGACAGCCGAGCTTCGTGGTGTTGGTAGCTCCTCTACTTCCCGACTAGATGACGACACCTTATTTATACACGTCACTATCAGGAGAGAGCAGCTACACCGTCACTCACAATATCTTGGAATATGGTCGGGTCGGGCATCTTCTATGTTGTGAGTTTTTTCTTGACGTGTCGGTGTAGCCAGGACACTTGACAGACAGCAACAACCATCGGATCACCTCAGAAAAAACTCCAGACGTTTCTCGTGGACTCGAACCTGGGTCCATGACTTTTACAGTCTGTCGCTATTTCCATTCTGCAAAGATCACACATGAATATTCCTACAGAAAATGTAATACCAGTAAATGTAATTCCACCAATGTAATCCCATTAAATGTAACCTCAGTGACTTTAATCCCAATTACTGTAATCCCGATAACTGTAATCCCAATAAATGTAATCCAAGTAAATGTAATCCCAGATAATGTAATCCCAAAAAAATTATTTTCAGAAAATGTAACCCCAGCAAATATAACCCGAGCAAAAGTAATTTCAGAAACTGTAATCCCAGTAAATGTAATCCCAGTACCTGTAATCCCAAATAATGAAATCTCAGTAATTGTAATGCCAGTAAACGTAATCTCAGTAAATGTTATCCAATAAATGAAATCCTGTAATTGTAATCATCAACATGTAATCCCAGTAAATTTATTCCAAGTAAATGTAATCCCTGTAAATGTAACCCCAGTTAATGTAATCCCAGTGACTGTAAGCCCTCAAAACGTAATCCTAGTAAATGTAATCCCAGTAATTCAATAAAAATCGACCTGTAGATGCATAATTATGTGTGTATGTAGATTACCTGTTTGCATATTATGTATATAATGCCTTTGTGTGTGGTGAAATAATTACTTGTACACTCGTGATACGTAATCCCTGACCAGAGACGAAAGGCAGGCACCACAATAGGTATTCGAACTCGCCTTTATATTATGTGTACTGGGTGGGGAAATGATCAATACCAGGCTTTTCGAAGCTTTCTGCTCCTCACACTCTGGTCAGAAATTATGTATCACGAGTGTACTGTGTACGTGTGAGTTTGAGTTTGTGTAAACTGTTGCTGTGTTTAGGTTTACAATACCCCTGTAGGCTACATGTGTGTGTGTGTGTGTGTGTAAACTGTTTGCTGTGTGTAGGCTTACAAAGCCCCTATAAGTTACATGTGTGTGTTTGTGTGTGTGTGTGTATAAACTTTTGCTGGTGGCTCTGTGTAAGTTTTTAAAGGATTGGCAGTTCCCCTCTGTTCGTTAGCTAAGAAACATTCCATTTACCGACCCTATGATGTAGTCATATAATTGGAGGGAAATGAGTCCTTCAAATATTGTCACGAATCACCACCTTCAGTATATGGATGGAGCTTGTTTCGTGGCTAATAAGGGTTAATTCCACAGTCGTTAGCAGTGGTTTGTAAGCAGGCAAAGGAAAGAATCTTAGCCATGTAAATGACTTGTGGCTGAATTATTTAATGAATTTGGTGAGTAAATTATACAGTCATTATTATTATTATTATTGGTATTATTATTGTTATTATTAAATGTCTAATGCGTGAATTATTTAATATTAGAATTTGGTGAGTAAAATATGCAGCGATCATCATTATCTAACTGTTTGATAGATTTTGTGAATGTGGATACTCAGCTTTTGGAAAATAATGAAGCCTTACAAGTGTCATTGGTTAGTAAGCTAACAATCGAAAACGACTGTGGAATCGACCCTAAGTCATGAGGAATCAGAAGCCTCCAATTTTCATACACGTTCACAGAGGAGATTCTCTTGTTGGCAAATAGGAAGGCTACTGATTACTCTTAAGGAGATAATTATTTTTTGGTACATTGGAGTGCCTTGATTTCTCCAAAGTATGCTAGGAAACAGGTCCAGAAGAGCAAAAATAATAGTGTTTTGTTGCTTGGAATAGTTTGGAAGATTCAGTTGCTCCAGATTTACCAACATAAAACTTCCCCCTTAACTTCGCCAGAAAACAGAAGCACCCTATAGTACAAAATTAATAGGGGATGAGTTTCATGGCATAGTGCCGAGGAATCAGAGACTTTCCAATTCACCGACATAAAAAACTCCCATTAATTTAGTAAGTTATGCAGGATTCTCTGATTTATTGCAAACAGCTACTCCATATTCAAAACAATATTATCATAACACACAGAAACAACAACACAAAAACAACAACACACAAAATATAATGAGAACGTGAAAGCATAAGTCAGCAATTTGTTTGTTGTACAGTTACGAGCACTAATAAGTATACAGCTTGATTTGAAGCTTTGAAAAGTCCAAATCACCAAGGAATTAATTCCAATGGAGATGTTATTGTGCATTTATTTACTGTCTCTAGGTATTCGAAGCACACCTGTATACTTATTAGTGGTCGTGACTGTACCCATATATGTATTGAAAGTTATGTCGGTCTCAAGAATATCGTATACACCACTGTGACAATATAGGCTTGTAACAACTAGAAAATATAGTTAATTAATTAATTTCCTAGCACCAAACTTATCTAGTAATGTTATTTGACTAATACGTGAATCAGTCAGCAGAACAATCCCTACATTTTTTAGTAGAATAAAGACCAATTATAACCAATGCTCTGTGTATGAATTCCTGTACAGTGGCCAGCACATATAACTGGTACAGTCAGCGTTGTCATTCCCACTTTTCCTGTACCAGTTAGAAGTGCTGACAATTGTACATGTGTGAGTGTATTAACTGTTGGTGTGTATTTCCAGTATGTGTATGTGTGTGTGTATGTAAACTATGGTTGTGTTTAGGTTTATAATGCCCGGGTGCTTTTATGTAGGTATAGGTGTGACTTTGTAAATTATTCCTGTGTATAGTTTTGTAGTGCTTCTGTACATGTGTGTGTGTGTGTGTAAACTGTTTTTGTATGTGGGTTTACAATGCTCCTGTGCATGTGCGCGTGTGTGAGTGTGTAAACTGTTGATATGTGTAATTTTATAGTACCCCTCTACATCTGTGTGCGTGTGTGTGTGTAAACTATTGCTGAGTGTAGGTTTACAATACCCCTGTACACTCGCAATCCAAAATTTGTATCCACGTCCTGTTAAAGTTTCGAATCATTTGACATACTAGTGAACCAATTACACGCTTATCCTGTTTCATATTTACTTGAGTTCGCCTAATACTCGAACAAGCTATTTGAAGCAAGCCTGGATGCATAATTTTGATTGCGAGTGTACTTGTGTACGTGTATGTTTTTGTTTGCAAACTGTTGTTGTGTATAGTTTTACAATGCCTCTGTGTGTGTGTGTGTGTGTCCACAGAGTTCCATGAAAGGTTGCGTGAGTGTGAGCATGAAAGGTTTTTAGGTCAGAAGCCAATGGTATATATGATAGTGAGGGTGGTGTAGGTTTGGGGTGGGTGAGGGTGGGTGTGGTGTAGGTTGTGGGTGGTGCATGTATGGAGGGTGTGGTGTAGCGTGTTTGGGTGGTGGTGGGTGTGGTATAGTGTGTGTGGGTGGTGTAGACAGGGTAGGGTAGGTGTGGTGTGGGTTGTGGGAGGGAGAGGGTGGGTGTGGGTAGTGTAGGTAGGGTGGGTGTGATGTAGGTTGTGAGAGGGGGAGGGTGGTAAGGGGTGGGTGTGGTGTGGTGTGTGTGTGGGTGGTGTAGGCAGGGTGGGTGTGGTGTAGGTTGTGGGAGGGTGAGGGTTTTGTGGGTGGTGTAGATATGGTGGGTGTGGTGTTAGTTGTGGGTGGGTGATGGTGAAATAGACAGGTGTAGGTTGTGGATGGGATAGGGTGCTGTAGGCAGGGTGGATGTGGTGTTGGTTGTGGGTGGGTGAGGGTGGTGCATGTAGGGAGGGTGTGGTGTGGGTGATGAGAATGATGGGAATTGGGAGTGTTTTATACATGTGTGCGTGTGTGTGTGTGTGTGTTCCTTCTGTTGATATTGTAACCCTAACTGTAATTCATTGTTTATAATTATTAGAAATTGTCACAACCTCTCTCTCTCATTCTCTATTTACATAACGGTACAGCTCCTAAATTTTTGTGCCATATTCCTTGACCTTCTTAGCAGCGGTGAACCTGCTTAACTATAGTCCAGTAAATGTAGCACAAAGATGATAACAACCTCGAACGAATTGTAAAATTAATCATTCATTATATTTAATATAATTCCTAGAGACATATTCCTGTATAACATATTAACAATCTACCATTATATACCTAGTGGATTAAGGTGATTAACGACTATTTTATGGGGGAGGCGGAGGCAGAGTGGATAAAGTGACGGACTGCGAATGGCAAGGGCCCGTGTTCGAGTCCACGAAAAGTTGCCGACAACACATTATGACCAAAATTATATTGGATATATATATATATATATATATATATATATATATATATATGTTGGTATAGCCAGGGAGTATATTATCTTTTAAACAAACGAGGTTGAAGGATATGGCTTGTTCTGCATTTATGAGTTTTTTATTTATGCTTTCAATTGATCTAACAATTTTTCTTAAATCTTCACTTAGATGGTGGATAAGTGAGGCAAATGTTGAGTTGTTGGGGAAGGTCGACGTTTCGTCCAGTACATAGGACATCTTCAGGGAGAAGTGGTGATTCTGGGTGGGTGAGCGGTATTTATCCAATTTCCGTATGTGGGGTGGGCGGGGCCACCATATCAGCGGCCTAGTGATTGGTGGATGGGGGGTGGCGTCTGATTCTGGCGCTGCTTCTGAGTTGTTGGTTGATTGTGGGTAAGATGTTGGATGCTTGTGGTGGGTCAGTAGGTGTTGGAGGTGTGGTGGGTATCCTGACAGTGCTGGTGATGTGTCGTTTTCTGGAGGGCAGTATTTGGAGGTCTTGTGTCTGGTTGTTTATAGAAGGTTGTAGGGTTTCTATGTAAATTGCTTCTAGGTAGGAGAGTCGTCTGCTGTCTGTTTCTTTGTCTAATATGGTGGTATTGTTTACCAGTTTGTCTCGTGTCAGAGCTTGGTTGTCGTGGGTACTGTAGTGGTCTTTTATAGATCCTGACTGGAGGTGCATGGTGAGCCGACGAGACAGTGACGTTTGTGTTTTACCAACGTAGTGGTGAGGCTCACAGTCCACACTGTTACAGGTGTGTTGGTAAATCACGTGGTCGCTGTTCATCGGGCTCTTGGAGGTAGTAGGTCGGTTGTGTAGGGTTAGGTTCGAGGTTTTTGGAGACTTGTAGTAAATTACTAGTTTGATCTCGCTGTCTGGGTCGGTGGGGTGGACATTCTTCTTTAGTATGGTCTCGTCAGTCTTGTAGTCGGTGGACATGTAATTGCGGTAGTATAGTCTGATGTCACTGTTGGGTTTGGTTGGGGAATTAACTTCGTACCATTTTTCTAGTTGGAATTTGATGGTGTTAGAGACGTCTGTGTTGGAATATCCATTGTTTACCAGGACTTGGGTGAGACGCTCTAGTTCCTGGTGTGTATCTCCAGCTGGTGCAGTGTGTGAGAGCCCTCCTGACGTAGGATGAGATGGTGGATAGGAGGTATCTCTTGGGGCATTCACTGTCACCATTTAGACACCGTCCGTTGTTGGTGGACTTTGTGTACACTGTGGTTTGGAAGTCTGAGTTGTGGTGGGCAACCAAGAGGTCCAGGAAGGGTAGTTTGCCATCCGTTGATTTTTCGTAGGTGAAGTTCAGACCAGACGAGGAGATAAACCGTTGTTGCAGTAGTAGTAGCTCGTCTAGGTCCTTCACCTGAACAAAAATTTCGTCAACATACCGACAGTATATCGATGGGCGATTACATTTGAGAAGATCCTCTTCAACATTACCCATGAAGGAGTTAGCGAAGAGGACCCCCAGGGGGCTACCCATCGCTATACCGTCAATCTGTTGGTACATATTGCCACGGGGGCAAATAAATGGAGCTTCCTTGGTGCAGAGTTCGAGTAGAGTCTTGAGGCACGTCTTGGGGATGTCCAGTCGTGGGAGGTCTGGGTGTTCGTAAACTCGGTGGAGGATGAAGTCTATGGTTTTATCCACAGGTACATTAGTAAACAAACTCTCGACGTCCAGGGAGGCGATGATGTGGTTGCCTACTTTATGGGTAATCACGGAGAATTTGGAGAAAATCTGTGGCTGAGTTGAGGCTGTATTTGCTGGGCACGTAAGGTGAAAGCAAGGTATTGAGAGACTTGGCCAGTTGGTAGGTTGCAGTCGGGATTGGGAGATGATAGGCCTGAGGGGGTTGCCAGGTTTGTGGGTTTTCACAGTGCCGTAGGCGTATCCAGGTGCATATTCTCCAATAAGTTTATTCAGGTGGATCCCTCCAGCTTTAGCGTTGATGGCAGAGATGGTGGTGTTGGCCCTTCGCTTGATGTCGTTGGTGGGGTTGCGTGTTATTCTTTTGAATTTACTGGTGTCACTTAGTATGTTGTCCATTTTCTGTAGGTATTCCTGTCTCCCATGGACAACTAAAGAGGAGGCCTTATCTGCACGTCGAATGATGATGTCCGGGTTATCTCGTAGCTGTTTCGAGGCAAGGAAGTGGACATCATCATTCGACGTGCAGATAAGGCCTCCTCTTTAGTTGTCCATGGGAGAGAGGAATACCTACACATACCCACCCCACATACGGAAATTGGATAAATACCGCTCACCCACCCAGAATCACCACTTCTCCCTGAAGATGTCCTATGTACTGGACGAAACGTCGACCTTCCCCAACAACTCAACATTTGCCTCACTTATCCACCATCTAAGTGAAGATTTAAGAAAAATTGTTAGATCAATTGAAAGCATAAATAAAAAACTCATAAATGCAGAACAAGCCATATCCTTCAACCTCGTTTGTTTAAAAGATATATATATATATATATATATATATATATATATATATATATATATATATATATATATATATATATATATATATATATATATATATATATATATATATATATATATATATATATATATATATAATATAATATAATATGTGTATGTATAATATATGTATGTATAATATATGTATGTATAAGTGCCACAACTGTTGCGATATTGTGGCAAGTAGCACCCTATGGGGCTGGTAGAATAATTATGAAGGTTTTTACAGATCAAAATGAATGAAGGCAGCAGTGTAATGAAAAGGGAACTAGAAAAAAGAGAGATAGAAGCAGTGAAAAAATAAGCTGGCTTGGAAGAGAGTAATAATAGAAATAAAGAGGAGGAATAATGGGTGAGAGAACACTAAAAGAAGGAAGCTTGAATGATAGAATGAGAGAGGTAAAGAAGGAGAGTGAAAGCTGATAGAATTGTGATCAAGGAAAGAGAACACAGAGTAGACAGATAAAGTGTGTTATTGATATGGTGGGGAATGTATGGTGAAGTATGGTATATATTACAGGGTATAGTGGGTAGGAAATGGTGGTTTAAGGGGGTGCGGGAGTAGGGGGACAGGCTGGGGGGAGTGCGGGAGTAGGGGAGAGGCTTGAGGGGGGGGTGCAGAAGTAGGGGACAGGCTTGGGGGGGTTTAGGGGGGTGCTGGAGTAGGGGACAGGCTTGAAGGGGGGGGGGGGGGGTTAGGGGGGACAGACTTGGGGGGGGGGGTTAGGTGGAAGCGGGATTCAGGGGAACAGGCTTGAGTGGGGGGGGGGAGGGAGTTAGGGGGGTGCTAGAATAGGGGACAGGCTTTCTACCCACCCCAAGCCTGTCCCCCTATTCCCGCACCCCCCCAAACCTGTCCCCTACTCCCGCACCCCCTTAATTTGGTGGTGTGACAGGAGTATGATACTAATGAGAAAATACCTTTAACCGAGGTTGGGTTAATTAAAGGGGTTAATATATTTTGATGAGAAAATTGGAAGCTTAATTGATGTCCCCAAACTGTTGTAATGTCCGGCCCTTCCACACACGAATCATTTCCTGTCATTAAGGGGGTGCGGGAATAGGGGGACAGGCTTGGGGGGGAGTTTAGGGGGGGTGCGGGAGTAGGGGACAAGCTTGGGGGGTGCTGGAGTAGGGGGACAGGCTTGAGGGGGGTGCGAGAGTAGGGGGACAGGCTTGGGGGGGTTTAGAGGGGTGCGGGAGTAGGGGGACAGGCTTGAGGGGTGCGAGAGTAGGGGGACAGGCTTGGGGGCGATTTGGGGGGTGCGGGAATAGGGTTACAGGCTTGCGGGGTTTAGGGGGGTGCGGGAGTAGGAGACCGGCTTGGGGGGTGCGGGAGTAGGGGGGCAGGCTTGGGAAGGGGGTTAGGGGGTGCGGGAATAGGGGATAGGCTTTCTACCCCCCCCAAGTCTGTCCCCATATCCCCGCACCCCCCTCACCAAGCCTGTCCCCCTACTCCCGCACCCCCCAAGCCTGTCCCCTACTCCCGCACCCCCTTAACGTATTCACCTGGGCAAACACTCCTTAAATCTAGTCATGCAATTATAGGATTTACCATTTCCTGTCATTGGTATATTCACGTGGCCTCGCTAGGGACAGCATTAATTAACACTACCTTACTCCTTTGCCACACCATTTAAAGATTATCTCTCTCTCTCTCTCTCACGCACGATTGCCAACTACTCAATTCGTCATTCGATTTCCTCGCTAATAATTACGGCGGGAAACAGACAGGCACACATATACCTACAAGACACGTATGTACTATTATGGACAAAAATTTCTTTCTACTCCGGGTGATAAGTCCTCACGATTGCTGCCCCCTTTCTGGCCGGCAGGTTGATGTTGGCTCGTGAACTACACCACCACATAAACCAGCAACCGAACAGTTGACTGACTCGGACTCGGATAGGAAGTAATTTATCCCTCCCCTCTCTCTCTCTCTCTCTCTCTCTCTCTCTCTCTCTCTCTCTCTCTCTCTCTCATGTGTATTGCATATAAATAGATACATTAGTTGATAGGTAATATCAGGTGCTAAACAAGTGATTATTGCACAAGGAGAACCCCAGTACTACTATTTGTCAGAAATCACATAAAAGCTGAAATATTACAAGAATAAACTGAATCATAGTTCTTACTAAAAATAGTATAATTTTAAATCCACAGAAAGCATGTAGTAAAATAAAAAATTAAATACCTCATATAAAATCGAATGGGAGTAATGATCCTTTAAAAGTAATGTTATCTGTTCTCACTATTTTGGGATCTTTTCAAGGACTCACTGGTCTGTAGTAGGCTATATGGCTGTCTCATGATTGCACCACTGTTCGATTCATGCACTTAGATTTACTCCATATAACCTGTAGTTCTGTATTTGTAGCACCTGTATGTAATATATCCATTTATATATGTTTATTTTTTTTTTTCCACTAGTTAAAAGTGGAAAATGTCATGTTTCCACTAGTTAAAAGAAACAAAACTGTGTTTGTGTCCATGACAGTCCATAGGACATTTGGGCCCTTATTCACAAAAGCAAAGTTCACTTTTAATTAAGATAATAATTTTCTTCGTAAGCGATCATTCATGGCAAGAACAAGGACCCGGCACTGCTCCGAAATCATAATATAAACTCATACTAATAGAATAGCAAATCCATTCACTGCTTCGAAATAAGCCTGAAACACTATGGGAGATCAGTAATGCAAGCATACGAGCAAGTGCAAACTTTGATATGCCTAGTGAATACAGACCCTGGCTACGTGTAAAAGGAAAATGGTATATTTATGATACAGTCAGTGTTCCAAGATGTTCAATAGTAGTACTAGGGCTCTCTTCTTGTGCAGTTATCACTTCTTTACACCTAATATTACCTATCAACTAATGCATGTATTTATATGCTATACATGCGAGAGAGAGAGAGAGGGGGGGATGGAGGTAAATTACTTCCTATCTGAATCAGTCAGTCAACTCTTCGGTTGCTGGTTTACGTGGTGGTGTAGTTCTCGAGCCAACTTCAACCTGCCGGCCAGAAAGGGGGCAGCAGTCGTGTGGACTTATCACCCGGAGTAGAAAGAAACTATGGTCCGCAATAGTACCATTGCACATACCAACTCTCACCACTGGTACAGTCATGGTCAATAGTCCTGCAACACCTTCCAATGAGATAGCTTCGAAATATGATCCGAAACTATAGCTGTTGGTCTCTACAATATTGGTTCATAAGTTTCAATCAAATGACTCGCTTTTATTCACCAGGTTGCAGGACTTTTGACCATGACTGTACATCGCCCATACCAGGGTCCATAGAATACATGTATTCTATGGACCATTACATCGCTACCGTACCCACTCCAGCAAACGTGTACATTAATAAGATAATCTGTGCCACAACATTTGTTAATATAACCGTGTTACACCAGCATACCAAGACTACTCTTTATAAAGGTACAGTTACGAGCATAACATCGTGGTTGGATATGGACTAGACGAACATATAATGTGCCAGTTCATAATGCTCGGATAATGCTTCACTTACTTGAATCCAACAAATTATACACAGTCATGAGATACTGACTCCCAGTGTTCGTTTGCCAGGCCCTTCTCCAACCATGACTTCGACCTCACTCTCGCCAGAGGGGTAAAGAAACTTATGCTTGTGACTGTACACTCGCAATCCAAAATATGTATCCAGGTCTTGTTGAAGTTTCGAATCATTTGACATAGTAGTGAACCAATAACAAAGCTTATCCTGTTTTATATTTACCTGAACTCGCTTAATACTCAATCAGGCTATTCGAAGCAAGCCTGGATACATATATTGGACTGTGAGTGTACTGTGAACTCCGTACTGTGTATCTACAACCTTCCATGGTGTGAGAAGTGAAGAACATATAACTCTACAGTGTACACCGTGCAACAAAACAGATCTCCTGAGGTACTCTTATTTCCTAGCATAGGTTGGAAGAATCAGAAGCCTTCCAGTGCATCCAAAATAATAATAATGAAAAATTTACTCCTTTCATTAATTAATTAAGAGTAGTCGGTGGAGTGATGGATAAGATTGTGACAGGTGGTTGTGCGTTAATTAACCCCCAGAGTCCGGGCAGCGGGATTTCCCGCTCGGTCGACAGAGGCCGGGCAGCGGGAAATCCCGCTCTGTCAACAGAGTCCGGGCAGCGGGAAATACGCCAAATTTGTCGGGATTTTTTTTGATCTGGCTATACTTCACCACCAGACCTTTTCATCCCCACATTCAATCAGTGTGTGCTTGACCGTGACAATGGCTGGGCGTAGTGAAGAAAATACGGGCTCGTTCGATTCGGTGCATCCTACCGTGCTGCCGGGCGCACCCTCTCTTGTAACCTCCACTCCGCGGGTGCAACCAGCTAGATTGCGTCACAGCCACGCTCACAAAGCGAACGCAGCCTCGCTCTCACGGGAAAAGTGACCTCCATTCCTCACTTGATTTCTCGGCAATGGAGTGTCCTAGAGAGCTGGGGTTATTTTTAATGGAAAGAGGAGGAGTTGTTGGTGAGTACACAATCAAATTTAAGTTGTTCAGTATTGTAGTTTAGACGTAGGGAGTAAGAGAAGTAGAGTGATTTTCCGGGAAATACCCGGACAGGCAGGGTAAAAGTTAGTATTGCGCCCAGAACCACAGAGCGTATTTCCATTATTGGCCCGTCCCGGAGGGGTTAAGGAAGGGCAAATAATTCCTCCAAACTATTCCAAGCAACAGGCCACCATTACTTATATTTATTCGGTCCTGTTCCTTGGCGTTCCTTTAGCCAGCCGGTTACTTGGAAAGGGAGAGGGAGTAATCATTGTATACTACTGGTAGCATCCATAACTCTTAATTAAAGGTCGTGTCCGTGCACCAATCATGATTATAATTTTGTAGTCTCTCTTTTTTGTTATGAAGACAATTGTAGTATTGCGAGTGAGAGTAATTTGAGGACGATAAACGTTCTTTTAATCGCTTTTGTATTGAATCAATATATCTTGTCAATATTGCATCGTGAGCGTTCACACGCAGCAATACCAGCTGAACACACATTCATTCGGCTTTCCTTCCTCGTATAGTCAGGTATTAGGCATCTCCTAAATTTGGAAGAAAAGGAGGGAATTTCACTTATAAGTATGATATGCCTTTATTCAACGTATTGGATGAGTTTGAGAATCTTGATTGATTGATTGGATGGTTGATAAATATTAGGCGTCACAACAACGAGGTTCTATAGCGGTAGGAGAAGGTGATGGAGAGGTGAAACAGCAAGCAGGAAGAAAACAGAAAGAAAAGAGGGACAGTTGGAGAACTGAAAGGGAGCTAGTGGCTGGGGCCGAAGGGGCGCCAAAACCCTTGAAATAGTGCCCGCACCACTACATTGAATACCCCCCTACGGGTGTGTGTACAGAGTGAGGGTAAGGAATAGGAGAGGTAGAATTGGAAAACGAAATTTGTCAAAAGGATTGATTGATTGATATTAGGCGCCGCAACAGCGAGGTCATATGGTGCCCGAGGAAGTAGATATTTGAGAAGTGGGACAGTAAGCTAACAGGAAACAGATGAAAAAAAAGGACAGTTGGAAAAATTAAAGTATTTTTTAGTCGCCTTTTACGACAAGCAGGGATAGTTGGGAGGTATGTGTAGACCCCTACCCCAGGGAGAGTGTCAGAGGGAATGAAGTAAATGTGTGAGTCTATAAATGAGATAAATCAGCATGTGAATGTGATGAATGTGGTGAGGGAATTGTGAATGAGTGTGAAATGTGTTAGAAGGAATGGTGTGAACTGAGTATATGAATCAAGAAGAGAGGATGATATTTAGAGTATGGATGTGATGAATGTGGTGAAGGAAGGGTGTGATGAGCACAAGAAACTGGTGTGGTGAGGTTATAGTAGGGTGTGGGTGTGGTGGGTGATGTGTGAGGTGTGATGGGAAGAGTGTTGGAGGAGGGGAGAGAGTGCTTTAGTATTTATGCGATCACATCACGCTATGGTGTGTGTGTGTGTGTGTGTGTTGCTACTATTTACAAAATTTTACACGAACATTGGTAATTGTACTTTTGTTTTCCTTAGAAAGCGATAGTGGGTGTATGGAGGTGTTGGATAAAATGATTGATATTAGGCACCTCAACAACCATGTCATATAGCGCCAGAAAAAGGTGATGGATAGGTGAGATAGCAAGCAGGCAGGAAATAGAAAGAAAAGAGGGACTATTGAAGAATTGAAAGCTAGTGACTGATGACGAAGAGGCGCCAAAACCCTTAAAGTATTGCCCACATCATTATTACAAGCAATACCCACCTAAGGATATGCTGGATAATGTGTATAATGTTCTTTGCATAAGTATACGTGTACATAAGCTGACGTATGTTGTTTACAGTCTATATTATGTGCAGGCAGCGTATATATATTTGCACTGAGAGTATGTGTGTGTTATTTTATATTTTTGTCTAGGAAAGCTGATTTGAGTTTGAAAACATGGAAGGACGTAGGTAATTTCATGAAATGCTTATCATGCCTCAGATAAAAAAAAAAAGGCCTAATTTTTCACAGAGAGGAAACTATCACAGTGTTTTAAATCTAGTGTCATAGGTACAGCTTCGAACAGATGAAATGACAACACCCCATCTTTCAGCGCCTTAGTTTGTGTCTCAGCGGATCTGGTAACAGTGCGGGTGGGTGAGGAGGGGGAGAAATGTAAAAGGTTGAAGAAGTAGCAATCATGGTGTGCCTTGTGGAGGGGGGACGAATGATGGGGTA
The DNA here is from genome assembly GCA_033782935.1 of Petrolisthes cinctipes. Classification (NCBI taxonomy): domain Eukaryota; kingdom Metazoa; phylum Arthropoda; class Malacostraca; order Decapoda; family Porcellanidae; genus Petrolisthes; species Petrolisthes cinctipes. Next base: position 561,556 of record JAWQEG010000535.1, read on the forward strand.
GGGGAGACCAAGATCTAGAATACCAGGTCTGCTCGTCAACTGTCACCCCACTGCGCATCTACGTTGATTGGCCCCCAAACTGAGGCTGCCCAAGTTTGTCAAATATGGGACGGGATAGTAGTCTCTATGATCGGGGTACTTACGGGTCAATATTAGCGGCCCCTCGCATTTCAGTGGCAAAAATGCCTTACTTTCTTGCCAAAATTCATGGTTTAGACTTTGTGTAGGTGAATCGTTTTTGTTTCTAAAATTTCGTCAAAAGCATAGGTATCGAAAGTTCTCAGTGGAAGTTTTCGAGAAATTACAAATAGGACTAGAAATAATGTTGTGAAATCCTTTAAACACCCCCACCTCCAACACACTCAAACACATTTTTTCATGTGTTAATATTTCTCAGTAGGGACAGTATAGAAAAAATAGATGATAATTTATTTTTCATAATCTGTTATAGCTAATACAGACACCAAAATCAAATCAAATATAATTACATGGGTCCTAACTAAGTAAAATAATGTATGATATTTAAGAATAAAATTAATACATAAATTAATACATTAATGCATAAATTACTACATTGATACATAAAAACTACGGTGTCTGAATATGAACTATGTAACATTCAACTCAAATCAAGTGTGTGTGTGTGTTTGTTGGAGGCAGAGGACACTAACAGAGGTGTGAAATGATTTGATAAGGATTAAAATATTCTCGTTTTCTATACACAGCCAGAATGACGGCTTTTTCCTGTATATATGCTATTTTCGCAGCACAATTTCTATGCTTATATGTCATTTTTCGAAAACTTCTACTGAGAACTTTCGATACCTATACATATGGAGAAATTTTAGAAACAAAAACGATTCGCCCACATTAAGTTCCTACTGACAATATCAACAAACAGACCACCTACACTACACTAAGGTTCTCACTATATTAGTGCATTTGTCGCGGCTTCTAGCCGCTTAAATTGTATTTATTGGTTTGTGAAACCAGTACAGCTGGTTGCTATAGAATAGGCCCCTTCACAAGCCCAGGCCCCGTGTAGGCATAATCTGGGTTGGAAGGGTCAATTCCGTGACGTTCATCAGAAGTAAATAAAATTCAAATCTGGCGCTGTACTGATAGTGGAGCCACCTGGTGGTGGTGAGGTGAGGTATTAAGCCCCTCCTCCGCTGAATACCGCTCGTCCACTCCAATGAGAAAGAAGTGAGTGCCTGCCGCATCGGGAGGTGGGTGGGACAGTAGAAGCTGTACTGGTTTCACAAACCAATAAATACAATTTAAGCGGCTAGAAGCCGCGACAAATGCACTATTATTGGTATAGTGAAACCAGTACAGCTGGTTGCTAAGCATGCGATGCGGTAGGTGGGAGGTGAGGTGGAGGCAATCACGTGCTAGTTAAGAGTGGTTGAGAGCGGAGGGCAGGAAAGGTAACCGAGCCCGGTGAGGCAGCAGCTAACGCCCCTCCCGACACTGGCTAGGTGAAACGCCGTGGTGGGGGAGAAGTAGCTTATACCATATAACCGTAGACCATTCTGTTATAGACCAGAATTGTTACACATAAAGTCTTTATAGGTAGACTCGAGGGTTCGGGTCTAGGAGAGGAGGGGGGAGGTTCCCATGGATACTCCCCCCCCCCCTTTTCCTCCCCCCCCCATTCCCCCCCCCCCCCTTATTCAAGTCTTCTGAGTTAGGGCTATGGCCCTCGCTCAGGTAATGTGATCCCGAGGGGATGAAGGAGGACACTAGGATCCAGATATCCTGTGTAATAATATCTCCTGTCACTCATCGTAGTTAATAATTGTTTGGAAAATGAATACACAAGAATTCCGTAACAATGTAATTTATTATAGACTCTCTTTCACCATATGTACACGTGAAGAATGGGGATGAGTATGAAGCTGTACAAGATGTGGATGAGGTATGGGATGATGTGACGGGACTTAAATCACCCGACCTTTTCTCTTCGGGCGGCCCCTCCCCCCCATGTGTCTCCCGCGGGGACCCTGGGGAATAGGAGGTGGAGTACCCATAGCCACACAGGGGGTAGGGGAGAGCGAGTGGAACAGGTACCTCGTCCTGAAGGAGGAAGTGGACGCCCAGCCCCCTAAATCCCTGACCCTCTCCACCGAGTGAGTCCTGAGGAAGGCGAGGGAGGCGGCCACGCCCCTAACGCTGTGAGCCCTCGGGGCGTGTCCGGGATCCCCGTTCTCTATCACTCGGCAGAGAAGGCGAGCGATTGACCTAGGGAAGAGAGGGTTACCGGACCTAGAGTTGTAGAAGAGGTGGTCCGGAGAAGCCCCTCTCGTCGCCTCCACGTATGCTACAAAGGCGTGGACTGGGCAGAGGGGGTGGAAATTTCCATCCCTCAGGAACGAGGGTACTGCGAGAGGGCCAATTCTGTCGTCAGCCTGCTCGTTCTTAGCTAGAAAAGCAGGGGAGGGGGAAATGGTTAAGGAAGTAAGGTTAGGGGTTACTGAAGAAAAGGCTGTGTGACGGGTCAGGGCTGCCAACTGAGAAGCCCTGTAACCTGTAGCTAAGGCGAGCAGGAAGAGAGCTTTCTGGAGGAGGTGACAAACCTCCAGAGGGACCCCCTCGAAGGTCAGGTAGGAAAGGACACGATGAAGGGACCAGGAGGGTGCCTGGGCCCGGTGAGGTGCGGTCCCCGCCCGAATCCCCATCCTCAGGAGAGAGAGAGGCCTCTCCGAAACCTTAATGTTAAAACCCAGGAGGAGGGGATCAGACAGGGCTGCGTGATGCGCAAGCACCGTCGCCGGGGCCCTGTTGGTGGAATCGGCGAGCCACGTGAGGAATTCCAGGACTGTGTCCTCCGAGATGACCCTGGAGGGGTGTCTTCGCAAGAAGTCCTGGAATCTTTTCCAGCACGATTCGTATTGTCGCACCGAAGACTGACGATGAGCCCTCAACATCTTGTCCACTGTCTCCTTAGTGAACCTTTTGCTGAGGACTCCCCGTAGAAACTCCAAGCGTGTAGTTTCAGTGACGCTTGGAGTGGTGCAGACAGGGTGCTGGAGAGGCACGCCGATCCCAACTGAAGGGGATGCGGGCACCACCGGGACAACTCTCCGAACCACGGCTGTGCTGGCCAGCGGGGGGCTATGAGGAGAACCCTCCCCCTGAAAGTGCGCAGCTTGAGGATCGCCTTCAGGAGGACTGAAGTGGCTGGGGGTGGGAAGAGGTAGAGATGACCCCACCTGTTCCAGTCCTCCGTGAAGGCGTCCGGGCCTCCCGCCTCTGTTCTGGATGAGAAAGTCAGGAACAGAGGGAGTAGGGCCGTGGATGGGGAGGCGAATAGGTCCACCTCCGGTGTCCCGTAGCGAAGGCAGAGAGACTCGAACACAAGGGGACGCAGTTGCCACTCGACTGACGTCCCCCTGAACCAGGATAGGGCGTCCGCCCAATCGTTCTCCCGCCCTGGCACGTAGCGGGCCGAGAGGTGAATGTCCCTCTTGGCCGCTATTGCGAAAATCTGTTCTGACAGGGACAGGAGAATTTCCGACCGTACGGTGCCCTGTTTCTGTAGGCACTGCACGGCCGCAACGTTGTCCATATCGAAGCGGACGCCTATCCTGGCAAACTGAGGGTGTCTGTTGAGCCATTCCTTCGCTACCATCAACTCCCGGGCGTTGATGTGCAGTAGCCTTTCCCCTTCCTTCCATCCCCCGCACCGTTGATGTCCCAGGCAAGACTGGTATCCCCAGCCTACGTCCGATGCGTCTGTCGCCACCGTAATCCCCGGGGGAGGGAACACCCAGGGGACCCGCTGACGCAGGGCACCGGGACGTAGCCAGGGGCGAAGGAGGCGGTGGAGAGAGGGGGACACTTGCCTGGGAAGGTCCCTGTGTGCGGGGGACAGGTGGAGGTTTACCTCCCGCGTCAGCCTCCTGTGTTTCAGTCGTCCCAGGGGCATTGCAGGGGCCGCGAAATTTAGGGACCCGAGCAATGATTCCCACTGGCGGCGAGAGAAAGTACGGGAAAAATGCGCCCGGCGGACGTGGCGGAGGGTCCGGCGGGCGTTGTCTGGAGCGAGAGAGAGGGTGGCCGAAAGAGAGTCCCACTCTATTCCTAGCCAACACAGCTTGCGAGTGGGGGTGAGAGAGGACTTGGGGATGTTCAACAGAAACCCCATTTCCTCTAGCACTCCCCTCGCTACCCGGACGTTGTTTGCTACCTGCTCCTTGGAAGGGGCGTGAAGCAACCAATCGTCCAGGTACATGAGGGTGGGGACACCCGCCTCTGCCAGACGGGATGCCACCACCCTCACGAGTTTTGTGAAGACTCGCGGAGCTAGAGAAAGACCGAAAGGGAGCCTGGTAAACTGGAACGTCTCGGTCCCCACCTGGAAGGCCAGAAAGCGGCGAAACCTGGGGTGGATCGGGACGTGCCAGTAAGCATCCTTGAGATCCAGGGATGCTAACCAGTCTCCCTTCCTCAGAACTGTGCGGACCTGAGCAACCGAAACCATCCTGAAATGTAATGTTTTCACGAATTTGTTTAGCCTGCTCAGGTCCATCACCAATCTCGTTTTTCCCTGATCCTTTTTGGGGACCGTGAATAAACGAGAAAGAAAGACCCTTCCCGTCGCCCGCTCCACTACCCCTTTTTCCCGCATTTCCAACACATGCGGGACGACCGAAAGTGACACTTTGGTTGAGGCAGGAGGTAGACGTAGTGGCTGTAACGGGAGAAGACAGGTGTCAGTGAGAGTACCGTTAATCCTAATCCCCCGGGGCCCGAGGGACCCGGGGTGGTTGGGGGGAGAATGACAGGAGAGGCAGAGATTTTGACCGCAAGGGAAAATCTGATTTTGACCTAACGGTAGCCCAAGGACGGGATTAGGCATAATTCATATGTCAGAAAGTAAGGATGACAGTTACTCACCGGAACAGTAATCCAGGGCCATGACAGGCCCTGGCGAATTATCCTTGCTGCCCAGCCGTGGGTGGGCCAGGCTGCTGACCACCCTGTGAGGCAGCCCAGAGTGGGACCCTCAGGTGGCGCGGTCCTTCTGGGCGGGGTGGTTGAAGGAGGACTTGGGCTTCGAGTAGGGCTTGGAGCCCTGTCCCCTTCCTCGAAAGGGCTGCTGGCCCCTCTGGGAGGGTCTGTTGTGTGCTCTCGGGGGAGTGGGATAGGAGGGCCTCGGTAGCCTGGAGGGCTGGGAGGGCCTCCGGGGCTGGTAGGCTGGTCTGGCTGGCTGTGGGGCACGTGGCCTACGGACAAACAGAATGATTAGGACCCAAAGTAGACCCGAAAATCCTTTCATTTCACCCCCGTGACAACTCGGGTAAGACGAACACGAGAGGTACTTACTTGGAGGTGGAAGGCTTTGGTAAATTGATTACCGCTGGGAGGGAGGCGAAGATCGTGTCTGTCGCCGGTTGGTCAAAGAGGGCGGGGGACAAGGGGGCAGCTCGCACCACTCCCCTCTGTGCCATCTCCGGCGCAGATTTAGCCGCCGCCTGGCGGGCTGCCAGTCTCGCCTCGGCGAACGCCTTCGCCTCCTCCCGCATGAAGTGGGTAGCCATTGCCGCCACGCCCTCCATCACGGTGGCCATGGAAGAGAGGGTGTCACTGTAAGGGGTAAACAAGGAAAAAACCGAGCGAACCCGGGGATAAGTACCCGGGAGTAACAGGGAGACCCTCTACCCAACATCCCTAAAAACATGATACACGAGTAAGGTACTCACGCTAGCTGTACACCCGACATCTCGTGGTAGGAGTTGGTTAGGGCGTTGAGGCAGTCCCTAATCAATGAGGCGGCTGCTCCCGTGGAGATGGTGTGGGCCAGCTCCAGACGGGTAGCAGACTCCGCCTGCCTCAACTTACCATCGGGCTCCTTCAGCTGATAGGGGACCGGGGGCTCCTTCTCCGTCTTCCACAGGCACTCCCTCAAGCCCGGGGGAGCCCGGGAATGAGGGAGGATGACGGGGAAAGACGGAGGAGGGGGCTTCCTGGGCGCGTTGTTCCTCTGGTGGTCCAGGGACTTAAGGAGAAGGGCTGGAATATCCAGGTCCCCTTCACTCTTATCCCCCGGGAAGTACGCGTCCGGGGAAAGGAGGAGAGCCGTGTTACCGTGGGAGCGGTCAATCCTCCAAGCCCCGGACAAGTGTAGCTGGCTGTACTCCACCAGGAAACCCATCGCGTCCAGGGTCGCCGCAGGGGACACCCTAGCTGAAGTGGGTAAGGGCGCTGAGATAGGACGGACCTTGTAGAAGGGAATAGCCTCGCCCTTCTCATCCGCCCCCCACTTCACCACGACGTCATCCCTCCGGATCCACACGTCTGGTTGAGCTGTGTCCGGAGACCAGGCCACCAGTCTGCCCTCCTCCGAAGAGTGGGTCCAAGCAGGAGGGAGGAGAGACCAAGAGTAGGGAAGGTATCCGTCTCCCGAAGGAGGGGGAGACGGGGACGGAGGTGCGGAGGTAACCAACTCCTCAGCTACGTCCCCCGACGGAGACTCGAGCCCTGGGGAAACGGGAGGCACGAAAAGGACTCCCACATCCCCGGGAGGACTCGAGCCCTCGACGGGAGCAGCAGCGGGAGGCGGGGGAACAGGAGCGGGTTCCGTAGCGACAGCCTGAGGTTGCGCGACGGAAGCCCCAGGAAAAGCGTGAGGAATAAGGGTGTGGAAGATCTTAACTATCTTCCTCGACGAGGGGCTGTCCCCCCCCCGCTTACCCCTGCGGGAATTGCGGGCGGGCGAAGGAGAGCTCCCCGACGACGAAGAAGAGGAAGAGGACGACGAAGACGAGGAGGAAGGAGAACGGCGACGAGCACGGGACTTCCTGGAGTGGCGGGACCTTTTAGCCGAACGCTTGCGTCCTCTAGAGAGGCCTGAGGAGCCAGCTCTAGCAGGAGGCGAAGCTGGGGGTTCCCTGCTGGGCCCTTGTACCGGTGAGGCAGTCGGGAGAACCAGCGCGACAGACTCGCTCGCTTCCCGGGGGGATAAGCCCCGAGAAGGAGTCGTAGTACCGTCTAGGGAAGCAGGCTCAATCTCTCGGGCCTCAGGAGGTTCTAGCCCCTGAGACTCCGAGAGACAGGAAGAAGGGTAACGGGTCCTGAATAAACCCAGGTCCGCTCCCAAAATCGGGTCCACCCACGCCAAAGAAGAACCGTCTCGTTTGTGGGCCATTCTCCTAGCCCTCGTCCACGCCATACGAAGAGAAGCAAGGGCAGGGAGCTTGGAGCGGGCAGAAGGGGTGGAAACCCGACACAACTCAGCCCAGGGGCGGCACACACCACACGCCAAAGGGTCGTAACCCAAGGGAGTGAAGCAGGGTGCGTGAGGAGAACAGTGCAGGTGTCCGTCAGGCGAGACCCGCACGGTACATCCTGAGGCAGCACAAAGGGCACGAGTAGGCTGGGGGAGAAAGAATACACAAACATGGGTTAACACGTGCAAACACTGGAACCCAAACCCATCCTCCCCGAAGGAAAGAAGCGCGGGACACGCCCGCTGAACCTGGGGACCAGAACACAATCCCCCACACTCGCGCAGCCGCCCAGGGAAAAACCCCGTAAAACCATAATCGTCCGCCACATGGAGCGGGTAAAAAAGGGGCCCCCCCGGACCGATGAACCAGAAGGAGGGGTAGGAGGGGACCCGATAGCCTGAGAAGAAACACTCCAGGCTGAAAATAATGGAAAAAACCCCAAAATAAAATAAAAAAACCCCGCCCGGGAGAGGAAGAGAGAACCAGGGCACAATTCTCACTCCCCCCTACCGAGAGGGGACACATAATAATCGGGGGAGGCAAGAGGAAGGGCTGCAAAGACCCCATGTGGTCACCACGTGGGGTGGGGAAGTCCCACGTGGCACCCACTAACCTCGCTAAAAACCCCAGAAAACCCCGATAAAATACACACGAAGAATGTACTAGTGGCAGGAGGGACAGTGAAATAGGGGACAGACGGAGAAAAACTCCGAAAACAGGGGCTGAAAAGCCCCCTTCGCTTAAGGAAAGAACTAAGTCCTAACGAAGAAAAAAAACCCATAAACACCTAAAAACCCTCCTAGAAAACACACATTATACATCTGCAAAGCAGGCCAGCCACTAGAACACAAAAGAAAAATTAGCAGGAACACGCGACACAATACCATAGCGTAGCAGCGAGGAGCGTAGATGTTGACAGGCGTGTGTTCCGCGACAGAGTGGACGAGCGGTATTCAGCGGAGGAGGGGCTTAATACCTCACCTCACCACCACCAGGTGGCTCCACTATCAGTACAGCTCCAGATTTGAATTTTATTTACTTCTGATGAACGTCACGGAATTGACCCTTCCAACCCAGATTATGCCTACACGGGGCCTGGGCTTGTGAAGGGGCCTATTCTATAGCAACCAGCTGTACTGGTTTCACTATACCAATAATTATACATATTGAAGGAATCGATAATCTCCATCTAGTTCGTTGACAATATTGTACAGCCACAATTAAATATCCACCGACACTTTCCTTCCATCGTAGTAAATATTTTAGCAATAAAGAACAGCACGTGTATGATTTTGCAGCACCTCATAATAATAATTGAGGGGGTTGAGTTGACGTAAGGTGTTGTAGGATTATATTTTGATATGATACTGATTAATTTGCACGATGGAAGGAATGTGTTGGTGGTTATTTGATTGTGGCTGTACATAATATATCGATATAATAATACAGATGCTATCACAAACTCTTAGTTCACGCACCAACCTATATCATAGCTTTAATTGTCGGAGGGCTTGCACTGTAACTTTGTATATTTAAATAATCAATACTTACCATAACATACGTTATGTATATATGGTAATGGGGATAAGCAAGGGGATAACGGGGAGGCAAAGGAAAAGGAATGGGGGAGGGGCGGGGAATGAGAGGGAGGGAGGGAGGTAGGGACGGACGGGGTAGGGGATGGGGAGGAGAGAATGATAGGGGGGTGAGGGCGAGGGAGGGTAGCAGGGATGGACGGGATTGGGGAGTAGTGGGTGTTCGAATGCCAATTTTGGCAATGATCGGCTATGACATCAGAGTCAAGAGTAAATGTCGTAATTAACAACATTTGCCATTGCACTACATTGCTAAAAATTAGGTTGAGGTGAGTTGTACACTGTGCCAAAGTACCAATCCGATAGATCAATTTCTTTGGAAGATAATAGCAAAAAACGATGATTCACGGGCCCTGAAACCCATAGTAGGTATTACACACCGAAATGACATCCATTGGGTGAAGGAATCCTCATCAAACCTGTTGTGTTATAATCGTTACCCAAGCCCTATCATCTGATTCAGTTAAAATAAACGAGGGGTAAGGGATTCTACATTATCGTTGGTGCGTAATGCCTTCGTGTTTGTCTACGACTCTTGATGCTTTTTACAATTTCCACGTATCACTCTTTCATAACTTCCCAAACGTTGCTAATGTTCCACAGAGTTTGGATCCCAAAAGTCGTGACCCACTCGTCTCAAAGATACCATCACAAATGAAGGGAATTGAGGTAGTGTCTCATATCAGCAGCATGTCGAAATTCTCGCCATTCAAACTGCAGTTAAGAGGTTAGCACACTCTTGGTACAGCCACAATCAAATAACCACCGACACTTTCCTTCCATCGTGCAAATAAATCAGTATCATATCAAGCTATAATCATATAACACCTTACGTCAACTCAACCTCCTCAATTATTATTATGAGGTGGTGCAAAATCATACATGTGTTGTTCTTTATTCCCAAGATATTTACTACCATGGAAGGAAAGTGTCGGTGGATATTTGATTGTGACTGTACATTAGAGTGCCTGGATTCTTCCAAATTATTCCAGGAAACAGGATCAAAATGGCAAAAATAATGGTGGCCTGTTGCTTGAGGTTGTTTAGAGCAATGATTTACCTCAGATTTACTAGCGCTGTATTTTCCCCTTAAAATACATCACAGTATTGTAAACCAAACCCAATTTAACCCTGATAAATCACACTAGACCAGCTAAATTACACCCAAGCAAATCACATTAGGGTCCGTATTTATGAAAATAAAGTGTACTCCTAAGCTAATATTAAGTTCATAGGTTTTCAATCACGGCAAGGACTAGAAACTGACACTGCATTGAAATTCTAATATACACTCTCACTTCAAGATGAATATTATCGTCTACTGTTTCGATATGAGATTAATTAAAGCACTTTACGAAGGTCAATAATGCGAACAGGTGCTAACTCTGAGAGCTTCTATGAATACCATAATACCGTCCTTGATTAGACCAATTTGTATGGCAGGAAGTGGCTCAAAACCCCAGCCAATCAAACAGGCTGTAATTCCCAAGATTGACGTTGCATGGCTTGGTCCCCTCACATCACCTCGTGGACCTCTCACCTTTGCTGATCATATTTGAGTCTCACCTATACTGAGGGTCGATTCCACAGTGGTTGGTAGTGGTTTGTAAGCATGCAAACGAAAGAATGTTAGCCCGTGTAAATGACTTATGGGTGAATTATTTAATGAATTTGGTGAGTAAACTATGCATTGATCATTATTATCTAACTGTTTTCATAGATTTTGTGAATGTGGATACTCAGCTTTTGGAAAATAATGAAGCCTTTCAGATGTGGTCTAGCATACTCTCAAGGACATTTCTCAATCAATGTCCACAGTACAAACACTCAAGCACTACGGACCACAATCCTTTGTCCAATCTTTTATTATAATTATTGTTACTATTATTATTATTATTATTCTGAAATTGAACATTTATGATGGTAATGAATAGCATTGCCTAGGGTACCCCCAGACCAGAAAAATGTATACCGTACATACCACACGCAAGAACTAGTCTACATATTTTGTAAGGGAAATAAGCATCCAGTGAAATTAGTGTGAAACGAGTCCTAATCCCTGCAACACAGATTCCCTTTGAACTGAAGTAACTATATCAGTGGGATTACTGAAAAAGAGATTCATATATATATATATATATATATATATATATATATATATATATATATATATATCAAATTATACATAGTTTAGGTGTTACAATACATTTATGTTACTGTATTAAGGAAAGCTTGGTATCCTGTTGCTTGGAGTAATTTGGAGGAATGAATCTCTTGCTCCAGATTTACCAACACTTTACACTCCTCGCTTGTTAGGATACTTTATCTTGTGTGTCTTCCTCCAACACTGACCCTGTTAAGAAAAATATCAGCTTGTTTGTGCACGTGTGTGTGTGTGTGCATGAGCGAGTGCGTGTTTGTTTGCGTGCGTGCGTGTATGTGTATTTGTGCGCGTGTGCGTGTCTGTGTGTTTGTGTGCGTGTTTGTATGTGTGTGCCTGTGTGTGTGTGTGCCTGTGTGTTTGTGTGTGCCTGTGTGTTTGTGTGTGTGAGTTTGTGTGTGTATGCGTGTGTGTGTGTTTTTGTATGTGTGAGTGTATGTTTGTTTGTGTGTATGTTTGTGTTTGTGCGCATGTGCGAGTGTGTGTGTGTAGGCGTGGGCGTGTTTGTTTATGTGTGTGTGCAAGTGTTTGTGTATGCCTTTGTGTTTAGTGTGTGTGTGTATGTGCGCGTGTGCTTGTTTGTGTGTGTGTTCGAGTGTGTGTGTGTTTATGCGTGTGTTTTCTTCATCCCTTCCTTTCTCCAATCATGTTCTCTCCTTTCATTCACTTTATTCATTCTCTTCAAACTTTCACCTCCCTTCCTCGTTTCCTCCTCATTCTCTCTCTCTCTCTCTCTCTCTCTCTCTCTCTCTCTCCCCATGTAATCTGATCTCCAAACACACCCCCTCCTAGAGAACCCAGTGAATGTAAACAAACCATCTGGCAGCTTTCGGCGTTGGTGTGAATTCAATAAACTGCCGAGCGGCTCGTTCGTTCAGCTCCCTAATTTACAGAGAGTATATGTAAGCTAATGTACAGCCGACAGGAAAAGGTTCGCCTCTCACTCAGAGCGAATACTCCCCCAATATTCATGCTGCTTGAAAAAGACGACTACAAAGGGTTTCCACTTCTCCAGCTGTCTACCTTGTTTTTGTTTTTGTTTTGTTTTTATCTGTTATGGTACCTTTTGTACAGCCACTATCAAATAACCACCGGCACCTTCCTTCCATTGTGCAAATAAATCAGTCTCAAATCAAAATATAATCTTACAACTTTTACGTCAACTCAACCCCCTCAATTATTACTATGAGGTGCTGCAAAATCATACACGTGTTGTTCTTTATTACCAAGATATTTACTACGATGGAAGGAAAGTGTCGGTGGATATTTGATTATGATCGATGGCAAAAGGTTCGCCTCACTCAGAGCGAATACCCTCCTAATATCCATGCCACAATCAAATATCCATCGACACTTTCCTTCCATCGTGAAAAAATATCTTGGTAATAAAGAACAACACGTGTATGATTTTGCAGTACCTTATGATAATAATTAATTGAGGGGGTTGAATTGACGTAAGGTGTTGTTGTATGATTATATTTTGATATGATACTGATTTATTTTCACGATGGAAGGAAAGTGTAGGTGGTAATTTGATTGTGGCTGTACTTGCTGTCCCACCTTTCAGTCACCTTCTTCCACGGGTGCCATATGACCTCACTGTTGCGGCGCCTAATATCAAGCAATTAATCAGTCTCACCCAGCTCTTCTTAAAGGATAACTTACTGGCTTATCATCGAACAAACGCATTCACCAACTCGAGATTATTAATATAACCAGAAGACAAATTAATACACTTTTTTCTCTGATTCTTCAGTTTACAAACCTGTGAAGCTTATAATTATGGCCATACTCTGTACTTCACGACTTTTACCTCGGACTGTAGCCTGCACGGTATCAGGTTACGAAACTAGCATGGAATATTTATCGAAAAGAAAATAGAAAATAAACAAAACATTAGGGCAAAAAATGATCAACGGTGTAAACTATAAGGCGGGTTAATTAAGAGGAATTTACACGAGATCCTTCCACCCAAATATGATGCCATAATTTATTTATAATCGTTCCCACCAATATAATAAAAATATATACAAAACTATCAGCGGTGAAAGAGGGACAGTCGTGATACGTAATCCCTGACCAGAGACGAACGGCAGGCACCACACACACACATACCCTGCATTCGAACTCAGCCTCTATATGTGTACTGGGTGGGGAAATGAGCAATACCAGGTGATTCGAAGCTTTCTGCTCCTCACACTCTGGTCAGAAATTATGTATCACGAGTGGACCGTGTTGTGTAGTCAGAAAATTGGAGATAAATGTGTCCTTCAAATATTGCTATACCAAACATCAACTATAGGGAAGGAGTTAGTTTTGTGGTTTGGTCAGGAGGAATCAGAAGCCTTCCATTCTCATATACGATCACAGGGTTCTTAACATTTATTTCTTAATATGAGAGAGAGAGAGAGAGAGAGAGAGAGAGAGAGAGAGAGAGAGAGAGTGTGTGTGAGTGTGAGTGTGTGTGTGATTCCTATATATTCAGTAGGCCTCATAATGATCTCATAGGTCTCTATTCACATAAAAAAAAAAAAAAAAAAATTCGAAGTTCACATAAACTTGTTGGTATGTTTGGTTTGCATTACTGGTCTCGTCAAAGTGTTCCATCCTCATCTTGGTCTATTCTTGTACCACTGACGTCTGAGCCGATGTTAGAATTAATTTTGATGCAGTGTGTGTGTGTGTTTTACGGCGGCTTTAAAAGAGGTGTGTGTGTTACGGCTACTTTAAAATGTGTGTGTGTGTTTTACGGCGGCTTTAAAAGAGGTGTGTGTGTTATGGCTACTTTAAAATGTGTGTGTGTGTGTGTTTTACGGCGGCTTTAAAAGAGGTGTGTGTGTTGTGTTACGGCTGCTTTAAAATGTGTGTGTGTGTGTGTGTGTGTGTGTGTGTGTGTTACGGCGGCTTTGAAAGAGGTGTGTGCGTTACGGCTGCTTTAAAATGTGTGTGTGTGTGTGTGTGTGTGTGTGTGTGTGTGTACCACGGCTGCTTTAGAAGAGGTCTGTGTGTGTGTGTGTACAGTCGCGGCACATAGTCTTTGATCAGGGTATAAGGAGAGGTCTGTGCATGGATTATGTGCCGCGACTGCTTTAGAAGAGGTATGTATGTGTGTGTGTTTGCTTGTGTTATGGCGGCTTTAAAAAGATGTGTGTGTTTGTGTGTGTTACAGCTGCGTTATAATAGGTGTGTGTGTACCACGGCTTTAAAAGAGGTCTGTCTTTGTGGGTGTGGGTGTGTGTGCGTGTGTGTGTGTGTGCGTGGGCTTATGTGTGTGTACCACGGCTTTAGAAGAAGTCTGTGTGTCTGTACCACGGCTTTAGAAGTCTGTGTGTGTGTGTGTGTGTGTGTACCACGGCTTTAGAAAAGGTCTGTGTGTGTGTGTGTACCACGGCTAATTTAGAAGAGGTGTGTGTGTGTATACTATAGCCGTTTTAAAAGAGGTGTGTGTACAGTTGCAGGTCTTGTTTATTTCCTGGCATAATTACGAAAAAAAAAAAAAAAGCTGAGTTGGGAAATTTTCTTTGATAAAGACTGGCCACTATGTTTTCATATTTCACCGGCAGGCATTATTACGAACCTTAAGCTGGCACCACCCTGGTTAGATAAGGTTAGGATTTCTTTAGGATGGCTGACATTACGAACCTTAAACTGGCACGACCCCTGTGGTTAGATAAAGTAACACTCACGGATTTATTGGTGGCCCCATTCATGTCATATTTCAAATTACGGGGTTCGCAATTCACAAGGTTATGGATGAGAGAGAGTGAATGCACACGATTGTACTGTTGCCAAAATATGAACTGCGACAAATCTTAGTGGAAATTCAACTATAATAACATCCACAATTATCTGTATAGGAACCATAAACATGTAATACAGAAGGAAATAATTATACATTCCCTTTGAATTACGTACTTATGATCCCTACAAACAAACTTTGGGCATGAATATACTTTAATGTTCTATCAAAAGTAGTCGCAATTCATATTTTGGTAACTGTACACTCGCAATCTAAAATTTGCATCCATGTCTTGTTTAAGTTTCGAATCAGTTGACATACTAGTGAAACAATTACAACGCTTATCCTATTTCATATTAATTAATACTCGGTCAGGCTATTCGAAGCAAGCATGGATGCATATTTTGGATTGCGACTGTACATGTTGCAGGCAGGCAGGCTTTGTGCTTCATTACCGTTTATCTGTTTAGTGGCTTCTGTTGCAAAGTGCTGAAATGCATAATGAATCAACAGTAACGGGACAGCCACAAGCGGTTCGTGTAATTGATGCCATTGTAGTGTTTGTTCATGGAGGTGGTGGTGTTGTTGTTGGTGATGGTAATGGGGTTGTTGTTGTTAGTGGTGTTAGTGGTGTTAATGTTGTTGTTGGTGGTGGTGGTGGTGGTATTGATAATGTTGTTTTTGTTATTGTTATTGTTGGTAGTGGTGGTGTTAATGTTGTTGTTAGTGGTTGTGGTATTATTATTATTGTTGTTGTTGTTAGTGGTGGTGATGTTAATGTTGTTGTAGTTGTTAGTGGTGGTAGTGGTGTTGATGATGTTGTTGTTGTTAGTGGTGGTGATGTTAATGTTGTTGTTGGTGGTGGTTGTGTTAATGTTGTCGTTGTTGTTAGTGGTGGTGATGTTAATGTTGTTGTTGTTAGTGGTGGTGTTAATGTTGTTGTAGTTAATGGTGGTGGTAATGTTAATGTTGTTGTTGTTAGTGGTGGTGGTGGTGTTAATGTTGTTGTTAGTGGTGGTGGTGGTGTTAATGTTGTTGTTAGTGGTGGTGGTGGTGTTAATGTTGTTGTAGTTAGTGGTGGTGATTGTGTTAATGTTGTTGTTGTTAGTGGTGGTGATGGTGTTAATGTTGTTGTTGTTAGTGGAGTTTTTTTTTTTTTTTTTATCTTTCGACACTGGACATAGGCTTCATCAAGCCCGTTACCGTGGCCCAGGTCAACTGCTACTCACACACACACACGTCACGACTTCCGAACTGGTACCCAGCCACAGAGGGAGGGAAGTGAGGGTAATTCCCAAATACTGCAGCTGTTATGGTACCAGTGAGGGTGTTTTACGACGTTAGGTGGCCTTATAGTTAGTGCCTGACACTCAAATCGGAAGAGTAAATATTCTCAGGCCCTCACCTGAGAGGTTGGATCTCCCGACCTCTAGGTTATGAGTCCAGAACACTAACCACTCGGCCACCTCCCCTGGTGGTGTTAATGTTGTTGTTGTTAGTGGTGGTGATGGTGGTGTTAATGTTGTTGTTAGTGGTGGTGGTGTTATTGTTGTTGTTGTTAGTGGTGATGGTGGTGTTAATGTTGTTAGTGGTGGTGATGGTGTTAATGTTGTTGTTAGTGGTGGTGGTGGTGTTATTGTTGTTGTTAGTGGTGATGGTGGTGGTGGTGTTAATGTTGTTAGTGGTGGTGATGGTGTTAATGTTGTTGTTAGTGGTGGTGGTGGTGTTATTGTTGTTGTTAGTGGTGATGGTGGTGGTGGTGTTAATGTTGTTAGTGGTGGTGATGGTGTTAATGTTGTTGTTAGTGGTGGTGGTGGTGTTATTGTTGTTGTTAGTGGTGGTGGTGGTGGTGGTGTTAATGTTGTTAGTGGTGGTGATGGTGTTAATGTTGTTGTTAGTGGTGGTGGTGGTAGTGTTATTGTTGTTGTTGTTGTTAGTGGTGGTGGTGGTGGTGTTAATGTTGTTGTTAGTGGTGGTGATGGTGTTAATGTTGTTGTTAGTGGTTGTGGTGGTGTTATTATTGTTGTCGTTAGTGGTTGTGGAGGTGTTATTATTGTTGTTAGTGGTGGTGGTGGTGTTAATGTTGTTGTTGTTGGTGGTGGTGTTAATGTTGTTGTTGTTGTTGTTGTTAGTGGTTGTGGTATTATTATTATTGTTGTTGTTAGTGGTGGTGATGTTAATGTTGTTGTTGGTGGTGGTGATGATGATATTGTTTTTGGTGGTGGTGGTGTTAATGTTGATATTGTTGGTGGTGGTGGTGTTGGTGGTGATGGTGGCGTTCTTGCAATATTAAATAATTGTACACGGCTTCGTCCCAACAACAACAACAACACGACCATCACCACTATATTACCTTAAAGAATAACATAAATAATAAAGATCATCAAACAAACACAATCATCAAAAGAACTACAGTAAGTAGAATCTATAAAGTGTTCAGTGAGTTTTTATAAGATGATTGTTTAAGGAGAGAGTATACTTTTGGTACAGTTGGACACATGAATGGGTGAAAGATGGTCAATTTCTCCCAATATCAAGTTCCTTAGTGCCAAATAGGAGACACCAGGGGCAGAAGTCAGTATTGAGGATAGTAATAAAAAATCAAGTACCTGATAATAGACACTGGTTACTCAAATGGGACAAGTATCTTTCACCTGGGCTGTACCACCAATTCCTGTGTCCAACTGTACATTAGACTCTCTTGATTCCTCCAAAGTATGCCAGGAAACAGGACCAGATTAACAAATATATATTGCTGGGAATAGTTTGGAGGAATTATTATCTCCCAAAATGCCTTCCCTTTAAGACCTTGTGATGTAGTCAGAAAATTGGAAGTTAGAGAGTCCTTCAAATATTGCCCCAAAATACCACCTATATGGAAGGATCTTGTTTCGTGCCCTGGTCAGGAGGAATCAAAAGCCTCGAATTTTCATACATGACAAAAGGGTCCTTAACGCCCTAGTGTTATTTTTACTTCTAATAATACAGTAATCCCTTCTTTTGTACTGATGTTATGGGTGTGTACTATACTGTGTTCTATGAATACTGTGTTCTATTAATCATTATCCACTGGGTTATTGGGTGTGTAGGCTAATGTATGTGCAAAGAGGATTTACTGTACACAGATTCAGTACAGACAGTGCAATACACACCCGTAACATCAGTGGAAAATAAGGCATTACTGTATATGGGTGTGCATTATGCAAAAAGGGTTTACTTTACACAGATACTCAATAAAAACAATGCAATACACGCCCGTAACACCTGTGCAAAATGAGGGATTACAAAATTAAGAAGAGATGACAACCAAAGAGATAGTACTTCTCATATATCGCTGACAATGAGCCCGATAGGTCTAAGGGAGCCTGTGATGTAGTCAGAAAATTGGAAATAAATTAATCCTTTAAATATTGCCATAAAACACCACCTATATGAAAAGAGTTTGTTTCGTTGTATGGTCAGGAGGAAGCAGAAGCCTCCAATTTTCATACACGATCACAGGTTTCTTAACAATACCAATCAGGACATGAATACGTCATTATGGTTGGAGTGTAATTAGAGTTGCCTCTGTGATGTGTTGGTGAGGTGCGTCGGTGGAGAGAGGACTGTTTGTGAAGGGTGAGGTAAGAGGGGAGGTGGCCGAGTGGTTAGTGTTCTGGACTCGTAACCTGGAGGTCGGGAGATCGATCCTATCAGGTGAGGGCCTGAGAATATT